>OZ008371.1:166730152-167205152 GCA_963931995.1 Phaonia tiefii
TAAAGCCGCATTCACAATACTAGCAATAATTTTGTAACTCGTTCTCTCGCGTTCGTGCTCAGGGCATTTAACATAATGCAACATTTTCTTACCAAAAATGTGGTTGAACTTCGGCGCAGATTTACTACTTCAGCAACAATTTTGTTCGAATCAAGCTACAAAATTGACACCTAGGTGGTGCTTCATCTGGAATTTCATTTCAAAACTAAGAAATATTAAAGAAAATGTAAACCATTTGTTTCACAAACTATAATTTTTCAACATAATTGTAATCGGGAGTATGTGTTTATTGTAAATATTTCAAGTATTTGAATATTTTATTAATATTCAAAATACAACACTTTATGTGGCATTCGAAGTAAAGTGTTGCTTACAAAGAAAACGCCTATTCATAATGTTCACCGAGTAAAGCAGCAGTCACAATGGGAGCGACCATTTTTGATGGTGTTCACAATGGAAGCAACAAAACAGAAAATGCGCTTTCGAACATAATCAGCTGATTGTAATTATTTCTGTTTTTTGGGCAAAGTTTGAAAATATTTTTGAAGTAATATTATGATAATATTCAATAAATAATATTATAATATTCAATAAATGAAAAAGTTTCCGCTTCGTTCATATTGAATGAATATAACGCCGTAACATACACATTATATAAACACAACGATTGTAAACATAGAGGGCAGACACAGAGACTTGTCAATTCATTGTTTACATTTAATAACATATGTAAGGAAAATTCGAAAAAAGCGACATCTATATGTCAATGTTGTACTTTTTTTCGAACAAAATGGTTGCCGTAGTTGAAGTAGACCAACTACAGCGTCAAATGGCAGCAACATTTTTGGTGACAAAATTGAAAGGCACTTAAGCGAAATGTTGTGAGGAAGAGCGAGATGGCATGCAAACAGAAATGGTCGCTCCCATTGTGACTGCTGCTTAATAGTTTAAGAGTGTGCACTAGTACGTTTTTGTACTAACGAGTTTCGTGGAATACTTGGGAAACATATAGAGTAGAGCGTATTAAAAGAAAATGTGTTTTGTACACTTTTGTTTTGAGCTATGCTTCGCTTTTTGTGAAGATTGATTTTTAGGATTTGTGTCGTGTTTCATTATCTTCCACCGAATAACCGTATTGCATCTAATTTGTTATTAAATTTATTGTTCAGTTGATCACTTTTTGCCACTTTTTTAATACAATATTTCACAAAACTACCCGAAATGAAGATCGCGCCACGAACGAAAAAATCAAAACAAAAGTGAAACATTTTTGCTGAATTCCAGTCAGCTATCAGCATCTCTTCTTTGAAGGCATATTCTCTATCTATTCTCCAAGTATTAAATTGAACAGCTGACTCATCGGTACCCCCTGATAATGTTGCTTGCATTGTGATTCTTGCGTAAGTTGAATGTTATCATTTACGACATCACCTCGAACGGTTGACGAATTTGCTAACGAACGAAAAAATCAAAACAAAAGTGAAATATTTTTGCTGAATTCCAGTCAGCTATCAGCATCTCTTCTTTGAAGGCATATTCTCTATCTATTCTCCAAGTATTAAATTGAACAGCTGACTCATCGGTACCCCCTGATAATGTTGCTTGCATTGTGATTCTTGCGTAAGTTGAATGTTATCATTTACGACATCACCTCGAACGGTTGACGAATTTGCTAACTAATGTTCTAAAAAATTGAGAAATAGATGGCGCTGTTACTCTTTCCAAAAACTACGAAATGGTTCGTGTAGCGGCTGCATGGCGCGTTGTGGAGAGTTATCACTGTCGAGTCAGTCCGTGTTGGAATGGCACAAATTTATTCATTGTCGGAAAATAGTGTTGTGACGGCTAAACGCTGTTATTGGGTACAGACTTAATGGGAAATTTTGTAGGAAGAAATTCAGAGTATTATCACAATTTAAATATTTCTTTGTAACAATAAATACTTACTTATATATAACAACAGAGCAAAACATAAATTAGTAACAAAATCTTGAATTAATCACTTGTTGCATTATTTGCGTGGGTTAAATTTTTGAAATTTGTTTTAACTGGACGCAGTTGGTGTAACATTTCAATCAGTCTCAATTACACCACCCATTAAACTGTCACACCCTTAATGATGGCATACAAACAAATGCTCGCAGATTCTTATCCTCATGCAGCTAAATGCCAGACTGATGTGTTGTAACACCTCTACGCTATTATTTTAAATAAACCATTCGGTCGGACATCAACCTTAATGCTTAAGACACTAATTTCCCTTAAAGCTTAAATGCGAGATTACGATTAAGATATTAGCAGTAGAAGAATAATAAGAAAATATACACTAATGTTTTATTTATGACCACGACCAGGAGGCAACTAAACAAATTACATGATACCCACGAAGACACCGGCACTAGTGGTGGAGGTCAAAATAAATTGAAATTCTTCTTATTTGCTTGGTAGGTAAATGATTTATGACCACCACGTAGAAGGGATGATTGGATAGATGGCTGATCAGATGGATGGATGGCCGAGCGATGATGCCATCAAATGGAAAGTGCAAACATAGTAGAGTAGATACCGGGTTTACTTAAGTTTAAAGTTATAAGAATTTCTGGGTAATTGAAACTATAAGGGACACTAAACTATACGGAATTAATTATAAACTATATAGTTAAGTTTCCTGTTATTTTTTAATGAACTTGCTATGAGTTTATTAAAACGAGAAATACAAAATGGTGAAAATAAGAATTTGCCTAATTAAAAATGGCTGTCAAACTAATTTGAAATTATCTATATAATTGCTGTGAAATATGTTGGTTTTGTATTTGTTTAAATGTTTGAGCATCTTAAGCATTCTCCTCATTACAAGCGAATACATTTAAAAAAAATTATGTTGAATCTTCATCTTAAACTAATACGTACCTTAAATTATCTGGAGATCTCAGGCGCAACATCGGACAACCAACCAGGTGCAAGTTTTAGACCGTCAACTACAAACTGAGTAAAAATCTTAAAGAAATCGAATTTTGTGACCATCTCCTTAAAGACTAAAACACTAGTGATGTAAACCGATTTTAAGGGAGCGAAGTGGGTTAACCCATTTTGAGACACTGCTAGAGTTTTCGAACAACTATTTTCAACCCAATTTTTTTCTATGACGATGTATACGCGATGCAAAACGCATTGATGCAATCCCGTAGGAAATTTCCTTGGCTTTTAAAAAATAATTACATTACTCACCCCTCCCTTTTATGGGCTCTGGCGGGGTGTTGGGAAACGCCTAATGTTTAGACCGAATTTCTAAAAGGAAAATAAGACACATTAAAATATTTATTTTTTTTTTGGTTTTGTTGAAGTACCAGATGCCTTCGGTCGAAATAAAAATATCGGATCGTTCAAATGGGCATTTTTCGACTTCTCGTAAAACCGATATCGGTAAAACTATATATGATAGCGAGATTCTAGCGACCCTAATTTCCACAGAAAGTAATATTCGTAATTTTACGATTTTTTTTGAAACGCGGCTCAAAATTGTCAAAAACCTTAAGTCCTCTGAGTCTGTTTTTCGACATGCACAGTGTAGTTTTTGGACTTCATCATCACTACTCACAGTGGCTGAAATTACCAGAGATTGCCACGGTATATGCGGAGAATCTCACTCAGATTCTGGTTCAGAGTGCACCCCACGCCTCATGATCCCGAAGTGCGACCCCATTAATTACTTCTAAAGCCAAATAATGAAGATTGATATTAAATATATCATCAATTCAATACAGCTGAAAAAGGTGAAGAAACATACAATCTTCAAACTGAAGAACCTTTTCATCGAGTTGAAGAAATTTTTAGTCAATTCAAGGAAGAACAATTGATGAACATTTATCATCGATTTGATGTAAAGATTTTCTTTCAGTGTGGGAGTCTTCGAGAGAGAAATGTTTAGAAAAAATCATGGTCGTATAATAGAAAACGACGAGTATCAACGACAGATGAACCCACGAGCTGTTTAATGTGATTTCCGACATCGATGTAGTTATACGTATCAGAACAGCGCGTTTACACTGGCTGGGCCATATCAGTAGAATGGATCCGAATGAACTAGTACGAAATGTGTTCGAAAACGTACCCGTAGGACATTACTACGAGGGCGGATCAGTAAGTCCGTGACTTTTTGAATGAAACACAGTTTTTTTTTTTGCATTTTTTCAACATAATCTCCTCTTAGCTCAATACACTTAGTCCAACGTTTCTCCAATAAAGTGTTACAATTTAATCTCAAGAAATTGATAAGTGTTTAATTTATCCAAGGCAGTGGCCTTATATTTTTTTGACGTGACAACAAGAAAATTGGACGTAGCGTCATACCACTGTTCGCTCGAACAAGTATTGTGCCATTGGTCCGTACCTGCGGTTCCTCTCGTACTACGCAGGAATGCTGTCGCAACAACGTTTTGTCATTAGAAGGGTAAAACTAACCTGTATCCCTTCCAAAAAAATATTGGATTTTTCGAGGCCCATAAATCTATTTGTTTGATCAATAATTTCATAGTTGGAGCTAAATCTCTTTCCACTGAGCCATTTATTTAGGTTTGGAAATAGGAAATAGTTGGAGAATATGGCGGATGAGGTACCCAATTCGTAGCCCAATTCGTGGGATTTTGCCATTGAGACTACACGTGAATTATTTTGATGAAAATTAAATTTTTTTTGGCCGTATGGGGTCTTTTTTTTAATCCTCGCTAAATCGGTGAGTGAAAAAGCTGGCATAATATTTGCCGTTGACTGTTTTCCCTTTTTGAAGATAATCGATATGGATTATCTTGCGTGCATCCCAAAAAACTGTTGCCATCACCTTATTGGGCGACAAAATTACCTTGTCCTTCTTCGGAGCCGGTTCACCTGGAGAAAACCATTGTTAAGACTGCTGTTTGGTCTCCGGAGTGTTGTAATGGATCCACGTTTCATCGACAGTTACAAAAAGCCGCAAAAACTCCTGCGAATTGAGGTTAAACGACTCCAAACAATCCTTTGAAGTTGTCACACGATTACGTTTACGGTCAATTGAGAGCAAACGCGGCACCCATCTTGCAGACAGCTTTCTTAAACCCAATTGATCATTTAAAATCTAAACCACACCGCCATATAAAATGACTATGTCATCAACAATCTCACGCACTTTTACTCTTCGATCGACGAACAACATATCGTGGTGGATTTTTTCGACATTTTCGGGTATATTGATTGACCTTAATTGGCCGTCCATAACGTTCACCGTCATTTGTACTTGTGCGACCACAAAGAAATCGAATCACTTTTTTACCATTGAAATCGATGGTGCAGAGTCCCCATAGTTTTTGTCAAGCTTTTCCTTGGTTTGATTGACCGGTTTTTTCGCAAAAAATAATGTTTAATGAGCACTCGAAATTCACATTTTTCCATTTTTAAAAAATGCACGAGGTTGTATGTTTTGAACAGCTGTTAAACGCAAAGCAAATGACGGAGCTGGCTAAAATTTGACAGTTGTCGGTTAATTTGCATATGTAATTTTTGGCATACATTGTTTTTACGTCGATATATTGCGCCTCAGTTATATTCAGGATCTGAGTTTTATTAGCAGGATATTGTGTGTGTAAGTTAATACTCGTATACTGTTGATGCTGCGGTGCTAAATTCTTAAATGTTTAGAAGGTCACGTTCATGAAAAAGAAAAGTTCATAAAATACAATTGTTAGATGTACATTAAGCCTACATAATGACATTTAAGGGTCTTCTTAAAGAAAATCTATAAAAGGGAGAAAAAGAGAAAATAAAACACCACTAGCAACAGACAAAGTGAATTCTATACAAATCCTAACATATTTGTGTTTACCTCTGTTAAGTCCACAGAGTCCTTGCGTATTTAAGGTATTATAGGCCGTACACGTTCTCTTCAAACCAATTTGTATGTGTAAGGATTAATACTCCAACTATACGGCATAAATAGAAAAAACGTTACTTAACTTACATCCTTTTAAAGAATAGTATTACCTAGTATAGAACTGTAGTTTATTAGTTTAGTTAATTTCATTTCATTTCATTTCGTTTCATCTTCGTTGTTAATGTTAAGGGATGTGCCCAATACCATTGTTAAATCTTGACAAACAAAAATTATACAGTTGATGAAGTCCATCGAAAATTGTTTGTACAAGGTGGCGAAAAAGTAATCCTCCTATCAGAAAATGCTATAAATTTTGCGGTTGGCCCCTAATGTCAGTTCTGTTTTGACATTTGTGTAGTAAACACATGCGAAATACACGTCAATAAACAATGTTACGCTACACTGCTCCAGAACGCGGAATATTGCTGACTATTTATTTGACCAATAATCGGTCGGTGACTTTGGCACAACGTGAATTTCGTCTCAGATTTCCTGGCCGTCCAACGCCTACTGGTGAAACACTGCGACGTTTAGCCGCTCGCCTCGAAGAGACTGGCACAACGCGAGATGCTGCCATGCGTGGCAGACCCCGGAGTAGCCGTTCTGCAGAGAATATTGCTGCTGTAGCCGAGGATGTCATGGTAGCGCCGTCGATATCGACCAGACGATGTGCCACGCAAATGGGTATCAGTCGACGGTCTTTACAGCGAATTTTGGTACAAGATTTGAAGATGTTTGCGTACAAAGTCCGACGGTGCATCAGCTGTTAGCTGCTGACCGCCAATCGCGTCTAACATACCCTCAAGCCATCCTTAATCACCACCAAGAGGAAGATGATTTTTCATCAAAAATAATCGTGAGTGATGAGGCCCATTTCCATCTTAGCGGGTACGTAAATAAGAAAAATTTACGCTTCTGGGGCACTGAAAATCCGCGTGTAACCCACGAAGAGTCATTACACCCACTCAAAGTCACTGTATGTTGTGCTGTTTTCGCTGGAGGAGTCATCGGACCTTTTTTCTTCGACGACGTCGCGGGCCAAACGGTTACTGTGAATGGTGAGCGCTACAGAGCAATGATCAACGAGTTCTTTTTGCCGCAACTTGATGAATTGGGATTGGAAAACATGTGGTTCCAACAGGACGGTGCAACGGCACACACTGCACGTGCCACAACCGATATGCTGAAGGATGCATTTCCCGGGCGCCTAATCTCCCGTTTTGGCGATTTGCACTGGCCAGCAAGATCGCCTGATTTGACCGCTCCAGACTTCTTTTTGTGGGGCTTTTTGAAGTCGCGGGTTTATGTCAACAAGCCTCAGACTCTTGCAGCTCTTAAAGACAATATCCGTCAAGAATGTGAGGACGTATCGCCGGAAGTTTTGGTCAAAGTGATGGAAAATGCCATAAAAAGGGCTCAAATGACAATCAACTGTGGCGGCGGCCATTTACATGACATCATATTCTCGACTTGATGTAAAAAAAACTAAAAGACCAAATAAAAATAATCCACAAGAAGAATCAAAGTTTTTCATTTTTTTTTTAAATTACAGCCAAAAAACATCGGAAGTTTACTTTTGCGCCACCTTGTATAACTATGGTGAAATATTTCAGGATGATTCACCTGTGTATGCAACAGGAATGTAGAAAAAGTACAAATCTGAAGGAGTTTTTTTTAGCTGAAGGTAAATCAGCAGGAATAAACAGGTGAATTTGTTAGTGGAAAATTTCAAGCAGTCTTTAACGGGCTGGAATATAAGTTTATCGATTTTGATGTTCGTTAGATTTCATTGTTAGCGGTATCTAGCTTATTAAGTTCCAGTTTAAGCGTCAATCATTTCAAACTTATTACAAAATATATTTTTGTTTTTCTCGCTTCCGTCCACCTCAGGTATGACAAAATATTCAAAATTTCGTTAACAAAATGTTGCCAAATATCACATTTTATTAGCATCGGTCGTCCTTTAGTTGTTGTTTAGTTGTTATCTTGGCGGATATGGAACTATAACATTAATACACTTCAGAGTAGGGCAAATTGGACGCAGTACAAACAAAGTTTGAATGGATTTATGAAATACCTCTTAACAGATCACTTCATTCCACCTGCCCCTCAGATTTCTCCCGGGCTAAGAATAAACCTCCGTGGTGGAACAAGGAGCTGCCAATCCTAAAAAAGTCTTACAGGAACGCTTTTTAATAGGGCTATGTCCACAAGGACAGAGCCAGACTGAAATTTAGAACAAACTAAAACTTAAAGAATATAACGATGATATAAGACATTCACGGAGGACATCTTGGAAACAATTCGGCAACGCCATTAAAAAAACGCACCAGGCTTCTACACTACACAAAGTCTTCCCGATGACTTCCACAGCACTGGGATTTTTTGAAACAAAAAAACACATTGAAACCTACTGTTTAACGCACACTTTCCAGGAAACTCATCCGAAATCGTAAGGTTGGACCCAGCGACCGGCGAGGTTGTTTGCGAGGAAGATCATGACAGAACAAACACTACACTGGGCAATAGCAAATTATAACTCCTATAAATTACAAGCCTCTAAAAAGTAACAACAGGACCGTCTATATTAGAAACACGCAGTTACTTTCTTGCCAACCCAATAGAACACTGTGTCAAGTCATGGCCTAAGTCGTACCCCAAAACCTGGTATCCCTGAATAAACGAGAATCTATCTATCTACCCTGTACTGATTCACTGCTGACTTTGTTACTAGTACCACTAATAAATTATACGCCAGGCAATGCTCTCTGCTGTAGGCATTTAACATTTAACAACTATTGACTAGGTGGTTCTTATGGAACCACATGGAGGCGTAGCAAAATAACTCCCCATGAAATAACTCCCATGAAATAACTCCCAACGAAATAATTCCCACCAAAAATGAAATAACTTCCAATAACGAAAAAATGAAATAAGTCCCACAAACAATGAAAAAACTCCCAATAGCAAAGTGAAATAAGTCCCAAGACTTCTCCTACAGCACTTGTTATATGGGCCTTGTACAAACGGTCATTTTTTTTGGGAGTTATTTCATTGTCATAACATTGGGTTATTCATTATGATTATTATGATCATTATTTCATTATGAAATAACTCCCACCAGGAAATATGAAATAACTCCCAAAAAATCGAAATAAGTCCTACTAAAGTTATTGATTTCATATGAAATAACTCCCACTTTTGTATGGAATTTTTTTGGGACTTATTTCCAGTCCAGTTGAGGCCACAACTCCCTTATCATGTTCCTGTAACGAATGCCGTTCACAATGTCCATGCAATTTCGGGCTCATCTTCAAAAAAGTAAGGCCCACTCACGCCGCCTGACCAAAATCCGCACCAGACAGTTGTTGCTCGTTGTGGGTGCTTTTCTGCTCATGGAGTGCAGGAAGATTTTCTGAGCCCCAAATTCGACAATTTTGTGTATTCACGAAGCCAGTCAGATGGAAATGGGCTTCATCGCAGAAGATGACTTTTTTTTCGAAAAATTGGCATTGACTTCATTTTGCTCCATTACAGATTGAAAAAATTGCCGTCGATTTCCATGGTCTGCTGATTTGAGCTCCTTTGCACGCAAGATAGTGAAGGTCTATTGTCAAAATTCACTGCGTAGTGCCTCGTGAAATTTGAATTTGACAAAGATGCCGTAATATATTTGAGTTGTCGGCGACACGCTAACGAACCACAGACTTGTCATTCATGAGAATGAACTTTATCGATAACTTTTTGTCTGACTGATGAATTTCAAAAAATATTACCAAACAATTTTGTGAACATGATAGTGATGCGAACAACTTCGATTACATTCTTAATTGATATAAAGAAGGGCGGTAAACCGACAATAAACATAAGCGAAAGCTGATGTTCATACTCATGAATGACAATTCTGTGGTTCGCTTCTCGTTTCCCGCAGCAATGTTTTCAAGAGAGCGACCAGTACGTTGACGCACAGGAGTTTCACTGTCCATAACCGACCCAGTTTTTTGAGCACTCCTCGAATGGTTGACACATTAGGTGCATTTTCTCGCCTGAAAATTCTTCGAAGTTTGCGAGCGGTCTCAGCATATCTTTCCAGATTTTTGTAGTAAGTTTTCGCAATTATAACGCGTTGTTCTTTCGCAAAGCGCTCCATTTTTAATAATCGGAATAAACATATGTGGTATGTGCCAAATTTCAGAGTTGCCGCTTCCACCAAAAAAGAAATAGAATTACACTAAATTTAAAAAGATCAATCTTACTGAGACACCCTTATTTCGGGTTCTATTTTACAATTCGCAACTAACGGGGAGGTGAATTTTGCTACACTTCGTTTGATGGCTCGCGGCGAGTGTGCAGATCTGGTGTCTGATTCTAATATTTTTCATTTCGGATTTATCATGTTCATATTTCTCGAATTTCTCCTTTATTTTTGATGATGTGAAGATTCTTTGAAGGCAATTCTTTTAATGATTTGTAGAATTATATTCGGATACTATAAGATGAGATTTTGCAAAGATAACTACGCGTTGAAAAGTCTTTCTTTTTGTTGTTGTGTGGTTGCAAATATAACGTGTTTGTAGCTTGTCGCAAATATACCATACTTGTACCCAAACACATTGTGTTTGCTACTCAATATAATGTGTTTGAAACACAATGATTAATGGGCTACAATATATGTTTGTGGGACCTAAATGTTGTTTTGTTTGCTGACAACCGGCAAGACATTCAACTAAGAAACAAAAAGGCAGCAGATCTTCAATTCATGTCAATAATTTTGAACAACCTAAAATCGTGTATACAACTGATACATATATGAAGTAAATATATTTTAGTTCAAAAACAACATATTTTAAATAAACATTGCCGCTGCTCTGCATCTTTCGTAATTTTTTCATGGTAATCTTAAACTTGTTAAACCCGGTTCCAAATAGTGGAATGAAAGATCGGTTCCAATAATCAAATCCGGATTTATTAACAGTTTTATATGAACTGAGTTTTAATTGCGAGTGTCAAACCTGGGATTTTTGACCCGGGTTTTTAAACGGGTATCTAAAACCGGTTATTGTAATCAATTATCATATCCGATGTTATAACGGGTTTTTCAATAAGAGCACTACAAAAGTTTTTTTTAAATAAAATAAAACCGGTTTTAGATACCAATGAAATTCTTTATTCCTGTGAAAGTCTTTTGCATGGCCACCACGGGCACGCTTGCAGAAGTTTTCAAGCATAAATCGGCCGATACTGCTGCAATTTCACGTTCGATATTCGTACGAAGTTCATCAATCGTCGCTGGCTTGTTGGCATAGACCATAGACTTGACGTAGCCCCACAGGATATAATCTAACGGCGTCAAATCGCACGACCGAGGCGGCAAATCGACTGGGCCATTTCGTGAGATAACACGTTCACCAAACTTGGTTTCCAATAAATTGATTGTGGCAGTCGCTAAGTGGCTTGTGGCGCCATCCTGTTGGAACCACATGTAATCCAAGTCCATATTATCCAATTGGGGCCAAAAATATTCGGTTATCATTGAACGGTAGAGATTCGCATTCACAGTAATGAGCCGGTCTTGATCATAACGGAAGAAGTACGGCCCAATGACGCTGCCGGCCCATAAACCGCACCAAACCGTAATTTTTTCGGGATGCAATGATGACTCATGGATTACGTGTGATTGCTGTCTGACCAATAACGCATATTTTGCTTATTGACGAAGCCATTCAGCCAGAAATGAGCCTCATCGCTGAAGATGATTTTCCGATGAAAATCCGAATCATTTTCAAGTTGTTGCTCAGCCCAATTCACGAATATACGACGCTTGTGGTGGTCAAGCGGCTTCAGTTCTTGCGTCAATTTAATCTTGTAAGGATGTATGCCAAGATCTTTTCGCAAAATACGCCACAACGATGTCACAGAGGTGCTCAACGCTTGAGAACGACGTGTGAGAGACACAGTTGGACTTTCTTGAACTGAAGCCTCAGCGGCAGCAATATTCTCGACACTACGGGCAACTTCTTTGTCTCACTGGCACGGGAACATTTTGTACTGTGCCTGTGGATTCAAATTTTTCCCCTAGACGCTCAATTGTTGATCTGGTAGGACGATTATGATGACCATAAATTGGACGTAGTGCTCTTAAAGTTGAGGCCACTGACTCCAAATTTCGGTAGTAAATTTTAATAATTTCGACTCGTTGTTGGCTCGTATATCTTTACATGATGAAATGGCTAACCTTACTGAAGAGAAATGTCAAAAGAGCGGGAAAAAATATGGCGTCGTTTGCTGTCCCTATCGATTTACTTTTGTAGCGTCTCTGTTGAAAAACCCGTTAGAATCGGTTTGACCACATAACTTGTGTTTAGCTCATCTTTTGCAATTTTTATGATTTGCCATCTTCTTGGGGATTTTTCCTCGAGACAGCCTTCTTTGCCGCACCATATCATACTGAAGAAGAGATTTGTATCCGAGTTGAATATTATTTTTCATTTCTATACTACTTTTGGGAAAAAACCGAAAAACGCAAATTTAATTTTTTCCTAAAAATTGAAAATTTTTTCAAGTTAAGCATTTGAAGCCCTAGAGTGGTTAGATTTTACTCAAATGTTTACCAGTTTATGTTCAGGTCAAGCTAAATTAATGCCAAATTTTTCCTTCAAATGAACTGAGATATGAAAATTTTCTAGTGTATACAAATTTATACCCAAAATGCCAAAAACCCGAAAACTTTGATCACAATTTGCGCCTGCTTATAGATATCTAATTGGGCTTAAATTTTCACCACATTAGGTTTAGACCAAATGGCATAAGAATCCGCTTTGTATTTCTTAAAATTCGAGAAAATTAATTGTTCCATACATATCACTGCCACCCTAATGTACATGTTTCCTGCAATATGTTGCAGGGGCAATTAGTTTTCAGCCTGTAGTGCCTTACAAATAAACAAAAGAGGAGTTTTAAGTCAGATTATTACGATGTTATCACTTATATATATTATATATAAATATACAAAATATATATATTTCAAAATAACTACGTAAATAGAATATAAAATGTACTTCTATTTGTTGGAATTGCAACACGTATTCTCAGCAAAGATTAAAGATTAAAATTAACAATTTATTAAAACGTATCATTTGTAGTAAAGTAATGAGAATTTGAAACCTGCTCCTTCTCCTTTGATGTTAACACTTTTCATTTTAATAATTTTAAAAGAACAAGAATGTTAGTTGATATTCCTCATTTTGAGTGAATCTCAAATGTCTGTTATTTAATGGACAAAATTGCATGTATAAACCGAGTTCATCTCATCTTTTCCTAAAGCAACACAAACATCATCACTACCACCACAGCCACTAGCAAGAAATGTACCATGAACTTTTTATGTTATATTTTATATGTTTTCTGTTTTTATTGCTTTATGAAATCCACCTGTCCTGTATAACAAAACCACTGTGATGAATACAATGAAATGTAACACGGTATGTGGCCAACACCGCTGCCGCCAACCACCACCACCACCACCACCACCAAATGATAGCAAGTAATGTAGAAGCATTTGACCAGAAAATAACACTTTTTGTTAATCCACCAACAACCCCAGTATGCAAACACTGTGGCAACTACCGTCCCTTCCCCGCAACCAAACCACTTGCCCCCTTTATCATAGTATCTGTAGGTCTCCCTTTTCCCACGGCTGCTTTTGTTGTAGTTGATGTCCTTTTTCTTTCTTATTTCTCTTTTTTCCCATAGAAACAATTTATTGTTGTAGTTGTTGTTTTACAACTGTGAAAGCAATTCAAAATATTCGTAGTACAACTGAGTTTAGATTTGGTTTTATTTTTTTTGTATAAAGAAAGAGTTGAATGTTTAAACAAATCCCGGTGTAAAACTTATTGTCCCTTTAAAAACTGACGGGTTCGAGTTTCCCACAAAATTTGTAGAACAAAAACAGAATCACACTCATATTTCACATACACTCACAGACAAAAATTGTCCAGGGAAAGAACTCTAAGGCCATATAATTTGTAGCGATAGTAAAGGCGAAGAAGTAACAAGTAGGCTGTGTCTTATGCCTGCTTAGGAATGATAGTGAACAGTGGTGAATTTTATTTATTTATGACCAATTTTCTTTAGATTACATGTTAATGTATGAAGTCAGAAACATTTTCCAAAGTGTTGGAATAGTGCGCAATACAGAAAATCAGTCTACTTAGCATTATTAGCTTCGAATAACACAACAAGTTCATCTTAACATGCTTAACTACTGTGCCTGAATTGGTGCCCACGCTGGATCATCAATCGTAAATCGGGTGGACCAAATACAGGTATCTTTGTAAATCATATGTTGTTTAGAGATTGCTAGATTTTTTCTGTTCGAACTTGTGACTATCAATCAGTAACACACCTCTGCCTATCATAATGAGTCGCTTTGCACTTGAACAACGTTGGGAAATACTCCAAATTTATTTCCACAGTGAGTGCTGCGTTGCCCAAACTGAGCGTTTGTTGAAAATAAGTTTTGGCCGCAATAAAGCACCAACGCGCGTGCTTTACGCTAGTTTTTGCAAAACATTCGTGAGACTGGCTTGCGAGTGGACAACACTCAGGGTCACCGTCTTCGTACGGTGCGTACCTACGCTAATGTTGGTTCTGTGGACGCAAATGTGTAACTGAATCCAAGTAAATCAACTCGCCATCGATCTCAACGACTCGCTATTTCTCTCAGCAGTATGATAGGAATTTTGCAAAAAATGTCTCGGATTATTCGCCTACAAGTTACAATTGACTCATCAAATGAAGGTAACAACCATAAACTTCGTTACGACTTCTCAGTAAGGGCCTTATAGCAACTTCAATCGGATGTAAAAGGTTTTTCAACAGAGACGCTACAAAAGTAAATTGATAGGGACAGCAAACGACGCCATATTTTTTCCCGCTCTTTTGACATTTCTCTTCAGTAAGGTTTGCCATTTCATCATGGAAAGATATACGAGCCAACAAGGAGTCGAAATTATTAAAATTTACTACCGAAATTTGGAGTCAGTGACCTCAACTTTAAGAGCGCTACGTCCAATTTATGGTCGTCATAAGCGTCCTACCAGATAAACAATTGAGCGTCTAGTGGAAAACTTTGAATGCACAGGCACAGTACAAAATGTTCCCGTGCCAGTGAGACAAGGAAGTGCCCGTAGTGTCGAGCATATTGCTGCCGCTGAGGCTTCAGTTCAGTGTCTCTCACACGTCGTTCTCAAGCGTTCGGCATCTCTGTGACGTCGTTGTGGCGAATTTTGCGAAAAGATTTTGGCTTACATCCTTACAAAATCAAAGAACTGAAGCCGCTTGACCACCATAAGCGTCGTCTGTTCGTGAATTGGGCTGAGCAACAACTTGAAAATGATTCGGATTTTAATGCTCATTTCTGGCTGAATGGCTTCGTCAATAAGAAAAATATGCGTTATTGGCCAGACAGCAATCCACACGTAATCCATGAGTCATCAATGCATCCCGAAAAAAAATACGGTTTGGTGCGGTTTATGGGCCGGCGGCGTCATTGGGCCGTACTTCTTCCGTGATGATCAAGACCGGCACATTACTGTGAATGCGAATCGCTACCGTTCAATGATAACCGAATATTTTTGGCCCCAATTGGATAATATGGGCTTGGAGGACATGTGGTTCAACAGAACGGCGCCACAAGCCCCATAGCGAATGCCACAATCAATTTATTGGAAACCAAGTTTGGTGAACGTGTTATCTCACGAAGTCGATTTGCCGCCTCGGTCGTGCGATTTGACGCCGTTAGATTATATCCTGTGGGGCTACGTCAAGTCTGTGGTCTATGCCAACAAGCCAGTGACGATTGACGAACTTCGTACGAATATCGAACGTGAAATTGCAGCAGTGTCGGCTGATTTATGCTTGAAAACCGTCGAAAATTGGGTTCAGCGTCTGGACTTCTGCAAGCGTGCCCGTGGTGGCTATGCAAAAGAAACCGAGTTCCATACATAATGGCATCGAACGTACTTTCACAGGAATAAAGAATTTCATTGGTATCTAAAACCGGTTTTGTTTTATTAAAAAAAAACTTTTGTAGCGCTCTTATTGAAAAACCCTTTAGAATTTGGTCAAAAAATCAAATTTTCTGACAAGGCTCATTTCTACGATAAAAAACAAAATTTGCCGCATCTGGGATCGGAAAATGCGCACGCCATTGTCGAGAAGCCAATGCATCCACAGAGAGTGACAGTTGTGTGTGAATTTGGGAGTGATGGCATCATTGGCCCATTGTTTCGAATACCTGGTTGGTAATACCATTTTAGTCAACGACGAGTGGTACAGAGCCATGATTATCTAATTTTTTTCGGCTGAAATGGAAGATATGACCTTGGATAATCCTTGGCTGCAAGAGGATGGCATACCATTTCACACAGCTCATCAAACAATCGTTCTTTTGCACCTTAAGTTCGGCAATTGTAATATCAGTAGCCTTGGCGATGTGAATTGTCCGCCTTGGAGCTGCGATTTGAACCGTTTAGAATTTTTCTTGTTGGGCGCCGTTAAATGCCGATGCTTTGCGAATAAGCCAGACGACAGCCACACCCATAAGGCTAATATCGTCCGAGCCCTTCGTGAGATATAACCAGAAACTGTCAACCAATTCTTGGCAAATTGCACTGAGTGGATGTGCTACTACGAAGCCATCCGCGGCAGTCACATCAATGAATCCATGTTCCATAAATAATGGGAGTGCTTCGTATTTATAGTAAAGCCATAATATACTGAAAGAAATAAAGTTTTTGTTAATTTTATTTAATTTTTAAAAATATACTTGTATTTGGACCACCCTGTGTAATCAGACTCTTTTATGAAATTTACATATGTGAATCAGTACCCATCAAAGAAACTTACGTGCAAACCCAAAGTGAAAGCTGACTTATAGTCTTTTCTACATGGAGCACTTCCAACGTTGGGCATCTACGATTTTCAGATTCCGTTAGTGGATAGGAGAAGCTCCTTGAACCTTCTGCCTATAGCCAGCCCCAAGGTTTCAATTATTGTTTCAGTTTCAGCGACGGGGCACTCTCTGATTGATAGTCAGGGCAAATGACTTCTGTAGAAGTTGTAACGATGAGGAAGGGTATGAGGAATAATCCACTGAACACCTTATCTACATGGGCCCAGCACTGTCCGGCACCAGGATATCTCCCATAGGCTCCTACCTACTTAAAGATGTGGGAAAATAATCCTCGATAAGTGTAACCAGTGTCTTGAACCGTAAATGATTCGCCGGCAAACCCAGTGATCAATCTAGTTAGCCCGTGGTATCACAACGGACTATTAACAACAAGTAAATTGTGTATCGTTTTCCTCCAACATCTTTACTTACTTACTTACTTAGGTGGGCACAAACAACACTGAGGGTTCAAGAGCCTTTAAACATCAGCCTAACACGCTCCTCCTCCAACCTGCTCCACGTTCAGCTTTAACACGCTCCTCCTCCAACCTGCTCCACGTTTAGCTTTTATTCACCAGCTAGTAACACCAAGCTCTCCTAGGCAATATTTCACCTGGTCTTTCCTGCGCAGTATTTGTCGACATACTTTCCGATGTCCTTCGAGTACGTCTTCGAGTACCTTTCGCAGTGACTCATTCTGATCCATTCCGATATGGCCTAGCCACCGTAAATGCGATGTTTTGATACGCATAACTAGCTCATGGTTCATCCGTCTTCGATACCCTCCGTTTTCTCTTATAGGACCGTATATTTTTCGACGCATTTTTCTCTTGTAGACACCTAGTGATGTTTCATGAGCATGCGATATGATTCAGGATTCTGCGCCATAGAGCAAGACAGGTTGTATGGGAGTCTGATTTAGTTGGATATTTGTTTCTAGAGAGAGGGTCTTTGAAGTGCTTGCTTATCTCTGAAGTGCTTGCATATCCCGAAATAAAACCAAATCTCCGTTTGATTTCTAGTCTGACGTTATTGCTTCTGTTCACGGCAGATCTGAGGTAAATAAATTCATCCACTATCAACGTTCACTCGTTCATCCAATCGGGTGGGTATTTTGCATGTCGAAAACATGAAATTTGTCCAGTCTTCGTTTACTGCCAAACCCACTGTTCGTCAATTCTCAAAAATTCTAAAATAACTCTTCGCAGCTTACGCCCAATGATGGCTAAATCATCAGCATAGACGAGCAGCATATAGCTTTTGCTGCTGATAGTTTTACTCGTGTTGACTGCAACTTTTCTCACAACAATCGCAAGTAATGTATTGAAGAGATCCCACGATAGGGTGTTGCCCTATCTGAGGCCTCACCTAGTACTAAATTCTTCGGTGAGATCTTTACCAATCTTTACAGAGGATTTCGTGTCGGTCAGTGTCATTCTACAAACGAGTGTCAGTTTAGCAGGAATACCAGTTTCCCCGTTTCGAACTATCGAAGGCCGCCGGCCTAATCGACAAAAAGGCGGAAGGTGTCGATTTGTTTTTGGTGGTAATCTGGTCGGTAATTATTAATTATAATGCGTCGATAAAATATAATTGATTTTCCAGGCATAACACCACATTTATAACAACAAACGGCTTTAGTCTTTCACACACTAGGCTCGGGAGGACCTTGTATGCGATGGAAAAAGGCTTATTCCGCGGTAGTTTTTACTTATATTCGAGCCGCCTTTTTTGAAAGCGGCTAAGACTGCAATCGTCCGGGATGCATTCGTCTAGGCAGATTTTGCATATTGGCTAATGCATGCCCCTTTTCAACTCCTAGACACCAGTCTTAAACAGCTCGGAGGGTAATCCGCCACCACCAGCGGCTTTGTTGTTCTTAAGCTGGAAAGTTGCAGTTATAACTTCGCTTTGGCTAGTGGGCGGGCAGTCAATGCCATCAACCTGTATATACTCAACATCCCAGTCTCCTGGGACAAATAGAGCAGAGAAGTGATCCCTCCTTATTCTCAACATACTGTGCACCATTGTGACAAAATACCCGTCTTAATATTTACTTATAAAAAAGAAAGGCCCTGATCCATTCTCGTTGGTTTGGCTTTGTACTTTTGGGTAGAATTTACGGGCGTCGTTCTTTGTTCTATAAGGTTCAACTTTCTCACTCTCGCACTTATTTGAAATTTGAAATACATGAATTGAAATTTGAAAAACATCATTGGAAAGACATCAATTGAAATTTGAGACACATCAATTGGAAGTTGAAACACAAGCCATTGCAATTTGAAAGTCATCAGTTGAAATTTGAAACACATGAATTGAAATTTAAAAGACATCAATTGAAATTTAAAAGACATCAATTGAAAATTAATATTCGACACTTGAAATTTTAAAATTATTCGCCGATTTTATTTGTTAGATTTTTAAATTTCAAGTGGTGTATTTCAGATTTGAATTGATGTGTTTTAAATATCCACTGATGTATTTCAAATTTCAATTGATGTATCTTAACTTAAATTTCAATCCATTTGTTTCAAATTCAATTGATGTATTTTAAATTTCAATTGATGTTTTTTAAAGTTTATATTTTAAGTTTCAATTTATGTGTTTTAAATTTCAATTGATGTTTTTTAAATTTCAATTGATGTATTTCAAATTTCAAATCGAATTTTTCAATTTCAATTTATGTTTTTCAAATTTCAATTGCAAATATTTTTTTCCACATTTTTTTAAAAAACGAGAGAAAATGTTGGAGTTTTTTTATTGTTTTGACTTTAAATGCAGGCCATTTCCTCAAAAAACAATAGGCTTCAACGGTCTTTATCATATTCTACAACACGTGTTGTTGTTAATATAATACTTTATCCAAAATTTATATTGCTTTCCATTTAGCCAAGATTTCCTCAAATTACTGATAAAAACAGGTCAAAATTTAAATAAAAAAATTCACAAATATCTCGAGAAACATAACAGCCAATCTAAATGTGCCTGCATATTTTTCGTAGAGGTTTAGTAGCGCTACAAATTCTGAAAAACCGTTGTCACTTAAACTTAAATTCAAAGTTTTATAAGGGTTTAATTTTTTTTGATGGCCGAGGTAAACAAATTTAGACATCCAGTTTGCGGGTCCAGTAGGGCCTAGGTTGTCATCGTTAGGCTCCCACTTTGCGGCTCCAATGGGGTCTATGATGTTCTAATATATCAAGTTCTCCAACATGAAATCTGAGTTATGCCCGTGTGAAATTCCACATTGATCGGTTTAGAAACGTCTGAATTATTCCCATGTTTTTTTTTCAGAAATCCCCCACTGTGCGTTAGTTCAACTTACTCACTTTATGACTTACCTAGTTGTTTTAGGGAAAATTCAAAATCAAATGCAATATCCTTTTTGTCACGTTTTCAATGGAGGGTAAGTCTTCATCAGATCTCAATTTGTATAAGGCATAAATTGGTTTTTTCACTTACTAAGTCAGAATCTGAGAATTTTTACTTAGAGTCTGATAGTTTTAACGCACTATACAACTGTAAAAAAGAACTCCAGCACTACTGTACATTAACCAAATTAGTTTTTACGCACTTAAAGTTCTTTCCCTGATTCTGGTATTTAAACACTTGAAAAGCACAATATAGAAAAAGCAAAAGTTAATTTTTCCCACCCCAACAAAAAATTGTAATATTTGTTATTTGAATCAGTTAGTAACACAACTCAATAATATCGACAACAACGAAAACCATAAATTTTATTCCTGATAGGCCGTCTATAAATGCTGAATGATTTAAATGATTTCATGCTCGTAGCATCGAAGATTGAACAACATTTGAAGAAGCAAACAAAACACCCTACAGACATATATCAACAACGACCACAACATTGGCAACATCAGTAGCCAACTATTTGTAAATCAACAACGGTTACACCAAAAGCATTTTCCACAACATTTTCCTACGGCTGACCGCAACATGAGCAGCAATTGCATATACATTTGTAGCAGCAACAATTTCCACCACCCCTACAATCGAAACGAAGACAACGATATCAAGAACAACGCAACACGACGGATGCCAAAATGAGTGACAATCAGAAAGGTTACAAACCATTCTCGGGCACCAGCAACTCATTAAGGGTGCCCTCATCATCATCATCAGCAGCATCATCGCCATTGTCGGCAACAACCGCAAACCGGCAACAGCATCAGCAGCAGCAACACCAGCAGCGGCAGCAACAGCAGAATCCACAGCAACATTACATTCAAAAACCACGTGCCAGTTATCCGGAAATTATGAATCCTCGCCTATCGTTGAATGGCACTTTACGGCATTTGGTGCCATCGCCTCGGCCGCTGTATCGTGATCATAGCTCACGTTCCATTCATCCGCTTACAGCGAATGAGCAACAAATGGCTGAGTTAGATGGCGGCTTCTATGGCAGTGTCGCACGTAGTGGCTACTTAACAACGACCTCGGCCACATCAGCAGCCATGATATCATCAGCATCGGGTGCTGCTGGTGCTACAGCTAACGCCGACAGGGATGTTATTTCGTCTGTGTCAGCAAGCCATGTTGGCGGTGGTGGTGGCTACGGCGGCTTCATGACCAGCGATAATAACAACAGTATCGGTGGCAGTGGTTTAACTGGAATTGGCGGTGGTGCTGGGAGTTTTGGTTTTCATACCACTGAACTTTCGATTACACCCACAATGCCCTGTGATGACCAGTGCATCGACTTGGGTAGTTTGCGTCGTTTTTCAATAGATCGCCACAGTTTTTTGGGTAAGACTGGTGTTGTTATGTTAACTATTTGATTTTTGTTTAATGTTGTTTTTTTCAATCCTTCATTCCTTCATTCCTTCATCCTTTCCTTTTTACCTTTGCCAACAACAATGTTTTTTCGGATGGTTTCATTTGTTATTTTGACCTAGATTTGATTCCTTTGTTTCGCTCCTACGTTCCTTTTTGAGTCATTGAAAATGTACGTGTTGCCTTGATATGGAATTTAAAATATGAATGATAAACGTTTGATCTGAATCCATTTTTGTGCTGCATATAAAATATATTGACTTTTATGGTTATAAATATTTATCGTTAATCCTACTTTGATTATTGGCATATGGAAAATCACATGAGGTTTCAGGGGACACGCGGTTGGAACGAACTTCCTTTCGCTATATAGATACTTTTGTAAAATTATAAACATGTTTTAAGAAAACTTTATTTTATAGAAAGTATTTTTTTAAAAAAAAGTATATTTTTAGGTCCTTTTTGTAAGAATATGTATTATTTTTTCTCGAAAAAGTAATTTTTTAAAGAGAGGTACTTCTTTTGTTAAAAGCTAATGTTTTTTTC
This sequence comes from Phaonia tiefii, assembly GCA_963931995.1. Taxonomy (NCBI): domain Eukaryota; kingdom Metazoa; phylum Arthropoda; class Insecta; order Diptera; family Muscidae; genus Phaonia; species Phaonia tiefii. Next base: position 166,752,352 of record OZ008371.1, read on the forward strand.
TAAGAAAATGTACTATTTTTAAGAAGTACTTTCTGTAAGAAAAAGCCATAAGAGTACGAATTTTTGATGTGTTAACATGTATAGGCACGGGTAGGGCAGGCTATCAAAGTGAACACATGCAAACAACATACAGCGTTAGCATCACATACGATGGTATTAATGTAGAAGCAGCAAAAAACTAGCAGGTCGCCAAAGAGTATTGAATAGTATAGAGAACTCATGGAACGATGGTATTAATGTAGAAGCAGCAAAAAACGAGCAGGTCGCCAAAGAGTATTGAATAGTATAGAGAACTCATGGAACGAATTGTATGACTCAAAAGCACTGGCGACAACTGCTGAATGATTCAAAACATATTACTCTCTTTTTGTCATAACTTGTGGTCTGTTCATAATTTTGATGTAAAACATTGATGCCTTTTGAAACATTTATGGTTTGTGTATTGTTTTATGTGATAACATTGTCGAAATAGTGCAGTTATATTGAAATATTCTATAAAGAGAATAAGACTCGTTTATGCTCTACATGGCAGCGGAAAAGGAGTGCAATAAGTTCTCTATACTATTCAATACTTTTTGTCGTCGCTCTGTTTATGACAAAACAAAAACCATTATTTCAGTGAGCTAAATATTGCATTATTTATTTTACCCATATTACGTCTAATGTTTAAGCAGATGTAAGAAAAAAGAAAGTGCAATAGCAAAAGATCTTTCAGAGCAGAAACTATTCTTTTTTTTACTTTCCAATGTAACATTTACTAATGTGTTCATAGAAGTCGAACAGGTACCGTGTTACAGAAAGCCTTTGTAATCGGCGTATAAGTGTAGAAAGTTTCAATAGCACCGAAATGGTCATCTTTGATACCCTGTAGTACCAACTGTGTTAACACAGGGTAACCCTGACATCAGAATCCTGAAAGCCTGACTCCTCTATAAATGTCAAGTACATTCCAAAATGAGCAGAATAAAACAATACACAGGGTACCTCTGATTGCAATATTCTGAAAGCCTCACTCCTCCTCTTTAAATACCTGGTACATTCCAGAATGATCATAACAATACTTTAATAGTTGTGATATTATTACCGTGGTTTATCCAATAGGCACCACTGTGCGCCTGTATATAAGTATAGGCAATGAAAGTATACAAGAAAAGTAAACGAACAAACCCCTTGATTATTGACTGGCCTCGCAAATGTAATAAGAACCACGATTTATGGATATGTACCCGGAACGTAAGAACACTATACAGGACGGGTGCCACTTTCCATACAGCGGGTGTGCTCGAAAAATATAAAGCTGACATCAAAGCTATTCAGGAAATGCGATGGATAGGATATGGCTGCACCAGCCAGAACAACTACGATATTTACTACAGCTGATAAGAGCGATAGCAGGAATTCGGGTGCGGATTTATTGTTGGCAGGAGATTGCGACACCTAGTTTCAAGGTTCAACCCAGTAAGTGAACGCATAGTTAAAATTCGCATTAAAGCGAAATATTTCAACATCTGGTTTATTTGTGTGTACGCACCGACAGAGGATAAAGACGATGAGGTCAAAGAATCACTTTATAAGAGGAAGTATAGAAACACTGCCCTGACCACGATGATTACTCAAGGCTATTTTAATACCAAATTGGGAAAGGAAAGTGCATTTCGGCCCACGGCCGTTAATCATAGTCCACATGATAAAAAAATGGTTTCCCGTTCATTCCATGAAGGGATTAGGCAGCTGTGTGAGTTCTGATTTTACACTCAGTGATTGGGACCTACAGTTTTACAGCGGGTCCGAACGGCATTATGAGAAGCTTTTTCATGCTAAATACTCAATAGTGTCGCCGTCACTAAGCGAGGTGACTGCCGTCGAAAGAAATCTAAGGTGGTCTGACCAGGGATCGAACCCACGTTCTCAGGCCCAAGAACCGCGTACACTACCATTGCGCCACCGACGGCCACAACATCTACATAATACCACTTCCTATAATGTAATGGGGACTGGAAGACTTCGCCGCAGCATAGAACATGCTAGTTAGTAGCACACGATTCAAAGATCAAGACATACATAAGTCGACTTGGTTATCTCCTGATCAGAGAAAGAGGAACCAGATTAATCACTTGGTAATCGACGGCAGGCACTCTTCTAGTGTAATGGATGTGTGTGTGATTCCGGGAGCCATATGGACTCGGGTCGTTACCTGATGGCTCCGAAAGTTCGCACAAGACTGAGCAGGGCGAAAAACGTAAGAAGCTGAGCACGGGAAAAGCTATATATCGACAAGCTGCAAATACCCAAGGTATCAAAAGCCTATCGACAAAAGCTTACGCTCCTTCTAGAACTATTTACAGCCCCTCCCGAGAACCCTGAAATGCAGCGCAAGCACATCTCCCATTTGGAAACCGTTGCAAGGATGGAACATGACTATCATATCCCGCAGAAGGATAACCCATGGTACGATGAAGAATACGCATTGCAACTGATGGAAAATACGCTGCACGGATGTCACCGAAACAGTCAGTTACAACGCGTGCTGCGAATGAGCTGGACAAGGGGATGAGAAGGGAGGAAAACCAACTAGTTATATTACTGAATACAAAAATGTATTCGAGTCGATTTATTATTAAGCAGTAAGGAATTTAATTTGCCATGGGATATAAATAATAAATACAAATTGCAGTGGGATTGAGAGAGAGAGAGAGAGAGAGAGAGAGAGAGAGAGAGTGAAAAGAGCGAAATATGCAGGATGAATAATGAATCCTGAAGGATGAATAATGAATCCTGGGCAAGAAGATAAAATTATGGACCGAATAATGGGCATTCTGCTCTCCTGCAAGGACGAGAATGAAAATCTTGTGACAGATAAGCAGTATGTGCACAAAATGTGGAGAGACAACTTGTCAGCACTACTTCACCCAGATGCTTTCACTGAAGATCAGGAGGTAATGATTGTGGAAGACAGTGTAGATTATAAACCCACTCCCCCAGCAAAGACGTGATTAGAACTGCAAGATCTCCCGGCTTCAGAGTAATATAATAGCTGGTGTAGATGGGCCACCTGCTGAGCTTTAAAAGACCGGTGGCGAAGGACTGCTAGCCCACATACATCAACTTATATGGTTGTGGGAATCTATGCCTGACGATTGGAGTCTCAGAGTATTATCTCAGAGTATAAAATGGGTCTGTTCCAACTATCGCGGCATCAGTCTTTTATCCACCGCGTATAAAGTCTTGTCGTGCGTATTATGTGGAAGACTAAAGCCAATTGTTGAAAGTCTGATTGGACCTTATCAGTTTGGTCAGCCTGATTGGACCTTATATGTTTGGTTTTTGACCAAATATTCACGCTGCAGCTAATCCAGGAAATGACCCACGAAAAGTAAATCGATTCATACCATATTTTTGCCTTTTATTGACCAATAAAAAAGGAAACAGAATAACAAAGCAAATTGAAAGAAGAAGGAAATGAGGACACATATATAGAAACAAACAAACAAAAGTTTGATGAAACCCATTTTCCGGGATTGTTCAAATCCTAGTCCTAATAGATAAAACATACTACATTCAGTGTGAAAAGCCTGGAACCCAGCAAACTTAAAGATATATTGTATTGCGGCAATAATCCAATTCGAATTGCAGAAGTTTCCCTCATCGGGATAAACTGTTATCCGAATGCGGTACTTCCACGAACTTCGTTTGAACCCCATATTGACCAAAAAAAAATAATTTTTTTTTTACAAAATACACTAGGAATCGAAACTTCAATGGGTGGTAGGGGACTATAGGTACCCTCGAATGAGTGAGGGTAATCAGCGTTCCCGTAATCACCTCTTCAATATGCATATTTGGAGGCCCCCATGAATGGAATTTCAAAACACAAGGGTTTCAGTACATCCTGTTGTATAACCAATTCAGATGATTGATTTACGAATAGGGACACCTGTCTAAATAGGGTGAGTTTATCACAGCGTGAGGTATATTAGAATTTTGTTTCAAATGTATTCGCTAAATTTATAATATTTTTTGGGTCATTTATCTCTATTGTTGAATTTTTTTCTTTTCGACAGAGGAACTTCCTCTATCCAATATTTAGGTCGACATACATATATAGTTCCACATTTAATCTAAGATTTTTAGAAGGCGTTGAACACCAATTTAAAAAATTTGAAATCACAACAATTAGAAATATAAACTATTTAGTTCTAAATTCCTTTATATATAAAATGCCCGTAATAACACACTATCTGTTGTCATCTTCGTTTACAGATTTAGGATCCAAATTTGGCATGTCACAGCCAAAATTTGGCCAAAGCGTTTCACAGCAAGGTTTCTTCACATCACACGATAGCCTCGCCACACCATGTGCATCAAGAGCTTCCAATTTACACGTGGCCAATACAAGCACTGCCTCCGATATGGATTTGCTGCACAGCAACAAACAACAGACGCGACGAAAGTCACGAGGACGACTGAAAGACAACGATCAACCGCTGCTGGGCGGCACCTGGAATCGTTCAGCGGGCCGTGGCTCACAGGATAACACATTGATTGGTAGCCATCAATTTAGTGGGAACTTCTGCAATGGTACAGATCGGTAAGTAAAGAAACGAAATGTTTTATGTTGTGCTTAGGCTAAGGAAAGTTAGGTTAGGTTAAGAGTTGGCGTTGGTGGCAGGCGATAAGAGATTCACTTAAGACCAATTTTTGACTGCTTATTTAAATTGGTAATCAGTTGATTTTGATTTATATTTGATTTGACTTTAAATACGAATTTTCAAGTGCTTTGTCAAACAATATTACTGCCATGTGGCAACAGTGGCAAATGCGACGAAAAATAACCGGTATTCATACATTTATCGGCTAATGGTTACAATGCATCAAACTGACGCCATTTGTAAAACAAAAGTAAAGTGATAAAATACAAAATATTTAATGAAATTGAAGAATATTTGGGCAGAAACAAAGTTCTAACTGCACTACGTGTTAAATTATACGTTTTTATTGTTGTTTCAACAAAGAAGCTTTGTGTTTGTTCTTCTTGTTGTTTTCTGTCAAAATCATATGGTCACTCGATCATAGTTTTAAGGCCCAACTTTGACTGTTTAAACAGCAATTAACTATTAACCTAAAAAGTGAATTCAGAGTTTAAATTATGTTTGATCGTTGATCAGATCTGTTTTCCTTACAAAAATTACGCCTTAGACTTTTTATATAGCTCAAAGTATACTTAAGTATAGTCAACTATAAGAGACCATTACCCTAGTGAATTGAATTGAATTGAATTGAATTGAATTGAATTGAATTGAATTGAATTGAATTGAATTGAATTGAATTGAATTGAATTGAATTGAATTGAATTGAATTGAATTGAATTGAATTGAATTGAATTGAATTGATTTGAATAGAATTGAATTGATTTGAATTGAATTGAGTTCAATTGAATTGAATTGAATCCAATAGAATTGAATAGAATTGAATAGAAGTGAACTGAATTGAATTGAATTGAATTAAATTAAATTAAATTGCTTGAATTGAATTGAATTGAATTGAATTGAATTGAATGGAATTGAATTGAATTGAATTGAATTGAATTTAATTGAATTGAATTGAATTGAATTGAATTGAATTGAGTTGAATTGAATTGAATTGAGTTGAATTGAATTGAACTGAATTGAATTGAATTGAATTGAATTGAATTGAATTGAATTGAATTGAATTGAATTGAACTGAATTGAACTGAATTGAATTGAATTGAATTAAATTGAATTGAATTCAATTGAATTGAATTGAATTGAAGTGAATTGAATTGAATTGAATTGAATTGAATTGAATTGAATTGAATTGAATTGAATTGAATTGAATTGAATTGAATTGCATTGAATTGAATTGAATTGAGTTGAATTGAATTGAAGTAGATTGAATTGAATTGGGTTGAATTGAATTAAATTGAATTGAATTGAAATCAATAGAATTGAATTGAATTAAATTGAGCTGAACTGAATTGAATAATTGCACTGAATTGAATTGAATTGAATTTAATTAAATTGCATTGAATTGAATTGAAATTAATTAAATTGATTTGATTTGAGTTGAACTGCATTGAATTGAATGGAATGGAATTGAATTGAATGGATTTAAATTAAATTGAATGGAATTGAATTGAGTTGAATTGAATTGATGGAATGGAATTGAATTGAACTCAATTGAACTGAATTGAATTGAATTGAATTCAATTGAATTGAATTGAATTGAACTATATTGGAGTGGATTGACTTGAAAATTCTTGTTCGTGTTTCAATTTCAAAGTTTCATAGCTATTTTTAAACTTGGCAGTCACTGGAACTGTGGCCGTCGGTTTTACAATGGCTGGTGTGCGCGCCTCTTGTACATGAGATCCTGGGTTCGATCCCGGCTCTGACCTCCTTGATTTTCTTTCGGCGGCTGTCACCTCGCATAGTGACGGCGACATTATCGAGTATTTAGCCAAAATAGCGTTCGTAACCGATATAAAACTGTAGGTGCCAACCAGTGAGTATAAAACCAGAAAGCTCACATCGCACTGGTTGCGAGAAGCTCTCCCCCTTGTTCTTTCATGGGATGTAATGGGAAACCATTTTTTTTATTCACGTTAAAACTGGAATGATAGTTTAATATAAAGTTGATAAATATAATTCAAATTCACATTAAAAATAATGGGGTCCATTACATCCCATGAGGGGATTGGAGCGATCTTCTCACGAGAAGTGAGCAGTGCACCTTCTATATTTTACACGTACACGTACACGTACTGATTTCGTAGAGTTTATAACTGGTTCCGAACGATATTTTGAGAATATTATATTCATGGCTAAGTGCCCGATAGTGTCGCCAGCTCTAAGCCAATCCACCGTCGTTGAAAGAAATGTAAGGTGGTCAAAGCTTGACATTCTAACCATTTCATATAAAGTGTAAGAAATTAATTGATGTACATTAGGGTAATAACTTTTTGCATTTTTTGCAAATATCAAATCTCCCCAGACAAAATCGTGTAGAGCATGGAAAAATATTAAGAACTACGTTTTTAGTTTCTCGCTATCGTTAAAAAAGGTTCCGCACCAAACGCGTTAAAGTTTTGAATCAAACGTAGAATAAAAATAGTACAAGATATATATCGGCTTTGTAAAACATCGCGTACTTTGAACCTAAAGTTTATATCTTACAATACCTACTTTTAATCATTTATTGTTATTATTTGTTTACATACTTACATATGTATAAACAATAGTTTAAAAAAATTGTTATTAAAAAAAATTTAAAAAAAATATATTAAAGGCATTTTAGAAATCGCTGGCGGTGGTAAGGTTTTTTTACCAAATTGAACTGAAATAGTTTTTGGCGTAGAATACGTCTTACCTTACGGTATTGGGAGTCATGTCAGATTGTTATTGTTGTAATCTTTATTTCATTGATTATGAGGAAACGGCGAGATAACTTTTTTTTAAAATTTTTTTGTAGGTAAATGAAGATGTTATCTTTCGTTTGATATACATTTCATATTGGTTGATATCTTCCTAATATTTAAATTTCTCAAATGAAAATTGTTTAAACACATACACTCAAACATATGTGTGGTGTTTGGTTGAGTGTTTGAGTTAGTAGCGTGAACACAAACTATTCTGCTGTTTCAGTGTGGACACAAACCTTCGGCTGTTGTTTTGATTGATGAGATATTGAAATTTCGTATATTTACTTATGTATTTAAGTGAAACAAAATGTTAAATGTGAATTTGAATTTAACATGGATATATAATTATAAAAAAAACAGCAGACAGTTGTCAGTTTGAAAGTAACTTTCAAATAATCAAATTGATTTGCATCTGTTATTTATCATATATCCTTACTCTTTTAATTTAAAAACATATTTATCCTATTTTTCCTACCATAAGCTTATGTATATTATCAAAAGTAACTATCAAATAAATTAATCCATTTGCTTATGTTATTTATCATTTATTGTTATATATGTTTTCTGTCTTTTCGGATGGTGTATTCTACGTTAAACTTAATGGCCGTGTCTCTGACACGAAGGCCGAAGGCCTCGGACAACTGTCTGCTGTTTTTTATATCATTAATGCAATATTTGCCACTAGAAAAGACCTGCGGAGAATGTTGTCTAAAAAAAGTTATCACCCTAATGTACATACATACATAGATCCTAATTAAAATTATTGAACTGTCAGTCCGTTCATATTGAAATTAAAAACACAAATCAAAAACTTAACTCCCAGTTGGAATAGTGTAGGTTGTAGTGTTAGAACAGCTGTTTTGATTTTTTTCTTGTCATATCACTTGGACTCTGTCAAATTCATATGTATTTTCATTTTCTATTTTGGTGTTTGCCTTTATATTCGTAAATTTTTGGTGAATTTGACAAAATTCAAGTGCGCAACAAAACATGGCTACCGTGTATTTATACCATTGTATAAATTATTCAAATTATAAAATTATATTTGAAAATATCGTGTTACATGTTTTAAACTATTCAGTAATATTTGAAAATAATATATCTTTTTCAAGGTTAGTTGTATTAAAACCCAAGTTATTTTTAAAGTTGTAATTTCCTTTAAGGCTAAGAAAAGAAATAATGAAACAAATGTCATTGTCGTGGGTGGGCTTCGAACTCACATTCGCTGGACAAACGTTTCGATGTTTGTGACTCATCATCATCAACAGCGTCTAGCCTGTTAATCAACCGTGGTGTGTAGCCACGCTTGTCAGTAACCGAAGACTTTTTGTTTAATTTTTAAACTTTCGTAAAGATGTTTAACACATATTGGGTAAAAACCGGTTACTCGACGCCAAATAACAAGTTTTCGGTTTATTTGAAATATAGGTTTCTTCAAAAAACCTGATATAATTATTAATTTTAAAAAGAAATCTCAAATAAATATCTTACCTTACCTTAGCTATAAAAACCCGACACACAATTGCAAAAATCTCTGTTAACTGGCTTCGTCCGTTTTTCAGTTTCGGATTTGAACACTCTAGCCGCTACTGAAGTTGTGTACCATAAGTTGAATTCGGGGGAAGCTCCCTCCAGCAGGTTGTGACAACCTCCAGTTCGAACGAGATGACGTTTAATGTAGTTTTGGCAACCTCTGATCTCGGTTACGATTTATTCGGTTATTTTTTTTTATATAGGTGGTGAATGAACAACATTTCTTAACTTCTACTGCAGTTTCCTACCATCAGTACAAAAAGTAATACGAGTATATGTTTTTTTTTTATCATGAACTCTTTTGTTCCAGTAATCCCTTTCCGGTATAAGATTGTGCTATCATACGATACCCCCACGCAGCACTAGTGACCTCACCACTGCTGTATAGATCTAGTGAGCAATCTGCTTGGAATGTGTCCATTTGAAGCCTATTGCCCTTTTACAAAAGTCCAAGGCTTTCGTAGCCTTTTTCGTCCTTTCACCTATATTGGTGATGTTATGTTGAAATAATTTTCTGAAGCGATTACAATGTTCTTAGTTATCCTTCTCCTATTTTCAGCCGTCAATCATAGAGGTGTTTCTCTGTTACCGCACCTATTCATTTTCTATTGTAATAAACTACAATGACAACGTTTATCCCCAGGTGATCACTGTCATATCGCATACGTCCATATGTTCTTGAAATGTCTTTAATTGGACATTGTCCTTATTCACAACCGACCCCCCACGCACGAGTCTATCACCACGGCTAGTGAAGAGTTACTAACTAACTATGTCTGGATTATTGTAGGTTGTCACACAATTTCATAGCTGTAATACCCGATGTCATTTGCTGGTTGCTAACACAAGAGTTGGTCTAGCCATTCCAGCAATAACTAACGCTGGTCCTTCCATGCCACGTAGGCAACCAGCCAGTCAGCCAGCCACGTAGTGTCCTCTTCCTACCAATGCAAATGCCATCGGATAAATACTCCCCAAGCAACTGTTGTCGTTCCCTGTAGGATCTTAGGCTTTTGGTGGAAACTCGTTTTCTTATTTTCTTTGGATAACAACGAAAGCCATAGTAGATTGTTTTTGGGAATGAACTGAAGCGTGATTCAAATATTTCAGTTTATAAAGAAATATGTCATATTGTTGTGATGATTTATTGCATTGGTTTGTTGCAGAGGCACTCGGGAATTTATTACATGATGTGATTAATACAAATACAAATTCAATGTTTTTAAAGGGGAATACAAGGAATTTTTAAACTTTAGAGGAGATGGCGATAAAAATATAGACAATTTTCAAACGAAAATTTAAAGAATAAATAAAAATTGTACATCTGAGTCATAAAATTGTTCGTATTATACTTATGTAGGTTAATATTAAACATATTTGTCCTAAGTTAACTTTAGTAGATTCGGTCAGATCAGACACAGCCAGAGAGAGAGATGACTTACAGCCATGACAACAAAACGTTTATGATTATTTAGCCGTCTGGAGTAAGAGCTTATGTCGAAGCCCTACTCTTTGTTGGTCTATAATCAGAAATCTTAAGCCTTTCTCAAAGGGTTGAAATACGGGAGCATTTACAAATCTGTTGACATGAGCGATCAAAGTACAGGGTGGCGCGCGAATCGTGCTACAAAACTAAAACGGAATAACTTTTTGTCTGTGTGAGTAATCGGCATATTTTTTTTTGATTTATCAGGCCACTATTTAGATTTATTAAAATGTCTGCTTGGGATACCGAAAAGAGGATTTGGATAGTGCAGCGGTACCATGTTTTGCAGTCCCTTACTTACGTTCATAGGGAATTTAGGCGGGAGTTTGATGGCAATCCGCCGAGTAGATGGACCATAATGAGGTTGGTAAACATGTTTGCCGAATCTAGAAGAATCGCACAAAGACCATACCATCGAGATCCCTAGGTACGGGTTCAAGACAGAATCGCGACTATAGCATCGCAAATTCAGGCAAATCCAAGCGTTTCGACCCGAAACTTTTCGGTGCAAATTGCAGTTAGCAGACTGCAACTACAACGGATAATAATTCATGATGTGTAGAACTTGTTTCCGGACAAAGTCCAAATTACGAGCAGGATAAACTCTCTGGATTTGCCTATTCATCTGGAATCTTGACAAAAATTGATTGAAATGGCACAAGAAGACAACAACTTAACAAATTGCTTGTTTATGTCTAATGAGGCCTATTTTGATCTAAACGCAATGTAAACAAGCAAAATGGCCGTATTTGGAGTGAATACATCTAATCCCGAAATACTCCATGAGACGCAACTACACCCACGATGAGTCACTGTGTGGTGCGCAATTTCATCAAGGTGCAATGTGGGGCCATACTTCATACTCCATTGAAGTGAACAGTCAATGGGGACCATTATTTAACGACGTTGAAGGAGCTTTTGTAACGTGGTTTTGTCAAAGCCTGAGATAAACTGAGACTTGTCCAGGGTCTTTCGTTAGGATCCTCTAAACCTTCCGAAATAAGAACAGAATGGGTTACCCTTCTCTGGGGTTTGAATTCAGATTCTTTATTGGTTTTCTTATGATACAAAATATTTGAAGTTAAAGAAGCAACACCAATTTATCCACAAGTTGAGAACACACTAATGGGAATAGTTTGGCAACGTTGAGGATACCCTTTTGGGAGCACTATTCAAGGAGCTGTTTGACAACAATATTCCGGGAACGGTAGAGAATATTCTTCTGAGATTGGTTTGACAACTATCCTCTGGGAATGGTTAAGTGTACCCTTCTGGAAATGCTTTGAGAACACTCCGTTGGGGTTGGTCTTAGAGCACTCTTCTGGGATTGGTTTCACAACACCCAGAACGGTTAAGAGTCACTTTCTGGGAATGGTTTGAACACTCAGTTGGGTTCGGTCTGAGAATAAAAAAACGGTTAAGAGTACCCTTCTGGGAATGGTTTGAACACTCCGTTGGGTTCGGTGTGAGAATAAAAAAAAAACACGTTTCCCATTACATCCCATGACACGATTGGGGAGAGCTTCTCACAACCAGTGAGCTGTGCGCCTTCTAATTTTTCACTCACTGATTGGGACCAACAGTTTTTCACCGGTTCCGAACGGTATTTTGAGAAGATTTTTCATGGCTAAATACTCGATAGTGTCGCCATCACTAAGCGAGGTGGCCGACGTCGAAGAGAATGTAAGGTCAGAGCAGTGATCGAACCCAAGTTGTCATTCTCAAGAGCCGTGCACACTAGCCATTGCACCACCGACGGCCATACGGGCATCTTATATTCGGATGTGCAGAACTGGATCGGGATCGAATTCCCGTTGGTCAATGACAGTAACGTGGAATAGTCGGCCTAAGCTGCTATGATGGAATAGTCAGCCTAAGCCGCTATGGTGGAATAGTCAACCGAAGTCACTATGGTGAAATAGTCAACCGGAGTCGCTATGGTGGAATAGTCAGTCGAAGTCGATATGATGGAGTAGTCAGCCTAAGTCACTATGGTGGAATTGTCAACCGAAGTCGCTATGGTGGAATAGTAGACCGAAGTCTCTATGGGGGAGTCGTCAGCCTAAACCGCTATGGTGGAATAGTCAGCCTAAGCCACTATGGTACAATAGTCAACCGAAGTCGCTATGGTGGAAGAGTCAGCCTGAGCCATTATGGTGGAATAGTCAATCGAAGTCACTATGCTGGAACAGTCGACCGAAGTCGCTACGGTGGAATAGTCAATCGAAGTAGCTGTGGTGGAATAGTCAACCGAAGTGGCTTTGGTGGAACAGTCAGCCTAAGCCACAATGTTAGAATAGTCAACCGAGGTTGCTATGGTGGAATAGTCAATCGGAGTGGCTATGGTGGAATAGTCAGCCTAAGCCGCTATGGTAAATTTAGTTAAGGGAAAAATTTTATCTATGATCATGTCGTAGCGACTGACTGATAATGCTGGTCAACCCCAACTTTGAGCCGCATTGATTTGAATGAGAATTACAGCGAACCACTTATTCTTGTGAGGTCGCTGTCGCACACTGACGATCCTTATTAGTGTGTGTGGTCGTTCGCGATTGAAGTTGACTGGTATATATGTTTACCGCACACTGTCAATAGAGCGTTGTAGTTCGCGGGTGTAGTTGGCCGGTTGAAGAGTTCGGTGTGAGTCATGGTTATTCGCAGGTGATTGCATAATTAATATACTCACGTTACACTTTTTTACCCACAACTGCACCGAAGTAGTACACGTTTCAACAGCATTTGGTTCCAGCAAGATGGAGCAACTGCATACATAGCCAGACCGGTTATAGCGGACCTCCAATGGAAAATCCCAAACAAATTAATATTCCGAAACACCACTTTTCACTGGTCGCTAAGGTTAACAGACCTGACTGCATCAGACTTTTTTTATGGCAAGAGGAAAGCAATGAATTTAAGCGGTCCATTCAAACAATATTTGAGGCGATTCCGACTTCATCCCCTCAGGCCGCAATGAATACTTTTGCGCGGAAATGAATGAAGGTCATTTACGGTCTATCATTTCAAAACCTATTATAAAACCTATATAAAATCAAATTGTACAAAAAAATTAATGTGTGTTCGAACTCACGGGCGATGTGTTAACACCTTTTTGAACACATTAGTAAATGTTACCTTGGAATGTTACCTTTCCTTACCTGCTTTAACATTAGATGTAATATTGTTAACATAAATAAAGCAATATTTAGCTCACTGAAATAATTGTTTTTGTTTTGTCATAGACAGACCGACGACAAAAAATATTGAATAGTATAGAGAACTTATTGCTCTCTTTTTCCGCTCTCATGTAGGGAGTCTGAGTAAAAGAGCATAAACCATTCTTATTATCTTTGTAGAATATTTCAATATAAATGCACCATTTCGACAATGTTATTACATAAAACAATACAAAAATCAGAAACATTTCAGAAGGCATCAATGTTTTACATCAAAATTATGAATGTATCTAGTTATGACAAAAAGAGAGTAATACGTTTCGAATCATTCGCCAGATGTCGCCAGTGCCTTTGAGTGATACAATTCGTTCCATGGGTTCTCTATACTATTCAATACTCTTTGGCGACGACGACCTGCTTGTTTGTTCGCTGCCGCTACATCAACACCATCATGCTGATTTTTAGGCAGAGAATATTGTTGTAACCACGTATGAGATGCTTATCCTGTGTGTTGTTTGCATGTGTTGAGTTTGTTAGATTGCCCTATCCGTGCGTATAGATGTTAACACATCAACAAATAAATTGATTAAAAAGCATTATTTTAATTTTTTGTTGAAGCACAATGGATGCAGTGTAGCACTGTATAAGTACTTCGTCTCATGACCCTTTTAAAGGCATAGACATAATTCAATGTACCCCGAGCTGTGTGCTCTGTATAATCCCGAGCTTACATTATCCTTGGACATGCGTTATTTGCACTGGGTTAAAATGTCCTCAGTGTTTTCAACCCGTTACCCTGAGATTTTCCAAACTAGGGAGATGTATGAGGGGGTATTCATTACAGAGCTAATCGACTATATACTCGTAGTAGAAAAATGATAGAAACCAGTGTGGATAGATGAGAGAGCGAGATGCATCCACAAGTAAACCAAGCAGAAACCTAAGTTTAAACTGTGTTTGATTGATACTAATGACTGCTAATTTATGTCTTTTGTTGATTGCATCGAACGAAAATACGCACTACCTTTTATTTCTGTCCGTTTTATGTCCAGCCTAAGAGAAAAATTCAACAGCAACTCGAAATCGATGAAATGGCCTACTAATCATCATCGTCGAGAGAACGTAAAGAGAAGGAGAGAAACTCTTTTCTATTTCTCTATACAAACCTCTTAATTTCCAATTCATTTGCATTCGTTGTATCATCAGGGAGGTGATAGAGAGTTAATGCACGATGACAGAGAAAGTACTCCATCTTTTCCTCCTCATCCTCTCACTCCCTGAATACGTTCGAGTCGCCTAGTTCAAGCCAGTTCTCTTAAGGTGAAGTCTTTAGTTAGAACATTAGTGAGTCGATCTAGTTCGAGTTTGCTAACCTTCATTAATTCTTGGGACTTGTAGCCATCCTGACCTCACGCCACGATGGTAGCTTTTCTGGAGCATTATTAAAGGTCATATATGCTATTGTGAGCTTTTATGTCCACAGTTTATTACAAAGACCTTAAAAATATACAGCTGTATCATCTGCTGGTTGGAGCCCCTCCCATCCAATTCGTGTATAGTTTCGATTCCCAAGACACCGTAAAGGCCAGGGGTACTTAAGAGCCCCAGACTGGTGATGTTGAACAACCTTGTTCATATCATATTTGCACACAAATACGCCCGTCTTTGTCTCTGTAACGATATCGAGTGATCGCCGCTTGATTCTGGGTGAGAATCTATTGAGTTATGTGTCCTATATCGGTCTTCGGCTAATTAAAGCAATAGCCTCTGCTGAGGTTAGGTGTTAGTGGCAAACGCCACGTCAGACTTATTATTCCTTTAACAAAACGGTATAAGGAGATTAAACGTGTGCCCACCGAAGAATTAATTAGTTTGCTCCAAGAATCTCAAGAACTTGTCTGCGCCTATCTCAGGAAAGTCTCACAGGTTCCTAAATACCCGAGATACCATAGTACACATGCTCCTGCTGGGATTTTTCCTCTACCTCATCGTTACAGCTTCTACGGGTTTTCCAATAAGGACTTGCCAACTTTTTTTTAAAGAAAACGTAAACCATTTGAGATGTTTCCAAAACTTTATGATCGACTTGAAATACAATCAAAACATTTATGAACGGAATTCGACTTCGTTCATATGACCACCGCGGGCACGTCGGTAGCACTCGATTCGTTGGACCCAATTTTCGATGACTCCATCACACATTTCAATGCTATTTCGCGTTTAATGTTGGCTCCGAGTTCGTCCAACTTCGTCGGCTTGTTCGCATAGACCAATGATTTGACGTAGCCCCAAAGAAACAAGTCTAGACGCCTTAAATCGCACTAACGAGGCGGCCTATTGACTGGTCCATTTGTTGAGATAACACGCTCACCGAACTTACTCTTCAATATCGATTGTAACGTGTGCTGTGTGGCTTGTGGCAATGTCCTGTTGAAACCACATGTCCTCCAAGTCCACCTTTTCAATTCGGGCTAAAAATAGTCGGTAATCATGGCGCGATAACGATCGCCATTCACAGTAACGTGACGATCGTTATTGTCGACGGAAAAACCGCACCAAACAGTTTTTTTTGTGGATGAAGTGGTCATTCATGAAACACATGTGGATTTTCACCAAACAAGTAACGCATATTTTGCTTATTGACGATCCCGTTGAGGCAAAAATGAGCTTCGTCACTGAAGATGGTTTTGCGATGAAATTCATCATCTTGGCGCATTTTCTCCAGAGCCCAATAGGAGAACGTATGTCGCGTCAAATGGTCCGTCGGCTTCAATTCTTGAGTCAGCTTGATCTTGTATGGGTGTAAACCAAGATCTTTACACAAAATTTGCCATAAAGTGGTATTGGCGATGACCAGTTCTTGAGAACGCCGCGGAATCGACTGATTTGGATGGTTTGCTACGGACGTTTGAACGGCAGCGATATTTTTGTCACTTCGATCAACCCGTTGTCTAACTAACACGGCAGGATCACATAATGAATATTTAGACTCAAATGTTTGCACTAAACTTGTTATTGTTTGTCTACTGGAGCGAGAATAACGACCGAAAATTGGAGTTAACGTTAAAGTTAAAGTTGCGGTCACCGACTCCGAACTTCGGTACTACATTTTTATAATTTGCATACGTTGTTCGTTCGTGTACTTTACCATGATGAAAATGGTAAGTTTACTGAAAAAAAAGGAATGTAACAGTTAGATGGTCAGTGAAATAGTGCGTTCACAAATTAAATTCAAAGTTGGCACGTACCTATTGGAAAACCCATTACAAAAGACATTTGCCTTGACCTTTAGCCTCGTCGCATGCCTACCAATCAGACAGAGATTCGTCAAAACTAAAACAAACATTAATACTTTGGGCCTGCCTAGAGAAAGCAGTTCATCGATCTCCTGCTGTCCACTATCGGCCTCATTTGTCTTGCGTCGAAAAACCTGTAGGTCCCAATCATCTCTATCAACCAATCTGACCTATCCCTTCATGTGATGTAATGAGAAAATATTTACTTATTTAAAATTGAAACTAACAATTGCCCAGGCGAGAAAAACAAATGGCTACCCTCGTATAATACTCACCAATTCGCGTTCTAGTCTTTGACTTTACTTTGATTACAGGCTTATACAGACAACTTTATAGTTGACTTCTAATTCCGGTCCTCACAACACATCTTTTGAAGTAGGCTTCAAAAGTTCCCTTTTTATTTCCTTACCCATAAGGACTTGATACAGATCAGACGTGTCATCCTTTAGGTACATAAGAGATAGGTGGGCAGTGGTGAAGATTTTACTTCTGCATTTCTGTCCTCTGTTTTTCGGAGTTTCTCAATTACAGCATTTCTGTTTTTTATGTTCTTTACTAGTTTCTTTTGTGGAACATGTGACACATGAACCACAATCAAAATTGGGATTTTTTTTACCATTTTATTTTGCCTTCTTTTCCGTCCAATAGTCATGGATGTGGGGTGAAGAGGGCAAACGAAAAAGTAAAAACATTACTTGAAAGACTTCCTACGTAGCTATCGGTACAAAGGAAACCAGGTAAACTGGGGTATTCTCCTCCCATCTGGTATCCCAATATGCACTTTGAGTGTTAGTCGAGCTGTGCCAGCTTAAAATGGATTTACTTCAATTTATTGCATTACGCGAAAGGCGCCATCAAACGGATCGGTATAAAGTTCATGTTGAATTCCTTTCCATATTTTTTTTTTGTCGTATTTCTTCTTTAATGCTGTCAAAGTGATGGAGCATGTAGCCAAATGATAGTGCTAAAGAACATTTGAAAAATTACTAGGTTTACTACTACAGGACTCGTCGATGTTTCCTTTACATATCAGGTTTTTTCTAACCATATTAATGGTTGGGTGGGTGATAGGTAGGTAGTGGGTGATGGCCTGAATTCTTGAAACAACTCAGAAAGTTTTATTTTTCGCTAACACCGAATTGAGTGCTTGGACAGCATCATCAAGAGGAGTGGTGGGAGTGAGAATCAAATGCAGTTTAGAGTGGGAAAATCGAGATAAGTAAATGAGAATTTGATGCATCCATTTGGGTGGGTGCGTGGTGGGAGAGCAAAATGGTAATTAATCGAAAATGGTTGGTGGTGCTGGTGTTCAGGTGTTCAGGTGTAATTAAGCAAGAGGGTCGTGGTACATTAAATAGAATTTTCCATAAAACTAGTTGAAGATAGTTGTAAATAACTGTAACTAAAGTTGTTTCATTAATAAAATTATGTGGGGAAGACTACAGGAAGTTGCTTTGTGTATGAACAACACAAATAAATCTGTGAAACATAAAACGAATTTAACTATTTTAAGTAAATAAATAATTTCCCATTACGTCCCATGAAGGAATCGGGGAGAGCTTCTCACAACCAGTAAGCTTTGCGCTAGTTTTATACACACTGATTGGGACCTACAGTTTTACACCGGTTCCCAACGGTATTTTGAGAAGCTTTTTCATGGCTAAATACTCGATAGTGTCGCCGTCACTATGCGAGGTGACCGCCGTCGAAATAAATTTAAGGAGGTCAGAGCAGAGATCGAATCCAGGAGCTCATGTACGAGAGGTGCGCACACTAACCATTGCACCACCGACGGCCAGGCTAAGGATAAGGATAATTATATCTTCACATCTTCGGCGGAGTGCACTTAAAAAAGGCATCCGCAAGAGCTCCTGACGGGATTGTTTTCAAATCATATAATCATACTACTCTTTTAAGGAGTGCGTAGGGTGCACTTTTATCATATATTTTGAGCGTGCTATTTTCTCCGGCGGACAAGCTGATCTAAGACTCCTTTCGGAGCCTCCCTTGGAGTAAAAACAGCAAATAAAAAGTACCTTTTCTATTTTGCAATTTAAAGTAAACTGCATTTATATCATACTTCAAATGTTTTTCTACAAAACTTCTAATGTACATACATACAGACAGGGTACCTGCCACATTTTACCATCCTTACAATTTTGAAAATGTAAATGATTTACATCGGAAGATTAAAGAGAACCAAAATACCACGTAACCAGACGCAGAGGAAGCTTAACATCGGAAAGCTGTAATTACCAGAGGTAGCCCAAGCCTACTCAAGGAAGCTCTCGCAACTTTTGGCATAGAACCCACCCCTCCCGATGACGATCCTGAAGCGCAGTGGAAACCCGTTTGCGACTCTATAAAAACTGCCGCAACAACCGTACTTGGTTTTGAAAACCCGCTTTGCAACACACATTGGTACGATGAAGAGTGTCGCATTGCAGATGATGAAAAGAACGCTACACGCATGGCAATGCTTCAGTCAATTGCAACGCGAGCTGCGACTGAGCGGTATAGAGAGAAAAGAAAGGAGGTAAACCGTCTCTTTAGGCATAAGAAACAGCAGTAGAGAAAACACGAGAGTGAGAAAATTAAGACATGCAGCAGGAAGAACGAGGCTCGAAAATTCTGCCAAAAAGTCAAAAACAGAACTAATGGATATGGTTCAGTGCCCCCCTTCTGTAAGGAAAAGGACGGAAATTTCGTCACAGGTATGCAGAGCATGAGGGGAATATGGAGAGATCATTTTTCCGCGCTACTGGTATCTGAGACATCCAATGACGATGGGACAATCGATCACAATTTGGATGACGGCGTCGATTGCCCACCTCCTAATCAAGACAAGGTCATAACAGCTATTGCTTGGGTTAGGAGCAACAAATCCGATGTATTATCGGCGGAGCTGTTTAAACCTGGCAGCGATGAACGGATTAGTAAAATTTGGTTAGATGAATGGATGCCCGGCGATTGGAGTCTCAGTGTACTATGCCTCATATTTAGAAAAGGTGACCCGAGACTCTGTGTCAACTACCGTGGAATAAGCCTTTTATCCATATCATATACGATTCTATCAAGTAATATAATGTGCGAAAAACTGAAACCAATTATCGCTGACCCGATTGCGCAATACCATTGTGGCTGTAGGCCTGGAATATCGGCAACTGAACAGATTTTTACGCTACGCCTAATCCTGGAGAGTATCCATGAAAAACAAATCGGCACCAATGATCTATTTCTGTATTATAAGGCGGTCTTCAATAGCCCGATACGGAACAAACTCGACGTAACGTCTGAGCTTGGCATTCCTGCAAAACTAATACGCCTTTGCAGGATGACCTTGACGAACACCAAATCCGAGGCGGAAGTTGGTAAGAATATTACCGAACCTTTCGAAACCCCTTTCTTGTGATCTCTTTAACATCTTAATGGAGATCATTATTAGAAAAGCTGCAGTCAACATCATCATATTGCAGTCAACATCATCATGTTTTCGTCCACTAAAGTCAATTAAACATATAAAACTTCTATACTGTAACTTTAAGATTTATATCTTGTTGTATAGAAAGAGAAATAAATAAATAAATAAACATGAATAAAACCATCAGCAGCAAAAGTCACATGCTGCTCGCTTATGCTGATAATATAGATATGATTGGGCCCACATTGAGAGAAGTTAGAAGGTGGAATTGAGAATTGAAATTGAATTGAGAAGGTGTAAGCAAAAATAGGTTTGACAGTAAATGAGGACAAGAAAAAATTAATGGTTTCAACGAGCAGGGCCTTCACGCGATTATGCCAAAGCGTGAACATTTCGAGGTAGAGGTAAACAAAAACAACAACGTCAGCCTTGACATCAAGCGGAGAATTGTGCCTGCAAACAGGTGTTATTTCGAGGAAGCAAGCATTTTACAGATAAGACCCTATATCGAGAATCGAAGATCAAACTATATCAGACCCTCATGTCTTGCTTTATAACGCAGAATCTTGGGTCATATGGTATGCTGATGGAACATCACTATAAGTCTTCGGGAGAAAAATGTTAAGAAAATTATAGGGTCTTATAATAGAGAACTGCAAGTGTCGAAGAGTGGTGAACCACGAGCGTATAAAAATAGCTCGTTATGCGTATCGAAATGGCTCATTAATGCTGGCTAGGCCATATTAGTAGAATTAATCAGAATGAACCAGCGCGAAAGGTATTCGAAGACATATTATAAGGACATCGAAAAGTACGTCGGCCATGACTTCCTCTGTTTGCCTGTTTCTGTTTCCCGTTACATACCATGTATTTCATGGCTGAATACTCGATAGTGTCGCCTTCACTAAGCGAGGTGACCGCCGTCGAAAGAAATTTAAAGTGACCAGAGATGGGATCGAGCCCATGTTCTTATGCACAATAGCCGCGCGAAATTACCATTTCACCACCGACGGATTGTTTGTGGCCACCTAAGTAAGTAACGGCTTACTTGACGGCAACGTTGTCATCATCATCATCATATTCATAGAAATATAGACCGATGATTCCGCTGGCACTGCACCAAACAGGTGTAGAGGCCTAAGTCGTCCACTCGTTAGAAACTTACCTATTCGTTCTGGGAATCAATAAGAATAAATGAATAAGCATGCCATCTGTTGGTTTCATAAGCACGCCATTTGTTGGATTTACTGGGAACGATAGCGCCATCTGGAGGGTGAAAGCTGCAACATACACTGATCCAAAAACGATGTACAAGTAGACAGTAAAAATTTCTCTTCATTCAAATACCAACAAACACAACGAGTGAAACCCTAGTCATTCTCTGTTCTCTCTCTTGCTCTCTCAATGGAATATTTCAACACACGACAAGTTTTTAGATAATGTTATTGTATATAACTATACAAATTCCAACCATGTTGAAGTAAAAATACATAAACCATAGAATAACACATACCATAGAAGGTTTTATTCGCTCAATAAATTAAACGTCATAGGTACGATGGAAAGTAAACATTGGATGGTAGAAATATGGGTTCAAAAATACCAGATAGTGGCAATAGTATACAGCGATCAACATAGGAACAACAACCGAATTTCGTGTTTTTGTGGCAAACTAGTTGTGTTAAATACAATACAAATGTATACCAACGATAAAAGTCAATAAAAAAGTGCAAAATATATTTAAATTTTTCAGTTCTACACCAAAACGACAGGAAAAAGTTAAGTGAACATATTTTGTAACTCCACCTGGTGTAAGATAATTTTAAATTTAATTGCTCTCATTTCCACAAACCTACGATGAGAGTGTGAAATGAAACGTCAGATGAGAGAATAAGTTTTTCGAGGTATGTATTAGTCTATGACATAAACTATGCAAAAAGTATGAAATAATCAAGATATGACGCATGAAAGAAATGACTAATTGCGCCAAATTGCGCACTACTTCTGGTCGTCTAATTCTACATCGTCTTTGCTGATCCCCAGGTGTGTCTGTTTACATTAGCTACGACGCTGAGAATATAAAAGGCAGATCGAGCTGGCATTTGATGCTGACAATTGCAACAGTGGCTTGATTACAAATGGGCTTCATTTGGGCTCAATACGATGTAATCTTTATCTGGCTGATGCACTTTTTAAATTTTGTGTAATTTTTTTTGTTCAAGTGGCAACTCTGAAATTTGGCAGCTGTCACATATGTTTATTCCGATTATTAAAAATGAAGCGCTTTACAAAAATTTGGAAAGTTATTCTGAGATCGCTCGCAAACTTCGAAGAATTTTCAGTCGAGAAAGTGCACGTAATGCGTCAACCACTCGAAGAATGATCAAAAAATTTGAAGGAACTGGGTCGGTTTTATATAATCTTTATCTGGCTGATATTCCTCGGCCTAAAAGTGGAGAGGGCCTAGTAATAAATGGTTTTCCAATTTGGGTGATATGATTTCTAAGTGACGTTTCGGCCATTTGTAGTATGTCATGATCTGTATTTTTTTTCATTGTCTTCAGTAATGTTTACAATTTGATCATGAATTTGAATTTTGAATTTTTTTTATCAAAATAATCCTTCTCCAATGGAAACTTTTCGTGCGCTTTTGCCATTTTATGGTCATAATAATCTTCCACCTGTGCTCGCTCTTCGTCAAACTGTTGCAAATTGCGAGCGTACATTTTCTTTACATAATGGACATTTTCTTTACAAAAATAGGACAAAGAACCGCTCGAAGTAATGAAGATAATGCTGCCGTTCAGGCCAGTGTTGCTGAAGACCGCAATTTATCGATTCCAACCGTTGTCAAAAATTGGGACAGTCTCAAACCACAAACTGACAAATTTTGAGCTTGCATCCGTATAAAATTGGTATCGCTCAAGAAGTGAAGCCATTGGACTACCGTAAAAGTCATGAAGTTGCTGACTTTCTCTTGGAACAACTTGAAAACGATAAATAAATAAAAATAAATGGTTTCCCATTACATCACATGAAGGAATTGGGCAGAGCTTCTCACAACCAGTGAGCTGTGCACTTCATAGTTTTCATACTCACTGATTGAGACCTACAGTTTTACAACGGTTCCGAACGATATGTTGAGAATGTGTTTCATGGCTAAGTACTCGATAGGGTCGCCGTCACTAAGCGAGGTGACCGTCGTCGAAAGAAATTTTAAGGTGGTCGGAGCAGGAATCGAACCAAGGATCTCCTGTACAAGAGGCGAGCACACTAACCATTGCATCACCGAAAATGAAATGCCACACTTGAAAATGATAAAGTTTTTTTTAAGGAAATCATCTTCCCCGACGAGGCCTACTTTCATCTGAGCGGTGCGGTAAATGAACAAATCTGTCGATTCTGGTGCACAAATTATTCATAAACAACTATAACATTCACCTAAATTGACAGTTTGGTGTGGTTTTTGGTATGGTGGAATCATCGGTCCGTACTTCTTTCGAAATGAAGGTGGTAACACCGTTATTGTCAATGGAGAATGGTATGGATCGATGGTAACAAACTTTTTATGGCCGAAATTGGAAGAATTTGAACGTGACAACATCTGGGTTCCAACAAGACGGGGCTACGTGGCAACAACCGAGTTATTGCGAGAATAGTTTGGAGATTCGATTATTTCAAGAAATGGTGACATTGAATGGCCTCCAAGAAGTTAAGATTTACCACCACTAGACTATTTCTTGTGGAGTTATTTGAAGTCGTTGGTCTTTAGCAATAAACCAGAAGACGTTTTATTCAGAAAGACGTTTTATTCAGAACTTAAATGTACACAACGAAAAAAACGACCTCTGTAAGATATTCTCCCAAACATATTCTGCAGGAATCATGTTTATCTTTGGAACACACTTCAAACATTTATATGTTTGCAAGTCCCAAACTCAAGTGTATTTAAATGCAAACATTAGCATGTTTACTGACAAATATGTATGCGTTCCTCATCCCAAACATCCATATAGTTTCGTGGAAGCATTCGCGTGTTTCCCCCAAACCTACATATACTTACGTGGACACATATGCGTATTTTCTCCCAAACATAATAAGACAAGCCTGTATTAACTACTTGTTTTTTTTTTTGACGTAGAATACGTCTTACCTTACGGTATGAGGAGTCATGTCAGGTTTTTATTGTTGTAATCTTTATTTCATTGAATTTGAGGAAACGGCTAGATGCATTTTTTTAAAATTTTTTTTGTAGGTAAATGAAGATGTTATCTTTCGTTTGATATACATTTCATATTGGTTGATATATTTCTAGTATTTTAATTTCTCAAATGAAAATTGTTTAAACACATACACTCAAACATATGTGTGGTGTTTGGTTGAGTGTTTTTGGTTGCTCAACATTGCTTAGGAACATGTATCTAGTAAAAAGTGAAACGAACAGCAAGCTAATGTTGCTTGGCAACATGTATCTAGTAAAAAGTGAAACAAACAGTAAGCTAACGTAATAAAGCTTTTTTGCGAAAGCTTCAATAAAGCTGTTGTAACATTAATTTTGAATTGTAAAGCGTAAAGCTTTCACACAACGCTCGAATGCTAATGCGAAGACTCGATAAGGTAAACCTTTTTTAGTATTAGGGCGGCCCTCTCAACATTCGCAGAACTTATTTCAATAAAAATATTAATTAAAATACATAAATTAAATTAAGTTTAAAAAAATTTAACATAATATTTTTTTTTAAACGGACTTGAATCAAATGCCGTTGGTAAATATAAAAATTACAGCAGATAGTTGTCCGAGGCCTTCGGCCACGGACTGTCCCTGCAGGCTGTGTCAGAGACACGGCCATTAAGTTTAACGTAGAATACGCCATCCGATAAGACAGAAAACATATATAACAATAAATGGTAAATAATATAAACAAATGAATTTATTGTTATATATGTTTTCTGTCTTATCGGATGGCGTATTCTACGTTAAACTTAATGGCCGTGTCTCTGACACAGCCTGCAGGGACAGTCCGGGCCGAAGGCCTCGGACAACTGTCTGCTGTAATTTTTTTTTACTATATTTCACAAATGGCCCGCCATTCCGATTTTTTCAGTAGAGGCTCGGGCAGAGAAAGGGATTCACGTTGTTGCCCTCTCCAGTTTCTTTCCTCAAAATCATTTCTCACTTTGGTAGCACACATCCATATATACGATCAAAGCAACATCGCAAACCATTTAACCGTTCGTGCGTTTGTTTATTCTTCTTTCACTTATCAAGCGCTTTTTATATTCTCTGTCCGATGAACCATTGACGACTGAATACATGAAATTAAAACGCAATACATCAGCCAAACTAAGAAACATTAACTTCATCTGCAATTTACACGCACATTCAGGAATATTTGTGACTCACTGACTGAGAGAATAATGCTAAAATACTAATACACACTTACAAGCTATACACACTCGTTGCCTCTGTTGCTCTCGAGAGAGCAGAAACAATGCAACAAACACGGCTGTATTTATATCACAAACACAAATATATTTGGGTCGCAAACACATATGTTATAACATATTAATCATTATTCTCAAACATGTAATATTGAATAGCAAACACAATTTGTTTGGGCCCAAGTATATTATATATGCGACAAGCTCCAAACACATGTCATATTTGCATCCAAACAACAACAAAAAATACAGATTTTTCAGTGCGTATCGATTGTACTTCACATTAAATAAAAAACATTTGCATTTCCTTAACAATTAGAGTGTTTTTTCTCAAAAAAAAAAAGTATATCACTCAAATTGGTAAACCCTTTATTTGCAATCTCATCAACTTGGCCTTCAAGGCACACTAACAAACTTCTTTCGCAAGTATATGAATTATTGTATATTTTGTGGAATAGTGTATTTACGCGTGTCACAACATGATGCTAAAAATTTGGAAACTGGAAATCCAAAATAAATGATTTTTCAAAAAGTCCGAATAAATAAAAGAAAACAAATCATCCTTGAATACTTTATCCTGTTAACTTCCAACATTTTAACATATCATCTTCTCTGCAAATCCTTTTTATTTCAGTTATCCCCGCAATCGTTCGGGCACCTCATCAACACCCACACAACAGCATCACAACCAACAGCAGACGACATCAAATTCCTCCCATCTGCTGCAACATTCTGCCTCTATGTCACATACGTCACATCAACACCAGCAGCAGCAACACCAACAACAGCAACACGCCTCGCAACATCATCAGCAACGTTCCTCAATGTCACAGCCACAACAACTGCCAATGCATAAGCAACCGCGTCGCACACCTTCGCAGCGTCTGCGTGCCGCCACAGCAGCGCGAAAATTTCATTTTGTTTTCGATCCGGCGGGGCGTTTGTGTTACTACTGGTCCATGGTCGTTTCGCTGGCATTCCTCTATAACTTCTGGGTGGTCATATATCGATTTGCGTTCCAGGAGATCAATAAACGGACAATAGTTGTGTGGTTTTGTTTGGATTACTTTTCGGATTTTTTGTATCTCATAGATATATTCTTTCACTTTCGCACCGGCTACCTGGAGGATGGTGTCCTGCAGACTGATACCTCTAAGCTAAGGCAACACTACATGAATTCGACGACATTTTACATAGACTGCCTGTGTTTGCTGCCATTGGATTTTTTATATTTATCGATAGGATTTAATTCAATTTTACGCTCGTTTCGTTTAGTGAAAATCTATAGATTTTGGGCATTTATGGATCGCACCGAACGTCAC
Source organism: Phaonia tiefii (assembly GCA_963931995.1). Taxonomy (NCBI): domain Eukaryota; kingdom Metazoa; phylum Arthropoda; class Insecta; order Diptera; family Muscidae; genus Phaonia; species Phaonia tiefii. Next base: position 166,779,463 of record OZ008371.1, read on the forward strand.
ACGAACTATCCCAATCTGTTTCGTTCGCTTGCGCTTATCCACTATCTACTTGTGATATTCCATTGGAACGGATGTCTCTACCACATTATCCATAAGAACAATGGGTTCGGTTCACGCAACTGGGTCTATCATGACTCCGAATCGGCCGATGTAGTTAAACAATATTTACAAAGTTATTATTGGTGTACGTTAGCTTTAACAACGATCGGTGATCTGCCGAAGCCCCGATCAAAAGGTGAATATGTCTTTGTGATATTACAATTGCTATTTGGATTAATGCTATTTGCGACGGTGTTGGGGCACGTTGCCAACATCGTGACGTCAGTGAGTGCGGCACGCAAGGAGTTTCAAGGTGAGTACAGACTGGAATATTATATGCATTATAGACACTTGTATTAAATCATAAAGGACTAAGGTGATTGTAAGAGATGACAATTATAGCTGATTTTCTTAAACATAGGAAATAAATAAAATAATAAACCAAATAACACTTTAAAACTAAAATCGAAAAATACTTAAGTCAGATAGCAAGACTATTAAGCGTACAATATGTCATCAAAAATTTAGCTTTTCGCCAGTCATATTTTCGAATCTCAACTTAACTAAGGTTTTAACTTATGTACGATTAATACAAATTACTGCAGATCCTGTATTCTTAATAATTTTAAAATATTTTGTGTTTCCTCGTTTAAAAAACTAAAACTGCTGTTACATAATTTTGCATTTCAACCAACGATCTTAGATATATTCTGATTTGAAGGGAATGTGTTAGATTTTGTCATGACAGCATCTGCGGTATTTGATAAGTCCTCATTAAAATATAATATGTTATAAAAATTTCCAATTTAATCTGTGACTGCTCAGAATCCACTTAGTACATCTAAGCAGTGATATAAATGGGATATGAGAATTTGTTCCAATACCAATGCATTTTTGGCAACATATGTTGGTGAGAGGAAATGTATAATGTACCTTTTTAAAGACTGTTTGTAACTTCAATTATATAAAAATATCACAACTGTTTTGTAGCAGAAGTCTCTTCATCCAGCATGTCGCCCTTTACTTAGCATAAGGACATTTAGTTATATTTGTAACCGGATGCACTTATGGTGTTGTTGTACTTTTTGCAGACCCATAACAAATTAATGAAATCTCCCCCGCAAGTATCACATACACTTTTGGCGAAATTTAATTTTAAGTATCACCCAAAAGGAGAGTGAATTTTTATTGGGTCAGTTTTCAAAATCATATTTTTGGGAATTCGCGAATTTATTCAAAATTCCTTAACTTACTGAAATTTAAATTGTCATCATTCGTTGAAATCTGTGGACTTTATTTATTATGTCTGCTGTAAAAGAAGGAAAGCACATGTTGTTTATTACCAGGTAGGACCTCACTTAAAATACAAATAGGGTGTTCACAAGAGTGTCGTAACTGTTGTACGTGCTAAAGTTCTACAACAGTTGTACAATTGTAGTAGATTTTTTCCATACAAAAATGTTGTAGGATTTTACAACTTTTCCAGATATATTTTTGCGGTGTACTAAGCGATCACCTGATACCATTTGTTTACCATTGTAGCAAGAAGTAGTGAAGAAGGTGGTTGCACCAACACAGCTGATTGAGTTTGTTTATATTCGCCTCACAATTACAGTAATCAAAAACTGAAAACCGGTCCACTGGTAGGTAGAAGATATAATTCTAAGCTGAAAATGTAAGATGCAAAAGTATGGGTAAAATTGTATATTAAAAGTTATGGGCCTCCAAAGTTCCGATATACGGGGGACTACTATGTATTAAAAGCGCCTAAAAGAATTTGTCTGGTAGCGTTTTTGGACAATATAAGGTAAAATAAACAAAACAAAATAATTGAAAATTTTCGATAACTCGCTTTGTTATCGAAATATCGGCCGTTCAAATTTTGGAAAATTATCGAAAATAGTTTTTACATTTTGCCAAAATCCAAAACATTCAGAAATGAAAATTAAGGAACAGAGGTATTTCCCTTCCTGGTCCCTGAGCCCGGCCAGACGACTCCAAAGACAAAATAAACGCCCGACAAAAAAAAATCGTGCGAAAAAAACCCCCCGTTATCCGGAGTTTGGAGGCCCATAATTCCTAAAATGGTGATTTCCCTCAACTTTTATATTTAATATTTTGTGCTGAAAATCGGGTGGTCTACCCCCTTCCCATACAATTTTTGATTCAACAACAAGACATAAAGTCGACTTGTTCCTTATTTTATTATTAACTGCAAATATGTGTGAAATTTTGGAAAGAAAATAATAAAACGAATCATGAATTAACATAATTTATGTTTTTTCTATAATTTTATTTCTATTTTTTGCATTAAAAATAACCGTTGTGACAGGTGTTTCAAAGATTGCACTTTTCGAAACAACTGAATACCCGGTTCCTGGGAACGCGGGAGCCTGAATTCACTTCTCACAACCAGCTGATTTTGACAATTTAATTAATTAGAATGCGCCCAATAAAATCTAGTGCAAAGTGTATTTATATCAAGTGGAAGCATTAGCACAGCTGATTTCAGTATTTTGATGTATATTGATACATAGCAACTGTCAAATTCATGTGTATTTTGTTTTTGTACATGTTTGTTTACTTTTACTGTTGGTAGACATACATGCAGAGTTTGACACAACGTCGGTACGAAAATGAAACCAAATGCCTGTTGTTTTTGCCTACAATTACAACAACACCTTATGCTTCCACTTGATATAAAACAACTTTCATCTACTGCCACCACCTTCTACAATACGCCTTGGATTGTAGCATATGGATTTACGACAGGTAAACACACCACCTTCTTCAATACGCCTTGGATTGTAGCATATGGATTTACGACAGGTTGTGCACATATGTGCTATTGTAGGACTTATATTTTCTTACAACCTACAACCTTAGAACACCTTGTGAATTCCCAAATAGTGTTTTTGATAAGAAACATGAAAACATTTGGGCCTTAAAAAAAATTGCAGGCTAAAAGGACTATTGTATTAGTTCATATATTGATATTTCATAATAAAAAGAAATCCGTATCCCCGCGTTACCCCAACATTTTATATTTAATTTTTTCACAAAATGCTGCTGCAATATCGTACTTGGAGTTATTTCAAGGACGGTTTAAGTAAACAAATCAACTTGGGTTGAAATTGGTCCACGGCTGTTAATTAGGCGAATTATATTAGTACTCAGGTATAGTACCACCTGTATGCAATTCAACGGCAGGAATTCGATTTATATGCAAAATCTTGTATGGTAAGGGATGATTGGGCCATAACTCAGGCAAATGAAGTATGATTAGTATAAAAAATACAAAAATGCGAAAGAGAATTTTATCGCCTTTTTAACTGCGTACCTACTTTTTTCAAGTTGTTGAGGAAAAAATAGTTATCACGTTTAGGCACTAAAAAATCTGAAATTTTCAATGGTTTAACATTATCTCGTTTGTGGCACAAAGGATACCTTACAAAATTGGGGAACAGATTAACCTTTGCAACTGTGTACCATATTCAGTGGACGCTTTTGAAGCAAATACGTTGGGTTGGTCCAAATTCAAAATTTTATTCAAAAACGTTATTTTTTTATATCATTAGTAGTTCCGAACAGTAAGTGATATAAACAAAACTTAGCCGCTATATTAGAGCAAAGTACTCACTCTTTATAACAAAGAAAATTTGAGTGAAATATCTGGAAAATTGAACAAGATGCAGTTCAAGAAATTCGAAAAAAGAGGTCAACATTTTTCGATTTTCAAAATTCCAAAATAGCGAACATGTGTATGGCGAAAAAAATGTAAATATTTTGTATGCATTATGAGCATTTATGTCAAAATACGTTAAAAAAAACATGAAAATAAAAAAACCAAAATTTTTGTTTTCTTGGAAATGGAAAAAAAAACAAATAGTAGGCTAATTTGGAAATTTTGCTGAAATATACCCCACTGTGTGATTTTCAATGTTGATATATCGCCATATTCACCTTCAATCGGCTTTTATAGAACTTAAAAAAGTTTACTAGATCAAAAGATATTGAAGTTTACCAATGGAAATTGATCCTGAACCACTGTGAAACGGCTCAATCTTTAGCTTTTCTCCTCCAGTTGGTATAACCAAGTCTAGGTCGGCCTATTTTTCGATATCCTTCGAGTGCGTGTTCGAGTACCTTTCGCACTGGTTCATTCTGATCCATTCCGCTGATATAGCCCAGCAGGCGTAATCGTTCCATTTTGATACGCATAACAACGTCGATGTCCAGGTACAGATTATACAGATCGTGATGCATCCGTCGTCGATACTCGCCGTTATCTACACTGAAAGAAAATCTTTACATCAAATCGATGATAAATGTTCATCAATTGTTCTTTGTTGAATTAATGACAAATTTCATCAATTCAATGAAAATGTACTTCAACTTGAAGACAGTGCGTTTATTCACCTTTTTCTGCTTCACTGAATTGATAATATTTTTATACCAATCTGCCTCATTGGAATTTGGAATAAATGTGAACGTAGTATTGAAAAATTAAAGGGAACAGATAACAAGTAGTAGAATATTGAAAATAAATACCAATACTTAATAGAAAATAGTACAATGGAAAGAAAAATTTGTTAAAATTTGTTAATGTGCTCTTATACATTGTTCTTGTGGACTTTTTACGATGAAAAATAGGCCAAAGGATTTTGTTGCGCATTAACACACAATTTACATCGAAATGATCACAAATGTACATCAAATTAATGATAAACTTACATCAAATTAATGACAACCATCGAAAAATGTACAGCAAATTCATCAACGATTTACATCAAAATAAAGAAAAATTTACTTCAACTTGATGACAAACTTACATCAAATTGAGTAAAAATTTATATCAACTTGATGTAATATTTTCATGGATGAAAGGTTGATGAAATGTTCGTCATCAATGCAATGAGGTTGGAAAATGAGGAAATGTTTCTTTGTTGGCATTCCACGTCGTGAGTCAATTTTCTTCTCTACCATTTTCATCCACTTTGTTTATAAAACGCATAGTTAACCGGCATTTATTAACCGGTTTTTACACCTCGGTTTAACCGAAACCCGGTTTCACCAAAATAGGAATATTCGAAGAAACCGAAAACCGAAGTTTTTTAAAAACCGGTTTTTTCAATTCACTAGACACAGTACCTCAACATTTTTTGACCACTCCACACTGGGACAGATTGAAAAAATGACCGGACAAAATTAATAACGTGGTTTTAGTCGTGTCAAACTCATTAGTCGGTAGGTTTTCGAGGGTGTTGAGCTCATTTCTGGCATTGCTTTTTCCATTGGTTGGAGGGGGCTCGAGTTATAGTGGGGGGGGGGTTAAATTTTAAAAAAAACGTTATGGGCATCGTTTCATAGGTTTTTGGATGGCCCGATTTCATTTTTGGCAAACATTTTCCGATCAGGATTTCGATAACTAACATAACGGAGGAAAGAGCATGTGTAATTCTACCTTTTCACATAAAATTTAGTTTCTTAACAAGGTTTAACGTTTTAAACTTTTCTACCAAATTTATTAGGAATTATAAAATAAATAAAAAGTTTGAGAAGTTTGTTTCGTAACCATACAAGATTTATTTGGGACCACAAAAAAAACAACTTTGTTTAAAAAAATCTATATCATTATGTTCGACATTTTCATCATCGTCGTCCTCGGAACTTTCAAAATTTTAGTTTGAAATTTCGAAATTTTAGTTTGACATTTTATGGCATTGCCAGACCTAAATCCCAACACAGTAATGTATTTGAATTTACACTGAAAAAAATCAATTCTTACACAAGTAATTTATATTTAAATTTGAAATCAAAAACTAGAGCAAAGTTAAAAAAAAAATTTTCTTCAGCAAATGGTAGTAAAGGGTAACGAAATAAAATCAGTGGCTTCGGTTAGGGTCCAAAGTATTCAGAAGTGAAAATCGCGCGCCGTTCCTAGTTGGTGATAATTTTTGGCGGTCCACAAAAGATTAAAAAATTTAATATTTTTAGTCAACTGCTTTCATTGCAATTGAACTAGAAACCTTAAGTAAATTAAATTAACTTAATATACATTTTCGTAGCTCTTATAACACAAAATCAATAAAAGGAGTTTAAAACAACCAGAAACATAACCTTCATATAACACACATCTACTAAAAATAACCCAAAATTAGCCTGCATGCATGTATTGAAACAATACTCAACTTTGGGCCCCTTGTCTGATCAACAACGTGCATGGAACCTTCAAAACAGTTAATTTTCGACCTCAGTGGTTAATTGGCCACTGTTTAAGTAACTTATTTTATCTGGGTTACTGCTCCGATTTTTGGAATTTTGTCCGGTCATTTTTTCAATCTGTCCCAGTGTGCACTCTTCGAATGGTTGACACATTATGTGCACTTTCTCGACTGAAAATTCTTCGTAGTTTGCGAGCGGTCTCAGCATAACTTCCAAGTTTTTGTAATATGTTTTCACAATTATAACGTGCTGTTCTTTCGTAAAGCGCTCCATTTTTAATAATCGGAATAAACATATGTGATAGCTGCTAAATTTCAGAGTTGCCACTTGCACAAAAATATGGCACAAAATTTAAAAAGTGCAATGTTACTGAGACACTATTCACAATTAATTTTCTTAAAAGGATAACTTGTATTGGGACTTTCCTGCTTTTATTTAAGTTCGATTATTATAATGCCTCAACCTGTAACTGTGCAGTAACTTTTCTCGCCCACTTATTTGAACACATTAAATATCTGTGACGCCGAGGGTAGAATACTGCTACCGGCAATATCCTTGTACCTCGCATTTAGAGTGTAAGGATATGTGTTTGTATACATTTACTACCATTCTGCACTAATACGTTCGTCTATTTGAACATGCATTTGTTTTGTAAATAAACTTATGAGAGGGCTCAGCGTTTAATGATACGAGCAAAAACTGTTCCATTTTAAGCAGGGCAATACTTTGTTGAATACTTTTTATCACCTCATGATTTGCAATACAAAATAGAAGATGCATTTCCAAGTAACTTAAATACTAAATTTCACAAAAGTAGGTAATTCGAATTGAAAAGTTGTGCAAAAACAGTTACAAGTAGAGTTTATTTTTATTAGAATAACTTTGAATCACAAATATTTAACATAAATAGCAGAGTTTTGAAAACCTTCATCCGCTCGAGCTATGTTTATTTTCCACTTAAATATTTTGATGGGTCGGCCTAATGCAGATTTGATAGAGTGGAAAAGTCTTCAACAATACTGGAATTTAATAACTGGGGGGAAGTTAATGGAGATGCTAGCGATGCCCAAAATATACAAGTGGTCCACGTTTAAATAAATCCCTATGAAATAAACAAAAGCTTTCAGCCACACAAAATAATATTCGACGGAATCATGGCTATACTGATATTCAACTTTTTTATTTAACTAATTGGGGTTTAAGTTAAAAAAAAAAATTGGTTTATAATTGAAGCTATGAAAGACAATATTTGCACAAGAACCTCAGGTAAGCAACAAGCTGATAGAAACATACTTATATACAGTGCCGTTCACTTGATTAGCGCCTCTATTGAGAATGTTTCTTCTGTTAGTTTTCTCCTAAAATAATAATGCTAATGCTTTTGTCATTGTTTTTGCAAAGTAGTTCGTTTAATTACAAAAGTACGAGGGCGGACGAATAAGTCCATGGCTTTTTGAATGAAACACAGTTTAAAAAAAAAAAAAATATTTTTCAACATAATTTCCTTTTAGCTCAGTGCTCTTAGTCCAAAGTTTCTCCAATTTTATAAATAAAATAAAATATGCATTTGTTTGATCAATAATTTCATTGTAGGAGCTAAATCTCTTTCCACCGAGCCATTTCTTTAGGTTTGGAAATAGGAAATAGTCACTGGGGGCTAAATCCGGAGAATATGGCGGATCAGGTACCAATTTGTAGCCCAATTCATGGAATTTTGCCATTGACACTACACACATGTGCACCCGTACATTATCTTGATGAAAAATAAATATTTCTTGACGAGGATTTAACACAAAACGACCCCATAGTTTTGTTTTAAATCCTCGTTAAATCGGTCCACTAAGTTGGTTAATTGACCTTCCCTTTTGAAGGTAATCGATGTGAATTATCCCGCTTGAATCCCAAAAAACTGTTGCTATCACCTAGTTGGCCGACAAGCTTACCTTGGCCTTCTTCGGAACCGGTTCGCCTGAAGAAACCCATTGTTTAGATCCATGATACATGTTTCAACCACAGTTACAAAATGCCGCAAAAACTCCTTCGAATTGCGGTTAAACAACTCCAAACAATCCCTTGAAGTTGTCACACGACTACGTTTATGGTCAATTGAGAGCAAACGCGGCACCCATCCTGCAGACAGCTTTCTTAAACCCAACTGATCATTTAAAATCGAAACCACAGTACTACATGAAATGCCTATGGCATCAACAATCTCACGCACTTTTACTCTTCGATCGGCCAACACCATATCGTGGATTTTTTCGGCATTTTCGGGTGTATTGACCTCAATTGGCCGTCCAGAATGTTCAGCGTCATTTGTACTTGTGCGACCAAAACGAAAGTCAGTAAACCACTTGTTTACCATTGAAATCGATGGTGCAGAGTCCCCATAGGATTTACCAAGCTTTTCCTTGGGTTGATTGACTGTTTTTTTTTGCAAAAAATAATGTTTAATGAGCAGTCGAAATTCACTTTTTTCCATTTTTAAAAAAATTTACGAGGTTGTTTGTTTTGAACAAGTAAATGACGGAACTTGCTCAACATTTGACAGTAGTCTACTAACAGGTGATATTTGATGGGAGCAGTGTTGCATTTCATATAACTACAAGGGAAGTTCGAAAAGTCACGGACTTATTGATCCCCCTTCGTATATTATAAGATTGCTTCATTTTATTAGCGTGACTCGTAAACAAAATATAATATTCAAAAACTCAAGTTAATATTTATTTCGGTTTATACACCAACTATTTCTTTACAAATTCATGTAATGTTGTGTGCTTATATCTAACAAAAAAAAATAGTAATTATTTAATAAGAAGTGCTTCCGTCCTTATTCAGAATACAATACAGCGAATCATATAAATTCTTAATTAGGTCTAGAGGAAATGTATGACAATGCGTGTTTCAAGATGTTTGGTTGTATTAGAATACTGCTTCCTTCGCTCGTACACCTTTTGAACTATCCAGCCCTACACATTTTCGATAATGTTGAGGTCAGGCGAGTACGGAAGCCAGTTAAATACGTCAACGTCTTGACATTCAGTTCACTATATAATATAATAAATAAATAAATGATGGACCTTGTACAATTTGGAATTAGAACCCCTGTCATTTCGAAGCAGATTACCAATTTGACACTTATGAATAGATTATTAGTTAATGGTTAGAAATTTACGTAACGGGTCCCTTTAGGCTTGAAGAAAATTATGAAATATTAAAAACTTTCATCCAAAGTTCTGAGCCTTCAACTCAAACTGTAAGAAAACTACGAAATAAATTCGAAAGAAATAGAGTTCTATCGACGCAGTCTGTGGATCAATTTGTGAGGCGAGTTTGTCAATCCAGGTCCTTATTGAACAAGATAACTGGCCTACATGCTCGTACAGTGGAAAATATTGCCGCTGTAGCTGAAAGTGTGCTCGAAAAGCCTCCAATTTCAACTCACCACCGTTGGCAGCAATTAGACATTTCTACCACTATGCCATGCGTTTTCGCTTCGCTAAATGGGCTGAAGATAGTTTTTTTTTTTTTTTTAAGACCAGCACTCAGGGGATGCCCCCTATAAATGCAATGCATTGTGCTGGCGACGGAAATTTAGGTAGAGGAGGGTGGAAAGAGGGAGTAGTGCTTATTTACATTTGCCTTGAATCGCTGTATGTCACAATTGGCGGGAAATACACTTGCGGGAAGATTATTCCACATACGGACCGTACGACTGAAGAACGAATTTTCTCTGTAGTGTGTTGTGCGATCGACTGGCCAATATATAGTAAACGGATGGGAGTTCCTTGAAAGCCGCGTACTTCTGCCAAATGTCCTCACATCTGGTATAAGTTGACGGATGTCCGAGGAACACGCACCGTGAAAATACCAATAGAACAGTGTCACGCAACCCACATTACGCCGATGCTCAAGGGAGGCCATAGAGCTGGACACCCTACTGTCCCCTATCAACACCTTTGCTCTCCGTTGTACACGGTCCAGCAACTATTTGTAACCGGATGCACTTATGGTGTTGTTGTACTTTTTGCAGACCCATAACAAATTAATGAAATCTCCCCCGCAAGTATCACATACACTTTTGGGCGAAATTTAATTTTAAGTATCACCCAAAAGGAGAGTGAATTTTTATTGGGTCAGTTTTCAAAATCATATTTTTGGGAATTTTTTAATTATATTAAATGTATATAATATATTAATATATATATATTATATTAATTAATTATATTAATATATAATATTAATATAATTACTTACTTAGGCAGCCCCAAACAACCCAGACGGGTCAAAATGAAAATAATATGTTTCTCCAACCGCACAGTAGTTTAAAGTCCACATTTAACGCGAATTTATTCAAAATTCCTTAACTTACTGAAATTTAAATTGTCATCATTCGTTGAATTCTGTGGACTTTATTTATTATGTCTGCTGTAAAAGAAGGAAAGCACATGTTGTTTATTACCAGGTAGGACCTCACTTAAAATACAAATAGGGTGTTCACAAGAGTGTCGTAACTGTTGTACGTGCTAAAGTTCTACAACAGTTGTACAATTGTAGTAGATTTTTTCCATACAAAAATGTTGTAGGATTTTACAACTTTTCCAGATATATTTTTGCGGTGTACTAAGCGATCACCTGATACCATTTGTTTACCATTGTAGCAAGAAGTAGTGAAGAAGGTGGTTGCACCAACACAGCTGATTGAGTTTGTTTATATTCGCCTCACAATTACAGTAATCAAAAACTGAAAACCGGTCCACTGGTAGGTAGAAGATATAATTCTAAGCTGAAAATGTAAGATGCTAAAGTATGGGTAAAATTGTATATTAAAAGTTATGGGCCTCCAAAGTTCCGATATACGGGGGACTACTATGTATTAAAAGCGCCTAAAAGAATTTGTCTGGTAGCGTTTTTGGACAATATAAGGTAAAATAAACAAAACAAAATAATTGAAAATTTTCGATAACTCGCTTTGTTATCGAAATATCGGCCGTTCAAATTTTGGAAAATTATCGAAAATAGTTTTTACATTTTGCCAAAATCCAAAACATTCAGAAATGAAAATTAAGGAACAGAGGTATTTCCCTTCCTGGTCCCTGAGCCCGGCCAGACGACTCCAAAGACAAAATAAACGCCCGACAAAAAAAAATCGTGCGAAAAAAACCCCCCGTTATCCGGAGTTTGGAGGCCCATAATTCCTAAAATGGTGATTTCCCTCAACTTTTATATTTAATATTTTGTGCTGAAAATCGGGTGGTCTACCCCCTTCCCATACAATTTTTGATTCAACAACAAGACATAAAGTCGACTTGTTCCTTATTTTATTATTAACTGCAAATATGTGTGAAATTTTGGAAAGAAAATAATAAAACGAATCATGAATTAACATAATTTATGTTTTTTCTATAATTTTATTTCTATTTTTTGCATTAAAAATAACCGTTGTGACAGGTGTTTCAAAGATTGCACTTTTCGAAACAACTGAATACCCGGTTCCTGGGAACGCGGGAGCCTGAATTCACTTCTCACAACCAGCTGATTTTGACAATTTAATTAATTAGAATGCGCCCAATAAAATCTAGTGCAAAGTGTATTTATATCAAGTGGAAGCATTAGCACAGCTGATTTCAGTATTTTGATGTATATTGATACATAGCAACTGTCAAATTCATGTGTATTTTGTTTTTGTAGATGTTTGTTTACTTTTACTGTTGGTAGACATACATGCAGAGTTTGACACAACGTCGGTACGAAAATGAAACCAAATGCCTGTTGTTTTTGCCTACAATTACAACAACACCTTATGCTTCCACTTGATATAAATGCACTTTCATCTACTGCCACCACCTTCTTCAATACGCCTTGGATTGTAGCATATGGATTTACGACAGGTAAACACACCACCTTCTTCAATTCGCCTTGGATTGTAGCATATGGATTTACGACATATGTGCTATTGTAGGACTTATATTTTCTTACAACCTACAACCTTAGAACACCTTGTGAATTCCCAAATAGTGTTTTTGATAAGAAACATGAAAACATTTGGGCCTTAAAAAAAATTGCAGGCTAAAAGGACTATTGTATTAGTTCATATATTGATATTTCATAATAAAAAGAAATCCGTATCCCCGCGTTACCCCAACATTTTATATTTAATTTTTTCACAAAATGCTGCTGCAATATCGTACTTGGAGTTATTTCAAGGACGGTTTAAGTAAACAAATCAACTTGGGTTGAAATTGGTCCACGGCTGTTAATTAGGCGAATTATATTAGTACTCAGGTATAGTACCACCTGTATGCAATTCAACGGCAGGAATTCGATTTATATGCAAAATCTTGTATGGTAAGGGATGATTGGGCCATAACTCAGGCAAATGAAGTATGATTAGTATAAAAAATACAAAAATGCGAAAGAGAATTTTATCGCCTTTTTAACTGCGTACCTACTTTTTTCAAGTTGTTGAGGAAAAAATAGTTATCACGTTTAGGCACTAAAAAATCTGAAATTTTCAATGGTTTAACATTATCTCGTTTGTGGCACAAAGGATACCTTACAAAATTGGGGAACAGATTAACCTTTGCAACTGTGTACCATATTCAGTGGACGCTTTTGAAGCAAATACGTTGGGTTGGTCCAAATTCAAAATTTTATTCAAAAACGTTATTTTTTTATATCATTAGTAGTTCCGAACAGTAAGTGATATAAACAAAACTTAGCCGCTATATTAGAGCAAAGTACTCACTCTTTATAACAAAGAAAATTTGAGTGAAATATCTGGAAAATTGAACAAGATGCAGTTCAAGAAATTCGAAAAAAGAGGTCAACATTTTTCGATTTTCAAAATTCCAAAATAGCGAACATGTGTATGGCGAAAAAAATGTAAATATTTTGTATGCATTATGAGCATTTATGTCAAAATACGTTAAAAAAAACATGAAAATAAAAAAACCAAAATTTTTGTTTTCTTGGAAATGGAAAAAAAAACAAATAGTAGGCTAATTTGGAAATTTTGCTGAAATATACCCCACTGTGTGATTTTCAATGTTGATATATCGCCATATTCACCTTCAATCGGCTTTTATAGAACTTAAAAAAGTTTACTAGATCAAAAGATATTGAAGTTTACCAATGGAAATTGATCCTGAACCAATCTTTAGCTTTTCTCCTCCAGTTGGTATAACCAAGTCTAGGTCGGCCTATTTTTCGATATCCTTCGAGTGCGTGTTCGAGTACCTTTCGCACTGGTTCATTCTGATCCATTCCGCTGATATAGCCCAGCAGGCGTAATCGTTCCATTTTGATACGCATAACAACGTCGATGTCCAGGTACAGATTATACAGATCGTGATGCATCCGTCGTCGATACTCGCCGTTATCTACACTGAAAGAAAATCTTTACATCAAATCGATGATAAATGTTCATCAATTGTTCTTTGTTGAATTACTGACAAATTTCATCAATTCAATGAAAATGTACTTCAACTTGAAGATAGTGCGTTTATTCACCTTTTTCTGCTTCACTGAATTGATAATATTTTTATACCAATCTGCCTCATTGGAATTTGGAATAAATGTGAACGTAGTATTGAAAAATTAAAGGGAACAGATAACAAGTAGTAGAATATTGAAAATAAATACCAATACTTAATAGAAAATAGTACAATGGAAAGAAAAATTTGTTAAAATTTGTTAATGTGCTCTTATACATTGTTCTTGTGGACTTTTTACGATGAAAAATAGGCCAAAGGATTTGGTTGCGCATTAACACACAATTTACATCAAAATTATCACAAATGTACATCAAATTAATGATAAACTTACATCAAATTAATGACAACCATCGAAAAATGTACAGCAAATTCATCAACGATTTACATCAAAATAAAGAAAAATTTACTTCAACTTGATGACAAACTTACATCAAATTGAGTAAAAATTTATATCAACTTGATGTAATATTTTCATGGATGAAAGGTTGATGAAATGTTCGTCATCAATGCAATGAGGTTGGAAAATGAGGAAATGTTTCTTTGTTGGCATTCCACGTCGTGAGTCAATTTTCTTCTCTACCATTTTCATCCACTTTGTTTATAAAACGCATAGTTAACCGGCATTTATTAACCGGTTTTTACACCTCGGTTTAACCGAAACCCGGTTTCACCAAAATAGGAATATTCGAAGAAACCGAAAACCGAAGTTTTTTAAAAACCGGTTTTTTCAATTCACTAGACACAGTACCTCAACATTTTTTGACCACTCCACACTGGGACAGATTGAAAAAATTACCGGACAAAATTAATAACGTCGTTGTTTTTGGTTTTAGTCGTGTCAAACTCATTAGTCGGTAGGTTTTCGAGGGTGTTGAGCTCATTTCTGGCATTGCTTTTTCCATTGGTTGGAGGGGGCTGGAGTTATAGTGGGGGGGGGGGGTTAAATTTTAAAAAAAACGTTATGGGCATCGTTTCATAGGTTTTTGGATGGCCCGATTTCATTTTTGGCAAACATTTTCCGATCAGGATTTCGATAACTAACATAACGGAGGGAAGAGCATGTGTAATTCTACCTTTTCACATAAAATTTAGTTTCTTAACAAGGTTTAACGTTTTAAACTTTTCTACCAAATTTATTAGGAATTATAAAATAAATAAAAAGTTTGAGAAGTTTGTTTCGTAACCATACAAGATTTATTTGGGACCACAAAAAAAACAACTTTGTTTAAAAAAATCTATATCATTATGTTCGACATTTTCATCATCGTCGTCCTCGGAACTTTCAAAATTTTAGTTTGAAATTTCGAAATTTTAGTTTGATATTTTATGGCATTGCCAGACCTAAATCCCAACACAGTAATGTATTTGAATTTACACTGAAAAAAATCAATTCTTACACAAGTAATTTATATTTAAATTTGAAATCAAAAACTAGAGCAAAGTTAAAAAAAAAATTTTCTTCAGCAAATGGTAGTAAAGGGTAACGAAATAAAATCAGTGGCTTCGGTTAGGGTCCAAAGTATTCAGAAGTGAAAATCGCGCGCCGTTCCTAGTTGGTGATAATTTTTGGCGGTCCACAAAAGATTAAAAAATTTAATATTTTTAGTCAACTGCTTTCATTGCAATTGAACTAGAAACCTTAAGTAAATTAAATTAACTTAATATACATTTTCGTAGCTCTTATAACACAAAATCAATAAAAGGAGTTTAAAACAACCAGAAACATAACCTTCATATAACACACATCTACTAAAAATAACCCAAAATTAGCCTGCATGCATGTATTGAAACAATATCAACTTTGGGCCCCTTGTCTGATCAACAACGTGCATGGAACCTTCAAAACAGTTAATTTTCGACCTCAGTGGTTAATTGGCCACTGTTTAAGTAACTTATTTTATCTGGGTTACTGCTCCGATTTTTGGAATTTTGTCCGGTCATTTTTTCAATCTGTCCCAGTGTGCACTCTTCGAATGGTTGACACATTATGTGCACTTTCTCGACTGAAAATTCTTCGTAGTTTGCGAGCGGTCTCAGCATAACTTCCAAGTTTTTGTAATATGTTTTCACAATTATAACGTGCTGTTCTTTCGTAAAGCGCTCCATTTTTAATAATCGGAATAAACATATGTGATAGCTGCTAAATTTCAGAGTTGCCACTTGCACAAAAATATGGCACAAAATTTAAAAAGTGCAATGTTACTGAGACACTATTCACAATTAATTTTCTTAAAAGGATAACTTGTATTGGGACTTTCCTGCTTTTATTTAAGTTCGATTATTATAATGCCTCAACCTGTAACTGTGCAGTAACTTTTCTCGCCCACTTATTTGAACACATTAAATATCTGTGACGCCGAGGGTAGAATACTGCTACCGGCAATATCCTTGTACCTCGCATTTAGAGTGTAAGGATATGTGTTTGTATACATTTACTACCATTCTGCACTAATACGTTCGTCTATTTGAACATGCATTTGTTTTGTAAATAAACTTATGAGAGGGCTCAGCGTTTAATGATACGAGCAAAAACTGTTCCATTTTAAGCAGGGCAATACTTTGTTGAATACTTTTTATCACCTCATGATTTGCAATACAAAATAGAAGATGCATTTCCAAGTAACTTAAATACTAAATTTCACAAAAGTAGGTAATTCGAATTGAAAAGTTGTGCAAAAACAGTTACAAGTAGAGTTTATTTTTATTAGAATAACTTTGAATCACAAATATTTAACATAAATAGCAGAGTTTTGAAAACCTTCATCCGCTCGAGCTATGTTTATTTTCCACTTAAATATTTTGATGGGTCGGCCTAATGCAGATTTGATAGAGTGGAAAAGTCTTCAACAATACTGGAATTTAATAACTGGGGGGAAGTTAATGGAGATGCTAGCGATGCCCAAAATATACAAGTGGTCCACGTTTAAATAAATCCCTATGAAATAAACAAAAGCTTTCAGCCACACAAAATAATATTCGACGGAATCATGGCTATACTAATATTCAACTTTTTTATTTAACTAATTGGGGTTTAAGTTAAAAAAAAAAATTGGTTTATAATTGAAGCTATGAAAGACAATATTTGCACAAGAACCTCAGGTAAGCAACAAGCTGATAGAAACATACTTATATACAGTGCCGTTCACTTGAATAGCGCCCCTATTGAGAATGTTTCTTCTGTTAGTTTTCTCCTAAAATAATAATGCTAATGCTTTTGCCATTGTTTTTGCAAAGTAGTTCGTTTAATTACAAAAGTACGAGGGCGGACGAATAAGTCCATGGCTTTTTGAATGAAACACACTTTAAAAAAAAAATAATAAATATTTTTCAACATAATTTCCTTTTAGCTCAGTGCTCTTAGTCCAAAGTTTCTCCAATTTTTGTATCCCTTCAAAAAAATAGGATTTTTCGAGGTCCATAAAATATGCATTTGTTTGATCAATAATTTCATTGTAGGAGCTAAATCTCTTTCCACCGAGCCATTTCTTTAGGTTTGGAAATAGGAAATAGTCACTGGGGGCTAAATCCGGAGAATATGGCGGATCAGGTACCAATTTGTAGCCCAATTCATGGAATTTTGCCATTGACACTACACACATGTGCACCCGTACATTATCTTGATGAAAAATAAATATTTCTTGACGAGGATTTAAAACAAAACGACCCCATAGTTTTGTTTTAAATCCTCGTTAAATCGGTCCACTAAGTTGGTTAATTGACCTTCCCTTTTGAAGGTAATCGATGTGAATTATCCCGCTTGAATCCCAAAAAACTGTTGCTATCACCTAGTTGGCCGACAAGCTTACCTTGGCCTTCTTCGGAACCGGTTCGCCTGAAGAAACCCATTGTTTAGATCCATGATACATGTTTCAACCACAGTTACAAAATGCCGCAAAAACTCCTTCGAATTGCGGTTAAACAACTCCAAACAATCCCTTGAAGTTGTCACACGACTACGTTTATGGTCAATTGAGAGCAAACGCGGCACCCATCCTGCAGACAGCTTTCTTAAACCCAACTGATCATTTAAAATCGAAACCACAGTACTACATGAAATGCCTATGGCATCAACAATCTCACGCACTTTTACTCTTCGATCGGCCAACACCATATCGTGGATTTTTTCGGCATTTTCGGGTGTATTGACCTCAATTGGCCGTCCAGAATGTTCAGCGTCATTTGTACTTGTGCGACCAAAACGAAAGTCAGTAAACCACTTGTTTACCATTGAAATCGATGGTGCAGAGTCCCCATAGGATTTACCAAGCTTTTCCTTGGGTTGATTGACTGTTTTTTTTTGCAAAAAATAATGTTTAATGAGCAGTCGAAATTCACTTTTTTCCATTTTTAAAAAAATTTACGAGGTTGTTTGTTTTGAACAAGTAAATGACGTTTGACGTTTATTTTGAAAAAGTAAATGACGGAACTTGCTCAACATTTGACAGTAGTCTACTAACAGGTGATATTTGATGGGAGCAGTGTTGCATTTCATATAACTACAAGGGAAGTTCGAAAAGTCACGGACTTATTGATCCCCCTTCGTATATTATAAGATTGCTTCATTTTATTAGCGTGACTCGTAAACAAAATATAATATTCAAAAACTCAAGTTAATATTTATTTCGGTTTATACACCAACTATTTCTTTACAAATTCATGTAATGTTGTGTGCTTATATCTAACAAAAAAAAATAGTAATTATTTAATAAGAAGTGCTTCCGTCCTTATTCAGAATACAATACAGCGAATCATATAAATTCTTAATTAGGTCTAGAGGAAATGTATGACAATGCGTGTTTATGGCGAAGCGGCATCAGAGCCCCATTTTTTTCAAAAATGAGCAGGAGCCGCAGTTACCGTCAATGGCGAGCGTTATGCGGTATTTACACCAAACAAGATTAACGCATTTCGAATGTTAACTCCGTTAACCCGCACTAACCCAGAAGATTGCTCATACAATTTTGATCTGTAGAAACTGAAGTTTAATTTTAAACTGGTGTACATTCTGATGCAACACTGTTTGTTACTAAAAAAAATGGAACCATAATAAAACATACGCAAAAAATCAACTGTTTGACAGACGGAGACAATTTGTTGAAGCTGGTGATTTATTTAGCTTTTTTTAGTTTAATATGTGAGCCGATTTTATCGACTGGTCCAATTTAATCGACTAATTCAATTTTAAAAGTTCAGTTGTTTCAAAAACATCCCAAATTTGTAAACAACTGGCAAAATAAATAGCCGCCAATTTAAGTTTTTGTCTCGTCTTCAATAATTTTGTCTCGGCGCGGAGTGTGTCTAAGCACGTATTTGCCACCTGAAATGTCAATTTAATCACAAATTGGGTGGTGTAAACGGCAAGGATTGGAGAACAAGGCTATCGCTAACCTGACCGCGATAAACTGCGGTCTAAATGCGACATTACCGTGCCATGTTCAGCGGGTTTTTGTTCAAAGAAGTTGAATAGAAAGACACGGCCGAAGTATTGTTTCAACAGGACGACCCTACGTGTCATACATCCAACGTTGCAATCGATATTTTTTTTGCACTGTGCTCGATTGGACCAAAGCGTGAACGTTGATAACCGTTATAATTTCGAGGTGGTAGACAAATTTATATACTTCGGATCTGCCGTAAACAAAAACGACAACGTCAGCCTTGAGATCAAGCGGATAATTGTGCTTGCGAATAGATGTTATTTTGGGCTAAGCAAGCACTTTAGAGATAAAGCCCTCTCTCGAGTAACAAAAGTCCAATTATGCCAGACTCTCATACAACCTGTCTTGCTTTATGGCACAGAATCCTGGGTCTTATCGCAAGCAGCCGAAACATCTGCAGGAGTCTTCGAGAGAAAAATACTCCGAAAAATTTATGGCCCTATATTGCACAACGGCGAATATCGGCGACGCATGAACCATGAGCTGCATGAGCTATATCCCGACATTGACATAGTTAAGCGGATCAAGATACCAGGATTGCGCTGGCTAGGCCATGCCAGTAGAATGGATGAGACGAACCAGCACGAAGGGGTTTCTGAAGCGAACTCGAAGGAAGGCGAAAAATAGGAAGACCAAGACTCCGCTGGAAGGATCAGCTTGATGAATCCCTGCGTACACTTGGTATTGCCAACTGGAGAGATAAGGCAAAAGATCGAGCTTGTTGGCGAAATATGTTATCTTCGTTTTGTAAGGTCCCTGACCCCTCGGGGTTGTTCGTCACCGGATAAGTAAGTAAGTGTTCGAAAACCGCATAATCGGCCAAAACTCAAAGTCCAGTGGCCGCTTCGCAGCTGCGATTTAAACCCGTTAGACTATTATCTCTGGACCGCCGTGAAAGATAAGTGTTACGCAAACAATACCGGGTCAATTGAGGCCTTACAGCCTGAAATAGCGGTCAAAACCATCGATAATGTACTGATAAATTGGGTTGGCCGAATGAGGTACTGTGTCTATATGAGTATATTTTTTAAAGCGAAATTAAATTCCAAATTATACATTGTTCACACTTTACTTTTGCCATAACATCCCATGAAGGAATAGGCTTATGCATTCAGCTTGGGACCTGCAGTTTTACACCGATTTTGTCGATAAACAAACCATTTTGTAAAATAGCAGCCAATGCTTTGGCATTATTATTTTATGAGAACTCAAGTTGAAAATACATACACAAGAAGGCGCGCTCTTCAAGCGAGTGGCAGGATATATGTATATATATATACGCCTTTTGTTTGGACAAAACACATCAATGTAAAACAATATTACAATTCAAAATTTAATAAAAGGTTCACGAAGATTTCGATTTCAGTTTCTGGCAAGTGGTTTAAGTTGGCTCTATGATAGTCGAGTTTGTTTATGTTCCTTTTCCAGGCACTACTTTCATGTATTTGGTGGTTTTCCTGGCTCTCTAGACACCTGAGGATTCCATTCAAGTTTTGCTGCAGTAATATCTGATGTTGGGCGCCTAAGTATATGACCGATCCAAGTCCATTTTCATCTATGCATTTCCAATTCAATAAGACTGTTGCATGTCCGTTGCCAGAGTCCTTCATCAGAAAATCTCTTGGGCTAGTAGATACGTAGAATTTGTCTCAGACAACGATTTACAAACGTCTGCACACTCTTCATTGCCAGCTTCGTCAAGCTCCATTTGGTACTACCGTACAACGGTACAGACTTCACAGTAAATAAATAAATAAATGGGTTCCTATTACATCCCATGAAGGAATCTTCGAACTTAGGCTATCATGTTCAAGAGACGCGCACACTAGCCATTGCAGCACCGACGGCCAAAAGTTCTATAAATATGAGCCTTAATAACAGGTTTTTCAACAGAGACGCTACAAAAGTAAATCGATAGGGACAGCAAACGACGCCATATTTTTTCCCGCTCTTTTGACATTATCTTCAGTAAGGTTTGCCATTTCATCATGGAAAGATAAACGAGCCAACAACGAGTCGAAATTATTAAAATTTATTGCCGAAATTTGGAGTCAGTGGCCTCAACTTTAAGAGTGCTACGTCTAATTTATGGTCGTCATAATAGTCCTACCAGATCAACAATTGGGCGTCTAGTGGAAAAATTTGAATCCACGGGCATAGTACAAAATGTTCCCGTGCCAGTGAGACAAAGAAGTACCCGTAGTGTAGAGAATATTGCTGCCGCTGAGGCTTCAGTTCAAAAAAGCCCAAATGTGTCTCTCACACGTCGTTCTCAAGCGTTTGGCATCTCTGTGACGTCGCTGCGGCGAATTTGGCAAAAACATCTTGGCCTACATCCTTACCAGATCAAACTGACGCAAGAACTGAGAACATAAGTGTCGTATGTTCGTGAATTGGGCTGATCAACAACTTGAAAATGATTCGGATTTTCATCGGAAAATCATCTTCAGCGATGAGGCTCATTTCTGGCTGAATGGCTTCGTCAATAAGCAAAATATGCGTTATTGGCCAGGCAGCAATCCACACGTAATACATGAGTCATCATTGCGTCCCGAAAACAATACGGTTTGGTGCGGTTTATGGGCCGGCGGCGTCATTGGGTCGTACTTCTTCCGTGATGATCAAGACCGGCACATTACTGTGAATGCGAATCGTTACCGTTCAATGATAACCGAATATTTTTGGCCCCAATATGGATAATATGGACTTGGAGGACATGTTGTTCCAACAAGACGGCGCCACAAGCCACACAGCGAATGCCACAATCAATTTATTGGAAACCAAGTTTGGTGAACGTGTTATCTCACGAAATGGCCCAGTCGATTGGCCGCCTCGGTCGTGCGATTTGACGCCGTTATATTATTTCCTGTGGGGCTACGTCAAGTCTATGGTCTATGCCAACAAGCCAGCGACGATTGATGAACTTCGTACGAATATCGAACGTGAAATTGCAGCAGTGTCGGCCGATTTATGCTTGAAAACCGTCGAAAATTGGGTTTAGCGTTTGGACTTCTGCAAGCGTGCCCGTGGTGGCCATGCAAAAGAAATCGAGTTCCATACATAATGGCATCGAACGTACTTTCACAGGAATAAAGAATTTCATTGGTATCTAAAACCGGTTTTGTTTTATTTAAAAAAAACTTTTGTAGCGCTCTTATTGAAAAACCCGACACTTAATATCAATACAAAAAATTATTGCAAATATGCCAAAGTTCCTAGATACGCTAAAATTTATTGGTGAATAGGCTGGGTATACTAGATAATAATTATATACAAACAACACAAATCACTCATACGTATGGTAAACATTTATTTCATTACGTCATTATCTCATTAAGGATTTTAATTTAGTAAATATAATAATACTATTAAATTATAATATGTAAATTATAAAATGTCATTATAATATTATCAGTTTTGTTTAGATTGCGTCAGCGCACATTGTTGACATTATTAAAAACCACTAAATAGAATAGAAATTTAGGTACATAATCATAATTAACCAAATTAAATGTGAAACAATATCATTGCTATAGTTTAGTTTATTTGGGTCTCATCTACATAATAAACGGAAACAATGCGCACAATATAAAAATTCGGTGTTGCTTTGAAATGTTTATTTAAAATGGTAAAATAGGAAAAAAAACAGCAGACAATTGTCCGAGGCCTTCGGCCACGGACTGTCCCTGCAGGCTGTGTCAGAGACACGGCCATTAAGTTTAACGTAGAATACGCCATCCGATAAGACAGAAAACATATATACATTGTTGACGTTGCGCCTACAAATTAACTAACATTTTGAATAAAAATATATATAAACAAGGGAACACAAAACTTACTTAAGTATTTATTTCTCTGCATAATAACCACTCGTTGCTTTCGTGTATTTCGTGTAGGTGCCATTTTGATTAGTAGTTTTTATTTTAATTTACTAAACGTCAACTGTCAGCTGCTGTCAAACAGCATCAAGCAGCATTGTTATTTTGCTTACTTGGCAGCACTTTCATTTAACATAAAAATGTATGAATTAATTTTTTGATATATTTTTTATAATTATATATCCATGTTAAATTCAAATTCACATTTAACATTTCACTTAAATACATAAGTAAATATACGAAATTTCAATATTTCATCAATCAAAACAACAGCCGAAGGTTTGTGTCCACACTGAAGCAGCAGCATAGTTTGTGTTGACTCTACAAACTCAAACACTCAACCAAACACCACACATATGTTTGAGTGTATGTGTTTAAACAATTTTCATTTGAGAAATTTAAATATTATTAAGATATCAACCAATATGAAATGTATATCAAACGAAAGATAACATCTTCATTTACCTAAAAAAAAAAATTTTATAAAAAGTTATCTCGCCGTTACCTCATAACCAATGCAATAAAGATTACAACAATAACAATCTGACATGACTCCCTATACCGTAAGGTAAGACGTATTCTACGCCAAAACCAGTAAATAAAAATAAAATGAAAGTATTTGCCCTATAACAAGAGTCTTTAAATTTTCTACATTAATAAACAAACCTATTTTATCTACCATATTCAAATCATATTTGAAATAGTGTAATTTGCATATTTTCAACGATATTTAGCAATATTTTGAGGATTAATTTCGGCAACATGTTGGCTTTGATGTAGTTAATAACAGCGAAAGACTGCAATTTTTATTTTAAAATCAAGATATCGCATCAGCATAGAATAAGGCCCAACTACATGACTGCGTTGGCTTTGGCGTAGCCATATCGTGACATTGTTGGTACTTTTGATAACCAGCTATTTAATAGCAATGTCACAAACTGCTTTTAATGTTTTCTTTGAGGTCCGGCTTATCCAGTCTCTGTTTCTGTTGCATTCAATTCGGTCAACATTGTTTCTCTTTTTGCAGTCATCAAATTTAACACCTCTTTTGTTAGAGTCCAAAAAATAATTTGTTTTAAGTTTTTCTAGCTCTTTTTTTACCTGACAGAATTTCATACTCTTTCATTGGCTGGTCTCATTTCTTACTCTGTTGAGGAAGAGTCCGACGATTAAATAATTAAAAAAAAAATAATACTAGGGCGGATCAATAACTCCGAACCGAACCGAACCTCCCCCGTAGTTATATAACATGCGACACTGCTTCCATCAAGTACCACCTGATAATAGACTACTGTCAAATGTTGAGGAACTTCCGTCATTTACTTTGGGTTTAACAGCTGTTCAAAACATACAACCTCGTGCAGTTTTTTAAAAATGGAAAAAAGTGAACTTCGAGTGCTCATTAAACATTATTTTTTCGGAAAAAACCGTCAAACAAAGGAAGGCCTGGTAAATCCTATGGGGACTCTGCACCATCGATTTCCATGGTAAAAAAGTGGTTTACTGATTGGCTTTGTGGTCACACAAGTACAAAAGACGCTGAACGTTATGGACGACCAATATAGGCCAATATACCCGAAAATGTCGAAAAAATCCACGATATGGTGTTGGCCGACCGAGGACTAAAAGTGCGTGAGATTGCTGATGCCATATGCATTTCATATGGCGGTGTGGTTTCGATTTTAAATGATCAGTTGGATTTAAGAAAGCTGTCTGCAACATGGGTGCCGCGTTTGCCCTCAATTGACCATAAACGGAATCGTGTGACAAATTCAAAGAATTTTTTGGAGTTGTAACTGTGGATGAAACATGGATGCATTACAACACTCCGGAGACCAACTAGCAGTCTAAACAATGGGTTGCTACGGGTGAACCGACTCCGAAGACGGCCAAGGTAAGTTTGTCAAACAATAAAATGATGGCTACAGTTTTTGGAATGCACGCGGCATAATCCGCATCGATTACCTTCAAATGGAAAATCAATAAACGGCGAATATTATGCCAACTTATTGGACCGATTCAACGAGGATTTAAAAAACTTAAAAAGTTATTTTCATCAAGACTATGCACGGGCGCACACGTGTGTAGTCTCAATGGCATAATTCCATGAATTGGGCTACGAATTGTTACCTCATCCGCCGTATTCTTCGGATTTAGCCCCCAGTGACTATTTCCTATTTCCAAACCTAATGAAATAGCTCGGTGGAAAGAGATTTAGCTCCTGATTAGCTGATCAAGCAAATGCCAATTTTATGGACCTCGAAGAATCCTATTTTTTGGAGGGGATACAAAAATTTGAGAACTAAGTGGACTAAGTGTATTGAGCTGAAAGGGGATTATATTGAAAAATAATATTTTTTTTCCAACAAAAACTGTGTTTCGTTCAAAAAGTCACGGACTTATTGATGCACCCTCGTAGGAGCTCGCTCTACCTCTAATTTTTTTTTCAAACACAAAATTCCAGCAAAAGCACAAGTTGGCAAAAATATCCCAAAGGATTTAAACTGGCAACATTACACACAAATAATATTACTTATACGTCAGTGGTTATGAATGTAAGTAGCAATTCTCAAAGTATGTGTATTTTCATTGCCAATATAACCCAGCCCACCTTGGTTTGCATTTTACCTACAGCCAGGATGATTATGTTTCAGCCGCCCATTGTGAATCAGACCCAGACCGGAATGCAGTGTGTCGAAACTGGATTTTGGTTTGTTCAAATTTGAAACACCGTTGGCCAGGGGGTTTGGCTCATGCGCCTGCAAAGGACAAGAATATGTCCACTACGTCGAATAGGTCCAGTGACAGGGTCACCTAATAATCCTGAGACGTATCAGTGATCGGATTACCACTCAGGTTGCTCATTCGTTTGCCCAGGACATACTGCGTGGAAGTAGCGAGCTGCTTGGACTGCCCAATAATGGAATCATTTCAGGCCACTCCCAAGTGAATGGCTATCAGAAACTTTCCACCTCCAAGGACAATCCCATGTTTGGTGCGGATGGCCTACCCGCTGAACTTTTTAATGCAGATAGCCCACATGCATCGACTTACATGCGGAATCAATCCACGACGATTGGAGTCTCACTGTATTATGGCCTGTATTCAAAAAGGTATTGCGGTATCAGTCCTTTAGCCATCGCGTATAAGGTCTTGTCGAGCGTATTATGTGAGAAACTAAAGCCAATTATTGAAAACCTGATTGGACCTTATCTGTATGGTTTTAGACCAGGAAAGTCCACGACAGACCAAATATACACGCTACGCCAAATCCTGGAAAAGACCCACGAAAAGCAAATTGATACATTCCGACTTTTTTGTCGATTACAAAGCTGCTTTCCATAGCCCCATACGGGGAGAACTGTACGAAGCTAGGTCTGAACTTGGCATTCCAGCAAAACTGATCCGCCCCTGTAGAATGACGCTGACCAACACCAAATCAGAAATGAAAGTGGGGAAAGACCTCACTGCACAATTCTGTACCAAGCGAGGACTTAGACAAGTCGACACATTTTCGTGCAATCTCTTCAACGTCTTATTATAGATAATAGCGAGAAAAACTGTAATAAATACGAACAAGACCATTAATATGAAAAGCCATATGTTGCTGGCGTATGCTGACGACATAGACATCACTGGGCGAAATTTGGGAGAGGTTACTTGAGAATTTTCAAGAATCGAAAAAGAATCAGCGAAGTTGGGTTTTGCTGTTAATGAGGGCAAGACAAAATTGATGCTGTCAACGACTAGAGAAACCTCTCGACTTGGTCCGCACGTGAACGTTGACAACCGATTTAATTTTTAAGAGATAGATGAATTTGTCTACCTTGGATCCGCCGTGAGTAAGGACAACAACGTCAGCCTGGAGATAGATAGGAGAATTGTGCTTGGAAATATATGCTATTTTGGGCTCAGCAAGCAGTTTGGGAAGAAAGCCCTCTCTCCAGCTATATCAGACTCTCGTTTTACCTTCCTTGACATATGGTTCCGAAACTTGGGTCATATAGCAAGCGGATGAAAAACACCTGGGAGTTTTCGAGAGAAAATTTCTCCGTAAAATATATGGTCCTGTTAGGGAAAACGGCGACTACCGACGTCGCTGGAACGCAGAGCTATATAATCTCTATTCTGATGTGGACATAGCTAGACGAATCAAAGTGGGACAATTGCGTTATCTATGCCATTTATGAAGATGAGCCAGCGCGAGAGGTTTTCTATAACGTACTCGATGGAAGCAGAAGGAGAGGATGACCAAGACTCCGCTGGAAAGACCAGGCAGAAGAATCCCTCCGAATCCTTGGTGTTACCAACTGGCGAGAAAAGGCGAAGGATAGAGCCACTTGGAGGATATGTTGAAATTTGTTTAATTTGTTTGTTTAATTACTGTGTGTAAGACGCCTGACCTCATGAGGTTGTAAAATAGTCAATAAAAGTAAATATGGGTACCTCAGGTAAAAAAATGGTTTCCCCTTACATCCCATGAAGGGATTAGGGAGAAATTCTCACAAATAGTGAGCTGTATGCGTTATAGGTTCCGAGCGGTATTTTGAGAAACTTTTTCATGGCTAAATATTCGACAGTGGCGCCGTCACTAAACTAGTTGACCGCCGTCGAAAGAAATTTAAGGTGGTCAGAGCAGGGATCGAATCCATGTTCTCATGCACAAGAGTCGCGCACACTACCACCGACGACCACGGGAGTATAGGTGAGCTCAATTCCCACTTACGCCTGTGTCACATGTTTCACAACTAAATTAGCCCCTGAGTTAAGATTTTACGATCGTTTCCAGAATATCTACAAGTCCTACAACGAAAACATTCAACATGGGTCAATAGTGACACCATATCGGAGGAACCTGATCGAGTCTCCACCGCAGAACAATATAACATTGATAGCTCGTAACACAGTTAACATTTATCGTCTTCAAAATACGATACACATTTTCGTACACCTTTCAATAAGATATCGAATAGTGCACTATTGTCGCTGAAGGGGGAATTTTTTGACAGGAACATCTCAAAAAGGAATCCCAAGGACTCGTGAATTAAAAGTACATGAAATGAATACTTTAAAAATCAACACGTTTGTAGAAAGTCATCCAGCTATTAAATCAAGGTATATTTTTCTCCGTTTACCGGTAAATACTTAAGCGTTTTACTTAGACCCTACACATAATTGCAATGTGTTGTATATGCTTATATTTATATACTATGTAATTTAGTAAATATATATGCGAGTATGAATGTCTGGGGCTAAAACAATTTTGCAGGCAGGCATCACTTTCTCCTTTTTGTGTGAGTGAAGTCATCTAATGTAATAGAATAAACGTATACTACGATACATGAGATGTTATTCCCTGCCACACGCACACATACACATGCAATAAGTGTCAACATTTACACATACTTGCTCAGTGTGTAGTACACGTTCGTGTATGAAAGGATTTGCGTGTGTGTGTCTGTGTGTGCATGAATCCCACTGCGGGTGATATGTGAAAAAGGTTCTCTGAATTTGCTTTTCTTTGCATTTCGTTGTGAAGGTAATAGCTAAAAATAGCGCACAAGGAAAGCAGCAATTGTCGTTACTATTTTTAGTATTAATGCTTAGAGGAGAAATACGAGTACTTATATACACTGACACAAATTTACACCCATACGTAGAGCATGGAAATGATATAAATACACTCAACGAGAATTACTGTGGAATGTTACAACTTGTTTTGTAAAAAGACACTCGTCTTTTACACTACTTGATCTTACTTGAGTCGTGGCAATTAGATAGCGTTTATGTATATGCCCGTTATTTATTTAAACAGAATATAACAATACAAAACATTATTACAATACAAAGTTAAAATAAAAGATTCTCGGGGTACATATTTGTCTATGGCCAAAGATTATATATCGTTCCATGATAGCCGAGTGTGTTTGTCTTCTTTCCCAGGCACCGCTTGCATCTATTTGCTAGTCTTCATGGCCTTAGACACCGTTTCATTTAAGTTCCAATCCGGCAATATGCGATGTTGTGCACCTTACTATATAACCGCACCAAGTCCATTTTCTTTTACGTATGTCCAATTCAATAGGACCGTTATATGTACGGCCAGTAGATACGGAGAATATGTCTCAGACAACGATAGAAAAACGTTTGGACTGTCTGCATTGTCAGCTTCGTCAAGCAGGTTTAGGAATGCAACATGGCCTTATTTATCCGATCGCTTGTATCCGTCGCAGAGCCACAAGCCTTGCTAATCTTGAATCCTCAAAAGTCGACTACATCCACGTCTTCAATTAACGAAATATCAATGGTTAGTGCTGTATTCAGTGAATACGTTTAACTAGGCCTCGATGTCATCAAATTTGTTGGCCATGAGACATATGCCATTTTCGTGTTAGATATCATGTACACGCTGAAAAACAAATATGTTCCGCAGGAACCATTCATTCAAACATTCATATGTTTGCAAGTCCCAAACTCTCTTCAATTTATACGTAAACAGTATCATGTTTACTGACACACATGTACACTTTTACGTGGAAACATTCGTTTTTCATGCCATGCATCCATATACTTACGTGGAGGCATTCGCCTGTTTCCCCCAAACCTACATATACTTACGTGGAAACATATGCGTAGTTCCTCCCAAACATAATAATATTTAGAAACTAATTATTCTTTGATTTCAATATATATATATATTATTTATTATAATTAATTTTGACAATATAAATCTACATTTATAAATAATTAATACACACTATTAAAAGATTATTTGTTTTTTCATGAAATGAGAATTTTGTTTCTTTGTTGTCTCTCACATTTTTGTTTTCAGAAGGTTTCAGAAGGTATAAGTCTTGTTCATGCAAGCCAGGCGTGGATTAATTACTTGTGTTTTTTTATTGTACTTATTTCACAAATGGTCCGCCGATCCGATTGTTCCAGTAAAGTCTCGGACAGACAAAGGGCTTCACGTTGTTGCCTTTTCCAGTTTGATTCCTCAAAATCGTTTCTCAAATTGGTAGCACACATACATATATACGAAACACATACACAAAAATCAAAGCAAAATCACAAAAAAATTAAACCGTCCAAGCCTTCGTTTTTCACTGATTAACCGCTTTGATGTTCTCTGTCCGACGAACTATTGATGACTGAATACACGAAACTAAAACGCAATACATCAGCCAAAAGAAGAAACACTGACTTCATCTGCAAGTGACACGTAAAAAAAAAAAAAAAAAATGGTGTCCCTTAACATCCCATGAAGGGATTGGGGAGAGCTTCTCACAATCAGTGAGATGTGCGCTTTCTAGTTTTACACTCACTGAGTGGGACCTACAGTTTCACACCGGTTCCGAACGGTATTTTTAGAAGCATTTTCATGGCTAGATACTCGATAGTGTCGCCGTCACTATGCGAGGTGACCGCCGCCGAAAGAAATTTTAAGGTGGTCAGAGCCGGGTTCGAACCCAAGATCTCATGTACAAGAGCCGCGCACACTAACCATTGCACCACCGACGGCGCAAGTGACACGTAGATTCACGAATCATTGGCTGGGAGAATAATGCAAAAATACAGATGCATACTTACAAGATAGACTCTCTCGTTGTTCCCCTTTTATTCTCTTGCTCTCGAGAGTGTATAAACAGTGCAACAAACACAACTGTATTTGCATCACAAACACAGATATAATTGGGTCGTAAACACATACATATATTAGAACATATTAACCATTGTGTCTCAAATATGTAATATTGCGTAGCAAACACAATGTGTTTGGACACAAATATATTATATTTCATATTTATTATACTTCATATTTGCATCGAACCAACAAAGAAATACAGATTTTACAGCGTGTATATGTACATATGTGCTCCACTGAAAGTCGAACGGTGCTTCTGCGTTAGTTGCCTCCATTACCTCGTGCATAAGTAGAAGATATAATGTGGGGGACAATACACATCCTTGTCGAACTATCGCAGATATGGTGAAAGGTTATCTTGCCTTTTTATTAAATCGAACTTTCTACACTGCATCTCGGTATAGCTCACAGATCATAGACTCTATCTAGTTCGGTTTCCCCTTTTTGGTCAAGGTGGACCACATTGAGCTACGGTGTACACAATCACACGCTTGTTCAAAGCCTATGAAAATTAGATACAGATGCGAGTGAAGTCATAGGTACGAACAGTACACGAGCAGTACATTTAAACTAAACGGAGATAATCGATGATTCGGGTTACTGATTCGGCCGTAGCAAACAAATATTTTTGCGCTTTGTTATCGGCATTTCTGCATATGAGGATTAACTCCTTCGAAAAACAAAATTACAGTGTCAGGTGGTGCAAAGCCTTTGCACAACAAAAGTGCGGTACCCTTGAAGGGTATACTTACTTACTTATTCGGTCTCGAATTACCCCGGGGGTCAGGGACCTTACAAAACGAAGATAACATATTTCGCCAACCAGTTCGATCTCTCCAGTAGGCAATACCAAGTGGGCAATACCAAGTATAGTGTACCAAGTGTACGTTATACGGAATACCAAGTGTAAGCAGGGATTCGTCAACCTGATCCCTCCAGCGTCGTCTTGGTCTTCATATTTTTCGTCTTCCGACGAGTTCGGTTTCGAAAACCCTTCGTGCTGGTTTGTCGTCATCCATTCCACTGACATGGCCTAGCCAGCGCGTTATTTTGATCCGCTTAACTATATCAATGTCGTGATAAAGCTCATACAGATCATGGTTAATGCGTCGCCGATATTCGCCCTTTACACTATAGGGCCATAAATATTTCAGAGTACTTTCTTCTCGAAGACTCCTAGAGATGTTTCGTCTGCTTGCGGTAAGACCCAGGATTCTGCGCCATAAAGCAAGACAGGTTGTATGAAAGTCTTCTATAGCTGGATTTTCGTCATTCGAGAGAAGGATTTATTTCTAAAGATCTTGTTTAACCCAAAATAACATCTATTCGCAAGCACAATTCTCCGCTTGATATCAAGGCTGACGTTGTTGTTTTTGTTTACGACAGATCCGAGGTAAATAAATTCGTCCACTACCTCGAAATTAAAACGGTTATCAACGTTCGCGCTTTGGTCTAATCGCGTGGAGGAGCTGCTCGTTGAATCCGTTAATTTTGTCTTGTCGTCATTTACTTTCAGACTCACTTTTGCTGACCCCTTCGCAATTCTCGAAAACACCGCAGTAACTTCTCTCACTGTGCGCCCAATAATATCTATATTATCAGCATACGCCAGTAGGATGTGACTTTTGCTGCTGATGGTTTTATTCATGTTGACTGCAGTTTTTCTCCTAATGATCTCCATTAAGATGTTAAAGAGATCGCATGATAGGGTGTCGCCTTGCCTGAGGCCTCGCTTGGTTTCGAAAGGTTCGGTAAGATCCTTATCAACTTTCACTGCTAATTTGGTGATCGTCAATGTCATCCTGCAAAGGCGTATGAGTTTTGTTTCTCCCATATCAGGCTTTCGAAGGCACCCGTATAATCGACAAATATATAAAAGATGTTGATTTGTCTTTTGTGTGTCTTCTCCAGGATTTGGCGTAGCGTGAAAATCTGGTCAGTTGTCGATTTTCCAGGCCTAAAGCCACACTGGTATGGTCCAATCAAGTCAGCGATAATTGGTTTTACTCTTTCGCAAATTATACTTGATAGAACCTTATATGCTATGGATAAAAGGCTTATTCCACGCTAGTTGGCACAGAGACTCGGGTCACCTTTTTTAAATGTGAGACATAGTATACTGAGACTCCAATCGCCGGGCATGCATTCGTCAACCAAATTTTGCTAATGTGCTGATGCATGCACCTTATTAGCTCATCGCCGACAGCCTTAACCAGCTCCTCCGGTAATCCATCAGCTCATGCGGCTTTGTTGTTCTTAATCCGGGCAATAGCTGTTCTGACCTTGTCTTGGTTAGAAGGGAGGATGGTCGACGTCGTCGTCCATGTTGTGATCGATTGTCGCATCGTCATTGTATATCTCAGGTACCAGTAGCGCGGAGAAATGATCTCTCCATATTCCCAACATGATCTCTACATCTGCGATGATATTTCCGTCCTTGTCTTTACAGAAGGGCGCCCTGAACCATATCCATTAGTTCCGTTTTTTAGTTTTTGGTAGAATTTTCGGGCTTCGTTCTTCCTTCTGTATGTCTCAATTTTCTCTCTCTCGCGCTTTCTCCACTGCCGTTTCTTACGCATAAAGATACGATTTACCTCCTTTCTTTTTGCCTATACCGCTCAGTTGCAGCTCGCATTGCAACTGACTGAAGCAGTGCCATACGTGCAGCGTTCTTTTCATCATTTGCAATGCGACACTCTTCATCGGTCCATGGTTTGTTGCGATTCGGTTTTTCGAAACCAAGTACGGTTGTTGCGGCAGTTTTTATAGAGTCGGAGATGTGTTGCCACTGCGCTTCAAGATCGTCATCGGGAGGGGGTGGGTTCTCTGACAAAAGTTGCGAGAGCATCCTTGAGTAGGTTGTGGCTACCTCTGGTAACTGCAGCTTTCCGATGTCCCGCTTCCTCTGCGTTTGGTTTCGTACGATTTTCGCTCTACTTAATCTTGTGTGAATCTTTGCTGCTACCAGGTAGTGATCAGAATCGATGTTAGCTCCTGTGATCACTCGTACGTCCATTACACTGGATGAGTGCCTTCCATCAATTACCACGTGATCAATTTGGTTCTTCCTTCTTTCATCAGGGGATATCCAAGTAGCCTTTTGGATGTCTTTATGTTGGAATCTTGTATCACTAATTACAATGTTTTTAGCCGCGGGAAAGTCAATCAGTATCATGCCGTTGCCATTGAAATTGCCAATAGTTGGATGAAACACATTCTCCTGCCTAATTTACAATTAAAATCTCCTAGTACAATCTTAAAGTCATGGCCAGGGCAGAGGTCAAGCGTTTCCTCTAGGAGCTCATAGAATATGTCTTTGGCATCTTCATCTTTCTCTTCTGTCGTGGCATGCACACAAATTAGGGAAATATAAAAATATTTCGCTTTTATGCGTATTGTGCCTATTTGTTCCCTCACAGGATTGAATCGAGAGACTAGAAGTCGCAGTCGTTTGCCAACTACAAATCCGCAAACAAATTCATGTTTTTTCTCATGGCAACTATAGCATGTATCGCAGTTTCTTTTGCTTGTGCATCCATGTCCTATCCATCGCATTCCCTGGATAGCGGCAATGTCAGCCTTATAACTTTCGAGGACATCTCGAATTGGATACTTGCACCGGATCTATGTAGAGTTCTTACAGTCCAAGTGCATCTCCGTAAATCGTGTTCCTTATAATTTTTGCGGGGGCCGTCAACACATAGGGGTTGTTTATGGTTTCTTTTTCGTTGTTGTATATTCACTGTCATGATCAGCGGTGGCGGGAGGCAAACCCAGTCCACCGGATTTTTGCATTTTACCTACTGCCAGGATATTTGATTGCAGCCGCCCATTATGGATCAGACTCTGACCAGGATGCAATGTGTCGAACCTGGATTTTCTTCTTTTGGTTTCTATCCGCCGTTGGCCCATATGCTGGGCTTATCCGCCTTCTAAGGACAAAAGAATATGTCCGATAGTTGGATGAGCTTCAGTGAGAGGGCCAACTAATAAGGCTGAGACGTATCAGTGATCGCACAACCAATCAGGCTGCTCATTTGTTTCGCATTCTCACTCTAGATAGCTAAAGAAGGTTTCCGGAAAAGCCAGTGCCCACGACATACTGCATGGAAGTAATGAGTTGCTTAGACCGCCCAATGAAGGGACTATTTCTGGCCACTCCCAAGTGAATGGCTATCAGAAACTTTTCACCTCCATGGACAGTCCCATGTCCATGTATTTGGATCACCCTGTTGTTAAAATATGTTGTTTCGACCACTTGACCTTTTTTGTTGAAAACTGATAAATTTTAAACAAGATGTAGTCTTCAAAAACTACTCGTTACATCCGTTAAGATATTGGAGAGACCGATCGATTTGATAGTGGAGTCTTTGAAATCTTTAAAGTATTTAAATGGTTGGATGTATTGATAATATATTTGTATATGTATTTGTGGAAAAGAGTGCATCGAATTGTATGCATAACATTGCACCCTTTGCTACGAAATGTACCTTCCACATCAAATCATTTTTCGAAATATATAGTCTGTTGGAGACGAACAGAATCCCATAATTTTAAACTCCCCTAGATTTATATTTTCCCTGTTCTTTTTTTTCTTTGGGTGTAACTATTACGTTTATGGTGCTTGACGTTCCACATGAATGCAATTTTCTCCTTTTCTTCTTATTTATTCTTCGTCTTCATCTGATATTCTTCCCTTTTCCCCTTCACCCCATGACGATAAAAACAAAGGACTTTTTCACACACATTTAGTCACTATCACAAACACACTCACAAACCATCTCATATATGCATACGGTATCTGTAACGTGCCAAGGTTAAACTGTTCGGTTGTTGTTGTCTTTTGTGTGTGTTTGTGTACATATACGTGTTAAGGACATGTCAGTACCCTAAATGTCCGTAGAGTGGAGTAGACTTATACATACAAATATGCCAAGTGAATGAGTACTCCTTTACGCTGTTTTGAATGCGTTGTAACGTATTTTATGGCTTTTGATAAATTTCAAAATCGTTACGGGCGTTTTTGTTGTTGTCGTTTTTGTTACATTCTTCGTTGTCGTCGCTTCGCTACTTGTTACAAAAGGGGTTGTGATTGTGGTAGCTGTAATCGTATCTATGGCTTAACATTTTATGGGTTTGGTTTTGATGATGTGAGCTTTAAAGTTATTTACATTATTTCATTTGTGACAGCACAACCTCTAGTTGTTTTGGAAATGTTTTCCAAAGAAAATTTATTCTATACTTGGTTTAAAATCGTTGGCTGCTTTTGTAGTGAACGTTTATTACCCACTGGATTTATTGACTCCCAAAATCTATCAAATCTATCTACCGAACATCAATTGGGTATAGATTTCGGGATGTGAATGGTAGTCGCTCTGGCCTGACGCAAACTTTGCAGTAATTATGCGCCTGTAAGACAGAACTTAGTCAAAAACTGTGGCAAATGATTATCGCGTTTCCGTTTGGGATTTCATCAACTAATGAGCTAAAGTTCCACATATTCGCCTCGTTTCCAAATCGAAAACCCTGCAAGTAGCCTTTGCAAAGGCTTAGAATCTGAATCTTTGGAACGGTTTCAAGTGTGATGATGGAGGGATCGCATGACCCTGTCTTTTTGACATTCTGGGAAAGAAATTTCAAATGCATATGGGGTAGTCCAAGGTAAAAAACATTTTCTAAGTGACATGTCACCGAAATTTGGTGGAAAGTATGCCTATGCCAATAAAAGCTCAACCCCAAAATTTGAGCTTTTCTTAGCTTTTTTTTGGGTTGTATAAGCTTTCAAAAGAATAAGGGCGAGTTTCACACTCTTCATTTAAAAGCTCAATTTAAAAGCTCACAGACATTTTTCATATTAAATGACATTTAAATGACAAGCATCGGGCATTTAAACTACATTTAAATGGAGAATTTTCAACTGTGAAACTGCCCATAAGTATAGTTTTTTATTTTCAAATAACTCGAAAACGGTAAAAGCTAGACATTTGAAAATTTCCACGAATTTTCACAAGTAAATGGTTGGTTTAAAATGTTTGTTCGCTGCCGCTACATCAATACCATCATACCTACTTTCAGGCAGAGACTATTGTTGTACAACAACCACGTATGTGATGCTAACGCTGTGTGTTGTTTGCGTGTGTTCACTTTGGTAGATTGCCCTACCCGTGCCGGTAGATGTTAACACATCAATAATCTGAAAGAAATTTTGTTAACATAAGTCGAAATGGATGCATGTATGCATGTATATTCAGACATATGTGTACATAATTCATGGAAATATGAATATTCTGTTATTCATTTTTAAATATTTTTGAACTTAAACTTAAAAATTAAATGGCAAACAATTCAAATATAAATTATTCATTTTTAAATTTTTCTTGAAAATATACGAACTTAAATTATAAGGACGTCTTCTACCGAATTGGCAGTCATGACATAATGCTGACAAATCAATAGGATTGTCTTAAACAGAGTGTTAGCCCCTTCACAATTTATGTCATACACATACATGGTTTCCCATTACATCCCATGAAGGGACCGGGGAGAACTTCTCACTATCACTGCGCTGTGCGCTTTTCAGTTTTCACTCGCTGATTGGGACCTACAGTTTTACACCGATTCCGAACGGTATTTTGAGAAACTGTTTCATGGCTATATACTCGATAGTGTCGCCGTCACTATGCGAGGTGACCGCCGCCGAAAGAAAAAAATTTTTTTTTTTTGAAGGTGGTCAGAGCAGGGTTCGAAACCAGGATCTCATGTACAAGAGCCGCGCACACTAACCATTGCACCACCGACGGCCAATGTCACCTAATTTATGTCACCTAAGCCAAAACTAGTGACATGTCTGGAAGATGTCTTATATAAATTGTCATTATCTACTTACACTGTCCTAAGGACATTCTACTGACAATATTTTCAAGACAAATTTTTCAAGTGCGAAATTATAACAGTAAGTATGTTTTCATGAATGGTCTGTTGTGCCAACAAACACAACAATGTCACTTAGAAAAGCATAAACTAACATTCAATACAAATCTCATATATTACTATATAAACTAAATATAAGTAACAAAAATCGCCCATAAAATCTAAATTCAAAAAGTAGTAAATTTTCAAAAAATTTCTGAAATATTCCCCACTGTGCAATTTCAATAGTGATATATATCACTAATCCTTGACTACTTGCCTACAATCGGTTTTTACAGAACTGAAAACTGTTTACTAGATCAAAAGGTATTGAATTTTGGAAAATGGAAATCGATTCTTAACCACTGTGCGACGTATAAACCACATCTACGTAGTTATGCGAATCAAAGTAATGCGTTTACCCTTGCCAGGACATGTCGGTTGAATGGGTCAGAATGAAGCAGTGTGAAAGATATTTGAAGATGTACCCAAAGGACGACCAAGCCTTCGCTGGAAAGGCCAGGTGGAAGAATACCTGCGAGAGCTTGGTGTTATCAACTAGAAAAGAAAAGCTATAGATCGGGACCGTTGGAGAAACATGTTATCCTCATTTTGTCAGATTTTGACTCCTTCGGCTTTATGAGGCCACCAAATTAAGGAAATAGACCTAAGTAAGGAAATGGACCTATGTAAGAAAATAGACCTAAGTAAGGAAACAGACATCAGTAAGGAAATAGGTTGCACTAGTTAAGCTAATGGCCTCAACGGCTGAATGCGTTTAATGTGGGTTCTGACTTTCTTTTCAAGGTATGGTTTGAAGTAGTACAAGATCTTTATTGGACACAGGTCACAGCACCACACAGCGAATATAACAAAAATGTTTGGAAAAAAAATCAATGAGTGTTTGAACTCACGGATGATGTGTTCACACCTTTTTGCTACTCGGTACCTGTTCGATTTCTATGAACACATTAGTAAAAGCTACATTGGAAAATAAAACATAATAGTTTTTTTGTATACACCGGGCAATGGTGAACATCAAATGACTCGCTTTGTTTGGCCATAGCAACAAAAACGAAACAACCAGACACACAACATCACACATACTTTGTCCGAAGTAGCTGGCGTATACGTGTGTCACATAACCACATGTTTGCCATATCAACAGCAACGAAACAGCCGAACACACAACATCACACATACTTTGTACGAAGTAGCTGACGTATTAGTGTGTCACCATAGCGTCGACTGCTCAAGCCGACACATGTACATTAGACTGACTCACAAAAACAAGTGTTTTTGTTCCACCCCCTGAAATGTACCTTGACTTGTTTTTTGATGATTCCCAAAATATTTCGCGTCTAGGATTAAAACCCCGTGAGCTGGACCGTTTTTAAAAAAAGGCTTTTTTGAGTTTTTCAAAGATTTTTGATAGTTAACTAAAGATAATATGTGCAATATTAGTATCATAGGAAAACATTTTTAAAGACGCATCCAACGGTATGAAACATGCCAACAAATGTTCTGCCAAGGCCTTTTTTCAAAGATATTCTGCATAAAAAGCCTTTTTTTTAAAACGGTCCAGCTCACGGGGTTTTAATCCTAGACGCGAAATATTTTGCGAATCATAAAAAAACAAGTCAAGGAACATTTCAGGGGGTGGAACAAAAACACTTTTTTTGGCCCCATACAAAATGAGTCGGTTTAGTGTACATACATACAACAACCGACACATGTACATACATACATTATTATGTTAATACATACGCTATAGACACAATTTCGTTTGTCTCACCCCTGCCACACCACTCTTGCTCGATCATTTTTGTTTAACACGTCATTATTCTCTTTCGCAGTCGCAGAAAATCTGGTTTTAGCAGCAGCATAAAATCTGGTTTTAGCAGCAGCATAAAATCTGACTTTGATAGATTTAGTCCCTATACGCCGCTATAGATATTAACACATCACAAATGCCGCTTTAACATACATTTTCCCCCCCAAAAAAATCGAATGATGGCTCTTTTTTGCTACGATAAGTTCATTGGAAAAAACATGTTTTTTACAAAAAAAAAAAAAATTAAATTTTTTTTAAAATGTAAAAATTTTTTTTTGCGGGGCTCGGCATGTCGGTAGAATGCAAAATGAGGGAGTTATAAACATTTTTGTAAGGCAACCTACCTCCCAAATTAAACTAAGGCCCCCAGTAGCTTATTGCAGGAACCATGTACGTGTTTGCCAGCATGATTTTCGTGATTTGAAGATCTGCTGCTATTTGTTTCTTTGTTGCCTGTAACGTTTTTGTTTTCAGAAGTTTTCAATAAACACGCCACATTGTCTCAAACATTGGTTATTGAACAGTAAACTCAATGCATTTGGACACAAGTATACTATGTTTCCGACAAGCTGCCAACATGTTGTAGTTGCATCCAAATAACAAAACAAGACTAATTTGTCAGCGTGTGGCAACAATTTTGGATACACTTGGTTGGAACTCAAATTAGCAAAAAACGTTGAAACTTGTTTACTGGAAGCAAATTTTTAGTAATTTCACAGATGCATATTATTCAAACTAACCCCTTCCATAGAATCAGTTCTATAACACTATCAAAACCGAGGAAAATTCATGGTTCTCGCTAAGCTCAATAGAATCACAATGAGCTGAAATTCTATTTTTTTTTGGATTACATAAAGAATTAGCTGACTGTCCAAAAATGTTGTCCAAAAATTATCTATCCAGTGATCAGTACTATGTAGGCATATTCAGAATGTTAGCTTTCTAGGAATACACCCTCGTACGAAATATTCACTGTAATAATAACTTCTTCATATCTTAGAAAGAAATGCTTGCTTACCCATTACAGCCTATGAAGGTATTAGGGAGAGTTGCTCATAACCAGTGATCTGTGCGCTTTCTCGTTTTACACTCACTGATTCGGACATACAGTTTAGCACCGGTTCCGAACGGTTTTTTGAACAGCTTTTCCATGGCTAAGTACTCGATAGTGTCACCATAACTAAGCGAGGTGTCCACCGTCGAGAGAAATGTTTGGTGTTCAGAGCAGGGACTCACGTGCTCATGTAAAAGAGCCGCGCATACTATCATTGCGTCAGCGCTGTCCGGCTATATATTGCGCGCCGAAAACTGTGTCTCTGTTTGTTGTTAGAATGCAAATATAAGAAGTTATCGCAAATATAGTTTACTTGTGTCTAAGCACTTTGTGTTTGCTATTCAATATTACATGTTTGAGACACAATAATTAATTGGTTATGATACATGTTTTTGTGATCCAACTGTGGCTTTATTTGTTGTAAACTTCTTAAAAGAAAAACGTGAGAGGCAACAAAGGACCACAAATGCAGCAGATCTTCAATTCATAAAACCAATGCTAGCAAACATATACATGGTTACTGGAATATACATATATAGCGAGTTCCGGTATATTTCAGCGTGTGGATATGTAAGTATAATCTTATGTGATCGCTTTGTGGTGCCGTTACCTGTGTCCAATAAAGACCTTGTACAACTTGAAACCATACCTTGAAAAGTCATAACCCACATTAAACGTAGTAAATCGATGAGGCCAATAGCTTAACCAATGTAAACTATTTCCTGACTTAGGTGGCCTCATAAAGCCTCAGGATAACATGATTCTCCAAACGGCCCGATCTTAAACTCTTCTTTTGTAGTTGATATCACGAAGCTCTCGCAGGTATTCTTCCAGCTATGGCTTGGTCGTCCTTTGAGTAGATCTTCGAATAACTTTCGCACTGGTTCATCCTGACGTTTTCTATCGACATGTTCTGGCCATGCTAAAAACCCATTATTTTGATTCGCAGAACTACGTAGATGTAGGGATACAGTTTAAACAGCTCGTGGTTCATACGTCGCACAGTGGTTCAGAATCGATTTCCAATTTCAATTCAATACTTTTGTTGTAGTCAAAATTTTTAATTTCCGTAAAAACCGATTGTAGGCAAGGATTCAGCGAGTACTGATATATATTAACATTGAAAATCGCAAGCGTGGGGTAAATATCAGAAAAATTGTTGAAAGTTGACTACTTTTTGAATTTAGATTTTATGCCCGATTTTTGTTAGTTTGTGTGGTAATTTATGAGATTTGTATTGAATGTTAGTTTATGCTTTTCTAAGTGAAATTGTTGGTTTTGTTGACACAACAGACCATTCAGGAAAGCATACTTCATGTCATGATTACCCACTTGGAAAATTTGTCTTGAAAATATTGTCAGTAGAATGTCCTTAGGACAATGTC
This sequence comes from Phaonia tiefii, assembly GCA_963931995.1. Lineage (NCBI taxonomy): Eukaryota > Metazoa > Arthropoda > Insecta > Diptera > Muscidae > Phaonia > Phaonia tiefii. Next base: position 166,821,366 of record OZ008371.1, read on the forward strand.
AGTAGGTGATGACAATTTATATAAGACATCTTGCTGACATATCACTAGTTTTTGGCTTAGGTGACATAAATTGTAAAGGGGCTAACACTCTGTTTAAGGCCATCCTATTGATTTGTCAGCATTATGTCGTAGCTGGCAATTCGTTAGGAGACGTTATTATCATTTGCCAACGGCGAATCAAGTTCGTAGATTTGCATGAACAATTTAAAACAGAATAATTTATATTTGAATTGTTTGTCATTTAATTTTTATATTTAATTTCAAAAATATTTAATAATGAGTAACAGAATATTCATATTTCCAGGAATTATGTAAACATACTTACATATTTATGACTGAATATACATGCATACATGCGTCTGCGTCCATTTCGGCTTATGTTAACAAAATTTCTTTCAGATTATTGATGTGTTAACATCTACCGGCACGGGTAGGGCAATCTATCAAAGTGAACACACGCAAACAACACACAGCGTTAGCATCACATACGTGGTTGTTGTACAACAATAGGCACTGCCTGAAAATAAGTATGATGGTATTTATGTAGCGGCAGCGAACAAACAAGCAGGTCGTCGCCAGCAAAGAGTATTGAATAGTATAGACAACTCATGGTACGAATTGTATGCCTCAAAAGTATTGGTGACATCTGACGAATAATTCAAAACGTAGTACTCTATTTTTTTTTCATAACTTGGCCCATTCGTAATTTTGATGTGAAACATTGATGCGGTTTGAAACATTTATGCTTTTTGTATTGTTTTATGTAATAATATTGTCCACATGGTGTATTTATATTGAAATATTTTATAAAGAGAATAACACTCGTTTATGCTCTTTTACTCAAACAATCTAGTTAAATTAGAGCGGAAAAGAGTGCAATAAGTTATCTATACTATTCGCTATTTTTTGTCATCGCTCTGTCTATGACAAAACAAAAACAATTGTTTCAGTTAGCTACATATTGCTTTATTTATTTTAACAATGTTACATCTAATGTTAAAGCAGATGTAAGAAAAAAGAAAGTGCAATAGCAAAAGAACCCTGGGCACAAAAACTTTTTTTTTTCCTTTGCCAATGTAACATTTACTAATGTGTTCATAGAAATCGAACAGGTACCGTGTAACAAAAAGGTTTTAACACATCACCCGTAAGTTTGAACACTCATTGATTTTTTTAAATTAGGGGTCATCACATACATTTAAATATGAATAATAAGTACGTATGTATAGAGAAGATGACACATTATTACAATATTTAGTGACGTCTTGACGAATCGACCAAGTGATGAATTGTGAAATAACGACGACACAAGACGTCAAGATATGACATAAGCCGATCCTCACTATCAACAAAGATTTCTGTTGACTTTTTACCAAATGAATGAAGTTGTCAGGCACTGTCATAATGTTTTTTGTGTGGTAGCGGATCGGCAAGTCAGCAGGGATTCTGGCATGTAACTTCTTAGTCACTGATGACGTCGTTAGGAAATTTCAAACTGGGTACTTTCAACCTCCGTGACAAGTTCATCATCAATCAATTGATACCACCGGGAGATCATTAATCGTATAAATACAAACTCGTATTATAAACTTTACATTTGATCGAAAATTCGTAAGTAGCAATTCCTAATGAAAGTTCAATTATTCCAACACAAGAACAGAAAGCAAACTTTTGCTATTTCAATTTCCTAGAAAACAAACATTTTGTTTTTTTTCTTGTTGCATACTTATATGGTCTCAACATATTTTGACGTAAATGTTTATAATGGGCACAAAAAATTCCAATTTTTTTCGTATTACAGATATTCGCTTTTTTCAAATTTTGAAAATCGAAAAATGCAGATCTCTTTTTCCGTATTTCTCACAATTTTTCGTAATTCAAAAGAGTGACTGGGTGGCTTTAATATAACAACTAAGATTTGTTTATACCAAATACAATTCTACTAAAAATTTAAAAAAAATTTATAAATTTTGAAAAATGTTTTTGATTTTGAACCAACATAATTTCTTTGCGGCAAAAGATTTCAACGATTATGAGACACAGTTCGAAAGGCTGATCTGTTCCCCAATTCAAGGATAACATTTGCTGCCGCTCCATTGAACACAAAGAAGATACTGCTAATTTAATTAAAAAAGTCAGAAGTATAATGCGTTTGTTGGTTGTCGCAAAAATATAGTATACTTGTATCCAAACACATTGTGTTTGTTATTTAGTATTACATGTTGTAGACACAATGATATGCTGCTTTTGCAGCATATGCTTGTGTGACCCACATGTAGTTTTGTTTGTTGAAAACTGATGATAACAAAAACATGGCAGACAACAAAGAAACAAAAAAGCACCAAATCTTCAACTCATGAAAGCAGTGCTTGCAAATATACAACTGGTTCCAGCAATATGTTGCTGGGACTGTATGCTTTCAGCGTGCAGTTATGTTGATCAAAGAGGTCACACAAAGTCGATATGCACATGTTGCGGAACAAATATTTTCATAAAATGGTTGCATCACTTTAACGCGTTGTTCAACTGGGTATCGTTCCATAACTACGTTTGCCCAAGTCTATGGTACCAATTGTCTGAAAACCCGTAACAAAAATCATTAACGTATCACAAATACTTGCTGTCAAATGTCTGCATTACCATTGAATCACCCTATATTTGGAAAAAGAAAAACTGAAAAAAATTGTATTTTGTTTTGTTAATAGTTTGTTTAAAATTTAAACTCATCGACAGCAATGTAAATGTTGCGCTAACAATGAGTGTTAAACTTTATCTTATACAGTTCTCCATGTTCCTTAACACCTTTTTGTTGCGTTTGGTTTTTATCTTTTGGTAAGATGAGAAAGAAGCATAAATCCATTGTTGGTCTTTTTAATAACACACACAAACAGCAAGCACACTCTTATGCAAACTACCACACACTCACGAACACACTTTCCACAGCAAACAAACACATATGTATCATAGAGAAATGATATATAGAGAAGCGATTTGACTCAGTAAATTTACGAAGTTTGATGTGTTGCATATGAACTTTGCATGTTGGAAAGTATTGCCTTAATAATTCCAGATGGAGACATTGGCTGAAACCAACCAACAAGAAAACAACAACGGCATTTCGGTTAGTGCGTTAACATTTTTGTGTAAATATACCATAAACATATTCAGACCATCTGAATGCTTAGGGGGTCGCAGCTTTAGAAGTGTCTTAAGATTTCGGCACTGTTTATCACACGATCCTGCTCCAGGACATCTTTATCTCGTCCCTTCCAAACCTTACCAAACGTTGGCTTTGTAAATATATCCATGGGAGACAAGCATTTGTAGAGTTCAGGGGCCAGAATTCCCGTTATCGCAAGATAAAAAGGGACGTGCCACAAGGAGGAGTACCGCCACCTATACTCTTCAACATTTATCGCGCGAATCTACCTGCACCCTCTGACGGAGTTACGAGCGCGGATCAATAAGTCCGTGACTTTTTGAAAGAAACACAGTTTTTTTTACAAAAAAACAAACAATATTTTTCAACGTAATCTCCGTTTAGCGCAATACACTTAGTCCAACATTTCTCTAATTTTTGTATCCCTTCCAAAAAATAGGATTTTTCGAGGTCCAACAAATAGGCATTTGTTTGATCAATAATTTCACCGTTGGAGCTAAATCTCTTTCCACCGACCCATTTTTTTAGGTTTGGAAATAGGAAATAGTCACTGGGGGCTATATCCGGAGAACATGGTGGATGAGGTACCCAATGGCGGATGAGCCCAATTCATGGAATGCGCACCCGTACATTATCTTGATGAAAAACAACTTTTTTCTTGGCCATATGGGGTCGTTTTTTCTAAAATCCTCTTTAAATCGGTCCAATAAGTTGGCATAATATTCGCCGTTTATTGTTTTCCCTTTTGAAGGTAATCGATGTGGATTATACCGCGTGCATCCCAAAAAACTGTTGCCATCATCCTATTTGCCGACAAACTTACCTTGGCCTTCTTCGGAGCCAGTTCACCCGGAGAGACCCATTGTTTAGACTGCTATTTGGTCTCCGGAGTGTTGTAATGGATCCATGTTTCATCCACAGTTACAGAACGGCCCAGAAACTCCTTCGAATTGCGGTTAAACACCTGCAAACAATCCTTTGAAGTTGGCACACAATTACGTTTATGGTAAATTTAGAGCAAACGCGGCACCCATCTTGCAGACAGCTTTTTTTAACCCAACTGATCATTTAAAATCAAACCCACACTGCTATATGAAACGCCTATGGCATCCACAATATCACGCACTTTTACTCTTCGATCGGCCAACACCATAAAGTGGATTTTTTCGACATATTCAGGTGTATTGCCCTCAATTGGGCGTTCAGAACGTTTAGCGTCATTTGTACTTGTGCGACCATAACGAAAGTCAGTAAATCACTTTTTTTCCATTGAAATCGATGGTGCAGAGTCCTCATAGGATTTGTCAGGCTTTTCCTTGGTTTTCGCAAAAAATAAGGTTTAATGAGCACTAGAAATTCACTTTTTCCCATTTTTAAAAAAATGCACGAGGTTGTATGTTTTGGACAGCTGTTAAACGCAAAGTAAATGAACTTGCTCAAACTTTGACAGTAGGCTATTAGCAGTGTTGCATTTCATATGCCTATGAGGGAAGTTCGAAAAGTCACGCCCTTAGTATTTATACGCCCGTAGTATTGTGCGGTGCGCCGGTGATTGCACTATCATCTTCTCGGGCGTAATCGTAGACGATATAAGCGCTAGAATCTACCATATTCTCCCAACCATATTCTGCAGGAACCATGTATATGTTTGGAACACACTTCAAACGTTCATATGTTTGCAAGTCCTAAACTCACGTGTATTTAAATGTAAACAGTATCACGTTTACTGGCAAACATGTATGTGTTTACGTGGAAACATATACGTATTTCCTCCCAAACATAACAATATTTACGAACGAATTATTCTTTGATTTAAATATATATGTATTATTTATTATAATTAATTTTATCAATATAAATCTACATTTCTAAATAATTAAGACAAACAATTAAATATTTAAAACACCCCTTTTTTACCTTTACTTGCATTGAATGCATAATTAGTTTATATGTATGAAATTGGAATCCGCTGTTGTTTTGCTTCTCCTTTCTTAGTTTTCTCTCACGTTTTTTGTTTTCAGAGGGTTTCAGTTATACGCTGGTTATCACTATGCGTTGGTTCACAAACAATATACGAATCAAGTTCATGCAATTCAATCCTGGATTAGTTACTTGTGTTTTTTGTACTTATTTCATAAATTGTCTGCCGTTCCGATTTTCTCAGTAAAGGCTCGGGCGGACAAAGGGCTTCACGTTGTTGCCTTGTCCTCAAAATCGTTTCTCACTTTGGTAGCAAACATACATATATACGAAACACATACACAAAACCACAGCAACATCAGAAGCCATTTAATCGTCGGAGCCTTCGTTTCTTCTTTTTTCACTGATAAAGCGGTTTTGAAATCCTCTGTTCAATGAACCATTGATGACTGAATACAAGAAAGTAAAATGCAATAAATAAGCCAAAATAAGAAACACTGACGTCATCTGCATTTAGCACGCACATTCAGGAATATTTACGAATCACTGACTGAGAGAATAATGCGAAAATACAGATACATATTTACACGATAGACTTGTCTTTTTTTTATTCTCTTGCTCTCGAGAGAGCATAAACAGTGCAACCGACACATTAGTATTTGTATCACAAACACATACATATTTGAGTCGCAAACACATATATTATAACATATTAATCATTGTGTCCCAAATGCGTAATATTGAATAGCAAACGCAATGTGTTTGAACACAAGTATATTATATTTGCGACAAACCCTAATCACACATTTTGTATTTGCATCCAAAAAACAAACACATAAAGATTTTTCAGCGTGTAGCTTTCTGCTGAAACGTAATGTACAGTTATCTCCATTGAAGTCTTCTGCGACACATGTTACTTGTTAGACCAAAGAAATAAGGAGGGAACTTCTCTGTCAATGGGGGTCTATACCCACAGTCCGTAACCCCAAAATTCTGGGATTTATTTTCGATAATCTCCTTACATTCTCGAAGCATGCAGATCACATAAGGAGAAAAGTCCACACCCATAACAAGGTCATAAGGGCTCTTGCAGGGACAACTTGGGGCAAGGAGAAGGAGACAATTGTAGGGACTTATACAGCTATAAGTCGCTCGGTCTTCAACTATGCCGCCCCGGCTTGGTCCCCTTTCATAACTGAAACTCAATGGAAAGATGTGCAGAGGAACCAATATAGTGCGATTCGAATCGCAACTAACCAGATGCACAGAAATGACCAACGTGGATCATTTACATGAGGAGACCAAGATACTTTCAGTGCAACAACATAATGTGTTGTTGACGGTACAGTTTTTATTTTGGCTTGTCATCTGCCCAGTCACCCCAACCATTATATTCTGGTACAGAATCCACCTCCTCGTCACATCCGCAAGGACATCAGGCTCTACTGCGCGGATATCCAAGGCGTCATTGCACTGTCGTCAACAGACTGTCGATAACAGTAGCCCGGAAAATGTTGCACAACATGGCGGTGTCAGAGGCCATAAATGGCTATTCATACAAAAGGGTCCTTAATGCACACTCACCAGCGATCTTTGATAATGAGAGTCTTCTGCCCCGGAACACCAGTACTATTCTGGCCCAGCTTAGATCTGGTTAGAGTTCTATTCTAAATTCATACAGATCGAAAACAATCCTAAGCTCGTTAGATCAGTGGCCACACTGCCTACAACGCCCTCATGAGACTACTTGTATTCACATTTTGAATTGTCCTGATAGGCGTACTGACTTGCGCCCAGTGGACCTATGGGACATACCCTAGGAGGTGGCACAATTCCTCCAGCTCTCCAACGCCACCTCCAGTGACATATAGGGGACTTACTCTTAATTTTGTTTTTATGTCTTGCAAACAGACAATCTGTTACAAAAACAACAACTAAGAAAAAAAGATAACAAAAAATTACATGTGGTGTCAGGGGCACCCGGTTGGAACGAAGTTCCTTTTGCTATATATTATGTACTAGATAGTTCCAACACGCCTAAGGCGCCCGTTGAAAAATACGATAATTTAAATGGATCTTTAAGAAAATATACATTTTGTGAAATGATAAACTTTTTTAAGAACAATTTTTTTTTATAGAATGTATTTAAAAAATAATGATATTTTAGGTCCCTTTTTTAAGAATATTTATATTTTCCCGAAAAGGTATTCTTTTATTATAAGCTAATAAGGTACTTCTTTTATTATAAGCTAATGTTTTTGTTTTTAAAGAAAAAGTACTTCTTTTATTAAAAGCCAATGTTTCTTTTAAGAAAAGGTACTATTTTAAGAAGAAGTACTTTCTGGAAGAAAACGCTAAATTTTTTTTACAAAAAAATTTTTTTGAAGGACAGGTACTTTTTAAAGAAGTGGTACACTTTTTACGAAAAGGTAATTTTTTTAAGAAAAGTTCCTCATTTTCGGAAAGACTACTATTTCAAGAAAGGAAGAGAAATTATATTATTTTATTTCTAAGAAAAGGTCTTTTGGGAAAAGGAATTTTTGTAAGAAAATGTATTTTTTAAGAGAAGGTATTTTTTTTTAGAAGAAAATGTATTTTTGTAAGAAATGGGATTTTTTTTAGAATTGGTTCTTTTTTTCAGGAATAGGTAAATTTCTAAGAGTAGGTACATATCTCAAGAAAAGTTATTTTGTTTCACAAAAAATTTACCATTTTAAGAAATGACAGTTTTTTAAGAACAGGCACTGTGTTGTAAGAAATTTTTAAGAAAATTTTTATGCAAAGTTACTTTTTTAAGATAAGGTATTTTTTTAAGAAAAGGAACTTTGTTTAAGAAAACGAATAGGTATTTCTTTTTGGAGAAAATTTACTTTTTTTAGAAAGGCACTTATTTAAGAAAATGTTCATTTTTAAAACTCATTTCACTTTGGCTTTTCTAAATTTACTTTTTATTGGGTTCAAAACTACAAACTATACATACTAAATATTGGTTACAGGCTCCACCTAGAAAACTTCCCATGAAACAAGAAATTTCCCAACATACGTTAGTCTAGACACAAACCAAAGCAAAAGTACCCAATACAGTTGTTAATACTGGGTTGTAGCAAAATAGTGTTAAAAACGTTGTTTATTTTTTTCCTTCTGCCCCCATCCCGCAAAGTGCGAGAAGGAACTTCGTTCTAATAGTCCAACATACGTTTAAATTTCACAGTTTTTCATCAAATCGACATGACAAATTTGAGTCAACAATTTTTGTAATTGCACCTGGTGTAAGTCAATATGCGGCAAAAAAACTCTCTATCGTACCGACCGCACCACGTAGAGTGTGAAACGAAACGGCAGATGAGAAAGATGTCAGCTCTATATGACACTACTCTATGATATGTATACGAGTTTGCAGTCAAGGCTACAAACCTATGCGCTCAAAGAGAGACGCACACATCCATAAACACGCAAATACACTCATTTTCGCACACTAGCCAAACTAGTTAACGCTTTTGTATGATAAAACAATGAAAACTAAAGCTGAAACAGGAGCAGCCACTCAAATACAGAAGGAACAACTTTTGGCACTCCATGTCGCCACCACCGCCCTCCCCAAAAAAATGTGACTGTGACACAAAAAAGCGAACGAAAACGGTTTGACACCAAAAGCGTAACCGAAACTTTGATTTTGATAAATTCGAAACATCGGTGTCAAGTATCCATAATAAATGTATCTGTGCATGTGGAACACAGTATCTTTTGCATCTAGCCAAGTGTTGTAGCAAATGGCGGTAGTGTTGTGTGTATGTTTGCGTTGCTTGATGTTGTGTGGTTTAAAACTTTACTGTTTGCTGACGTATCCTGTGAGCATAAGGATAGCAACGAGCTGCATCTATGTTTCACCCTCAAAAAATATTAAACAAATATTATTCACTGTCCTAGGTTTTTTTTTTTTGATTTTGGTAGCACATTTCAGAAAGGTAATGTGATAAGGCACAGTGGTAAGAGCAAGGCAATTACAAATAAATAAAAGGATTGCATTATTTCTAGGCTAAACTGATTTCGTAATGCTATTATTAAAATCAAATTTGTTTTGGATGGGTTCTGAAAACCAAAAGTAAGAACATAGGGCTGCCGATTGAATTTCGTGATGCCTCCGTAAACTGTTGATTATAAAACTTCATGTGAAACAACTAAAAGCTAATTATGCAAGCACTTTTGAGGGAAACACAAATTAAACGAGATCGACATAAACAAAAATGAGCGAAAAATCCTTGTTATGATATGTGAGGATGTAGTTTTGAGAAAGGTGTGACTAAGACACTACCAGCAGTCAATTGATACAACTTTTATAGAAATGAAAGGGGTTTGCTTAGACTCTCAACACAGAACTGCAGCGATACACTGCAAAAGTAAGTGCGAGGTGGATCAATAAGGCCGTGACTTTTCGAACCTCCCTCGTAGTTATATGAAATGTACCAGCTATTAATAGACTACTATCACATTTTGAGAAAGTTTCGTCATTTACTTTGCGTTTAACAGCTGTTCAAGATATACAAACTCGTGCATTTTTGACGTAGAATACGTCTTACCTTACGGTATGAGGAGTCATGTCAGGTTTTTATTGTTGTAATCTTTATTTCATTGAATTTGAAGAAACGGCTAGATGAATTTTTTTTAAATTTTTTTTTGTAGGTAAATGAAGATGTTATCTTTCGTTTGATATACATTTCATATTGGTTGATATATTTCTAGTATTTTAATTTCTCAAATGAAAATTGTTTAAACACATACACTCAAACATATGTGTGGTGTTTGGTTGAGTGTTTTTGGTTGCTCAACATTGCTTAGGAACATGTATCTAGTAAAAAGTGAAACGAACAGCAAGCTAATGTTGCTTGGCAACATGTATCTAGTAAAAAGTGAAACAAACAGTAAGCTAACGTAATAAAGCTTTTTTGCGAAAGCTTCAATAAAGCTGTTGTAACATTAATTTTGAACTGTAAAGCGTAAAGCTTTCACACAACGCTCGAATGCTAATGCGAAGACTCGATAAGGTAAACCTTTTTTAATATTAGGCCGGCCCTCTCAACATTCGCATAACTTATTTCAATAAAAATATTAATTAAAATACATAAATTAAATTAAGTTTAAAAAAATTGAACATAATATTTTTTTTTTAAACGGACTTCAATCAAATACCGTTGGTAAATATAAAAATTACAGCAGACAGTTGTCCGAGGCCTTCGGCCACGGACTGTCCCGTGTCTCTGACACAGCCATTAAGTTTAACGTAGAATATGCCATCCGATAAGACAGAAAACATATATAACAATAAATGATAAATAATATAAGCAAATGAATTTATTGTTATATATGTTTTCTGTCTTAGCGGATGGCGTATTCTACGTTAAACTTAATGGCCGTGTCTCTGACACAGCCTGCAGGGACAGTCCGTGGCCGAAGGCCTCGGACAACTGTCTGCTGTAATTTTTTTTTAAAAATGGGACAAAGTGAATTTCTACTGCTCATTAAACCTTATTTTTTGCGAAAACCAAGGAAAAGCTTGATAAATCCTATGAGGACTCTGCACCATCGATTTCAATGGAAAAAAAAAGTGGTTTCCTGACTTTCGTTGTGGTCGCATAAGTCCAAACGAGGCTGAACGATCAGAACGGCCAATTGAGGTCAATACACCCAAAAATGTCGAAAAAATCCACTTTATGGTGTTGGCCGATCGAAGAGTAAAAGTGCGTGAGATTGTAGATACCATAGGCATTTCATATGGCAGTGTGGTTTCGATTTTAAATGATCAGTTGCGTTTAAGAAAGCTATCTGCAAGATGGGTGCCGCGTTTGCTCACAGTTGACCATAAACGTAAACGTGTGACAACTTCAAAGGTTTGCTTGGAGTTGTTTAGTTATGTTAGAATTGGTAGCTCATCCGCCAAATTCTCCGGATTTAGCCCCAAGTGACTATATCCTATTTCCAAACCAAAAGAAATGGCTCGGTGGAAAGAGATTTAGCTCCTACAATGAAATTATTGATCAAACAAATGCATATTTTATGGACCTCGAAAAATCCTATTTTTTGGAAGGGATACAACAATTGAAGAAACGTTGGACCAAATGTATTGAGCTAAAAGGAGAGAAATAAAATAAATTTTTTTGTAAAAACTGTGTTTCATTCAAAAAGTCATGGACTTATTGATCCGTCCTCGTATATATTGTTGACAACTGGGTGTCTACCACCGCAAAGAAAACTGTGCGGTGTGTATTTTACTCAACACTTATTGGCGTTCTTCGTTGCATTTAAAAATATGACAAATCTTGTAAAAAATCACAAGAGGTGTCAGGGGACACTCGGTTGGAACGAAGTTCGTTTCGGTGTATTTGAAGTACTAGGTAGTTCCAACACGCCTAAGACGCCCATTGAAAAATACAATAACTTAAATGAATCTTTATGAAAATATACTTTTTGTAAAATGATAAACGTTTTTTTAAATTTTTTTTAAAGAACGTATTTTTTTTAAAGAAAGTATATTTTTAGGTCCTTTTTGTAAGAATATCTATTATATTTTACCGAAAAGGTAATTTTTTAAAGAGAGGTACTTCTTTTGTTAAAAGCTGATGTTTTTTCAAGAAAATGTATTATTTTTAAGAAGAAGTACTTTCTGTAAGAAAAAGACATAAGACTATGATTTTTTTTAAAGAAGAACTTTTGTTAAGAACAGGTACTTTTTACAGAAGTCGTTCTCTTTTTAGGAAAAGGTTATTTTTTAAGAAACTGTACTTATTGTCAGAAAGGCTACTTATCTCAGGAAAAAAAAGAAAAAGGTACTATTTTAATTTTAAGAAACGGTACTTTTAAGGAAAGGAATTTTAATAAGAATATGTTTCAAGAAATGGGAGCTTTTTTTAAATTAGTAATTGTTTCAAGAATATATACATTTTCAGGAAAAGTTTAACAAAAAGGTGCTCAATAAAAAAGGTAGTTTTTTAAGAAAAGGCAATTTGTTTACGAAAATGTAAATTTAAAAAAAAAAACTTTTTTTAAGAAAACAGACTTTTTCGAAGAAAATTAACTTTTTTTAAGCAAAGGTACTTCTTTAAGATAAGGCTTTTTTTTAAAGGTAAGAAAAGGTACTTTGTTTAAGAATATCAATAAGTACTTTTATGAGGATTTTTTTTTTATGAAAACGCTCTTATTTAAGGAAATGTTAGTTTTTAGCTTTTCTAAATTTACTTTTTATTGGGTTAAAAACTACAATATAAACTAAATATTGGTTACAGGCTCCACCTATAAAACTTCCCATTAAACAAGAAATTTGCCAACAAATGTGAGACATCTAGTTAGTCTAGACACAAACCAAATCAAAAGTAAACAATAACCGTATAGTTGATAACATAGATAAAGGAAATAAATAGATATCGCGCAGGCGTTGTTAAGTCCTGCCACTAGGTGCTGTGTTGTCTTTTTGTAACTTTCAATGACGTTTCTCATAACATTCACTGACGTTTATTCAATAGTGTGGGACATTTTTTCGATACAAAAATAGGATCATTTTCCAGGTAGTGCTACTCAAACAACTAATTTAGTTTTTTCATATCGTTGTGTTCCCCACTTTCTAATTCAAATGCATTTTAGTTATGTGCTTTTTCGGTGTACTGTTATTGTTGGTATTCGTTTATGTTGACTTGTACAGCATCGGTCCACTAAACAAAACAAAATCCCTGTTGATGTTGCCTACCACACCTTTTGTTAGCACCTCTTCCAAATACATCTTGCAAGGTATATTTTGTTTGGGATCAAACGTTGTAATTATTCCATTCAGCTCCATCTAGAAAATATCCCATTGAACAAGAAATTTCCCTCGGCACGTGCGATATCTAGTTAATTCCTTTATCTATGGTTGATAACAGAGATAAAGTAAACAAATAGATGAAGCACAAGTGTTGGGAAAATTTTAGTGTAATGGGTAATTTTGTAGATGTCGTTGAAAGCAATAAACGGAATTTTTTTGTTCCCAAAAAAGAGTCAAAAAATATTACAATAAAAATCTAAAATTTCATATCAAAAGAAAAAATAATATTCAACAAAAATAGCAAGAATATAAGAATACAACACGATACTTAAGTAGAATATCTGATGGCCCGTCGAATTGCAAAGCCATGTCACCACTGTCTATGTCCTAATAAATTGGTTGTTCATCCGGTTCAGCTACCATTCCTTGTTGAGAGTCCTCAGACACTCTAACGGTTTTGGCATCTGCGACCACAGAAGTTGTTACAGTTTTTGTGCGGGGAGGTTTTTAGATTAAAAAGGCGTTCCGGGATGTTCATCTTTTAGCGGTCTTTACTCCTATTGATATCCCAACACCAGCCTCATGCCTTTGAAATAGTTTTTTACATGAGAAACAAATGCTATTATGTAAAATCACATACATTTTGACACATTTTATATTGTTTAAATTACTTTCATAAAAACTTCCCACAATTTTGAATAAACGTCAATGAGAATTATGGGAAACTTCAGTGAAAGTGACAGTAGTACAGGACAGCACCTAGTGAACAAAGTTGACAATGGGCGCGCTATATCTATTATTTCCTTTATTTCCATTCCGTAACGTGCGATAAGGAACTTCGATCCAAAATCATCTATAACCCGAAAACAGAGCATCAAATCGAAAAAATAAACAATTTTTGAAAGTTTCTAAGGGGCTTGAATAAAATGGTTAAATTAGAGATGAAGTTTTTTTTCAAAATCGCTAAAATACGAGAATCTCTAAAATAAAGACATTGCTATAACTCGGAAATAATGCGTCCTATAGCAAAAATAAAAAATTGTTGACGTCTGTACGAGGCTTTATCCAGTGTATGTCTTTAATATGACATTTTCTTGTGTTTCTTCGAGCGAAACTAGTCATGTGTATCAGAAACATTCATATGGCGTAATTTTTTATTAATCGCTAAACCTAAAACTTTTCCAAATAAAAATCGCTAAAACGCCCATATCTCTATATCTTGGAAACGGAGTGTCCAAACGAAAACATAACCAATTTTGCGAGTTCCTAAGGTGATTTGATAAAGTGGTCCAATTAGAATTGAAATTTTTTTTCCAAAAAATCGCAAAAATGAAAAAATCGCTAAAATAAAATTATGTTTTTAGCGATTATTTAAAACATCCAAGTTAAAACCTCCTATGGATGTCAAATATTTATTATTGTTCCGATTAAAGTCACCGTTTCCGAGATCTAACCATATTTCTGTTTTTGCGATTTTTTTTATTTTGCAGATTTTTTGAAAAAAAAAAATTCTTTCATCACTGCAGAGCAAGCAAAAATTGGTTAGTTTTTCGACTGAATGCTCCGTGTTCAATATGTAGGCACTTTTTCTATATATTGGATATTTTCGATCAAAAAATGGGGATGGGTTACCCTGGGCAACACTTTTTCAAGTCTATCTAATCGATTTATAAAGGGTGTCTCAGTAAGAATGCTTTATTTAATTTTAAAATAAAAACTCGTATATTTTTAGAAAGTTGTGATTTTTTTTATTGGATTGAATAGAAGACATGTTCCGATTAAGTATGGAACAAAATATCCGTCAAATGGCTCACACGACTCTAATGACAGGCCATTACTCTTTTCATGCAATTTTCCATGACTTTCTCACAGAGATATGGCTGTATCTCACCGATGATGTGTTGGATCTCGAATTTGAGCTCAGGAATTGTTTCTGGTTTATTCGCATAAACCCGAGATTTCACAAAATCCCAAAGAAAAAAATCGCACGGCGTTAAATCGCATGATTTTGGTGGGCAGTTGATTTCAGAATTTCTTAAAATAATTTGTTCTGGAGTGGCCGTCGGTGGTGCAATGGTTAGTGTGCGTGCCTCTAGTACAAGAGATCCTGGGGTTGATACCTGGTCTGTTCATATTAATATTCTTTCGGCGGCGGTCAGCTTGCATAGAGGGCGCAACACTATCGGGTATTTAGTCATGCACAAGTTTCTCAAAATTTCGTTCGGAATCGGTGTAAAATCTGTAGGTCCCAATCAGTGAGTATGAAACTAGAAAGTGCACACCTCACTGGTTGTGAAAAGCTCTTCCCAATTCTTTCATGGAATGTAATGGGAAATCACTTATATTATTTATATCTAATTTGTTCTGGGAATCGTTGCTGTAATAAATCGATTGTTTCATGCACGGTGTGACAGTGGCGCCGTGTTGCTGAAACCATATGTCGTCCAGATACATGCCGTCCAGTTGAGGCCACAAGAACTGCGTTATCATGTTCCTGTTACGACTGCCGTTCACAGTCACTGCAATGTCGGCCTCATGTTCAAAAAAATAAGACCCAATCACGCCGCCTGACCAAAATCTGCACCACAGAGTTGCTCGTTGTGGGGGCATTTGTTTCTCATAAATTACATGAGGATTTTCTGAGCCGCAAATTCAACAATTTTATGAATTCACGAAGCCATTCAGACGGAAATGCGCTTCATCGGAGAAAATTACCTTTTCTTTAAAAATTGGCATTGATTTCACTTTGCTCCATTATCCATTGAACGAATTTCCGGTGCTTTCCATGGTCTGCTGGTTTGAGCTCCGGAGTAAGATGAATTTTGTACGCATGAAGAGGGAGGTCTTTTGTCAAAATTCGCGCGTAGTGCTTTGTGAAATTGGAAGTTGTTGAGAACGATGGCGAATTGATGTTTTTGGGGTTTCGACGACACTCTCAGTTACAGCAGCAATGTTTTGCAGATACCGATCGGTCGAATAGTTGGCATATTAGGTGCACTTTTTTTAATATTTTTTTTTTTAAATTTTTAATAAAGTTTTTAATAAATTTTCACAATTATAATGCGTTGTTCTTTCGTAACATAAACGATGTACAAGTAGACAGTCAAAATTTCTCTTCACTCAAATGCCAACAAACAAAACGAGTGAAACCCTAGTACTTCTCTACTCTCTCTCTTACTCTCTTCATTGAATATTTCAATACACGAGCAGCTTTTTGATAGTGTTATTGTATATAACTATAGAAATTCCAACCATGTTGAAGTAAAATTACATAAACTATGCAAAAAGTATGAAATAAGCAAGATATGACGCGAGAGAGAAATGCGTTTGAGTGAACTCCTAGCACTTTTTGGTTCTCTTTTACCAGGGTTGCCAAGTTGCGCACATCTTCTGGTCGTCTATTTGTTCGTAAAGCCCTCCATTGTTAATAATGGGAATAAACATGTGTGACAGCTGCCAAATTTCAGAGTTGCCACTTACACAAAAAAAAATACGCGAAATTTAAAAAGTCCAATCTTACTGAGACACCCTTTACTATTAAGATCGGCTCACATACTGTGTTCTGTATATTGTAATTAGTACACAGGCAGTGTAGTTATGAAGGTTGACCAAAAATTGATCCGAACGTCTGTTACGAAACGATGCAATAGCACTCACACGAAACAGTAGCCACCGCGAGTCGTGAATCGGAGAGTACAAATTTGTACCACCTCGCTAGTCGGGGATGTCAAGGGCGACCCAACAAAAGTGTATGCGCTCTTTAGTTTACTATATACCCAATTTAGTGCAGTTTTGGTACAGGTTATGCATTTTTGGTACAATTTATGTACTTTTGGTACATCCTACCAACTCTTCAGACACCGGCATGAAAGTGATATACTTCGTCGTGGCAAAGTCATGACCTGGTATGCCTGGAATCATGACCAAACAGGCCTTCTTTGAAATACGGTAGGCCTTCCCAACACAATACCTCCTCCTGTCTTTTTAGCATTGCGTGAGATTGGTAGGCAAGGCCTTCCTTGCCCATTGCCTAAAGAAGGCCTTAGAAGGCATGCCAAGAGGAAGACCTTAGAAGGCATTTACTTTAAAAAAAATCAAAAATAAAATTAAAATAGTTTATTTTATCACAAAATCATTATCCACTTCTAAATATTTATTTATAAGAAAGTTTTGCCACGCCCAACTTAAAAATAAAAAATATAAATGTTAAATAAAAAATATAATTTTAAAATTTGTTTGCAAATTTTCAACTAAACTCCGGTTAAAAGGAATCGGAAAAGAAATTTCCCAAAATTGTAAAAATCTTCTTCTTGGTTATATCTGATGGAAAAAATGCATGCATTCCGCAGTCCTTATTTTAGGAAGGCATTACAAAAGCACCATTCCGCATGCCTTATTTGTGGAGGGCCTTGCGACTTCCGCCGCTGGGTTCTTTGGAGCAGCACACTATTTCAAAATAAAGACATCCATAAGTCTACCTGGCGAAAATACATTGATCACTCGGCAATCGGTATCCTGTACTCTCCCAGTGTAATACTCGTACATTTGATTCGAAACGATGTTAGTACGGACTAGTGTATTCAAAAAACCGGGTTTTCAAAAATGTCGATTTTTGGTTTCTTCCAATATTCCGATTTTGGCGAAACTGGTTTTCGGTTAAACCGAGGTGTAGAGACCGGTTAATAACCGGTTTCGGTTTTTAGGACAAAATGGGAAACTATGCGTTTTATAAACATCTTTTATTTCTAATTCGTCTCTTTGTATTTTGATATCGACTATCGAGTACATAACCGTGAAATTTCTTGATAAGATACCGTTCAGAACCGGTGTAAAACTGCAGGTCCCAATCAAAGTGTGTGAGCCTATTCCTTCGTGGGATGTCATGGGAAACTATATTGGAAATTTAATTTCGCTTTAAAAAATATACTAATAGACATTTTTTTCAAAATTATGATTTTATTGGTTATCTATTCAATTTGTTTCGCATTTTAAAGCCTCAAATGACTCGGTATTGTTTGCGTAACACTTATATTTTAGGGCGGTCCAGAGATAATTGTCTGACGAGTTCAAATCGCCAATGGGCTTCCAGGTTTCGGCTGATTATCCGGTTTGCGAACACAATGCGTACACAGTCGCCCTGTTTTCAACTTTTGGTAACAAAAAATCGTTGAGCATGGCACGATAACGCTCGTCAGTGACGGTTATGGCGGCTCCTTACTCATTTTCGAAGAAAATTGGGCCTATGATGCCGCCTGCCCAAAAACAGTGGATGCATTGGATTCTCCTCGACGACGTGTGGATATTCCGAGCCCCAAATGCCACAATTTGGTTTGGTAACGTTATCCCTGAGGTGAACATGAGCTTCATTGGGAATAATGATTTTTCCGTAAAACGCTCAAAATTTTGCGAAAAGAAGTGCGAGAAATGTTCAGTCCTGCGAACGATGGCGAGTTGATGTTGACGACTGTTCAAACACACTTTCACCTCAAGCGGCAATAATTTCCACTGAATGCACGGGACGAGCACGTATTTCAGTCGAATTTATTTCGTAGATTTCTGGCAGTTTGAGTTGAAGACTCAGAACTTTGGAAGCAAGTTTTTAATATTTCCCAATATATTTTAGAGCGTAAAGCGACCCATTTTGAAAATGTCTAGCCTTTAGCAAATAATCTGTCACTACATAGAGTTGAAATGGGTCATCTGCTTCGAAATACCGGTAGGTTCAAGTTCCAAATTTTACATGTCCCACCCCTTCTCATACACATTTGACATTTGGTCGTTTTGTACTTCTTTTCTTCTTTGTAATAATATCATAATCATATCAATGTAATCATGTAATCATAATGAGCTATGAAAAAGGCTTTAGGTATGTGTGTAATTCTGCGGTGTTATATCAGTTGTGTAAAAACCGAAAAACCCGGTTAATCAATTTGAAATATCCGGTGAAACCGGTACTTCGAAAATAGTAATTTTTAGAAAACCGACATAGGGTTAACCGACCGGAATTCGGTTAACCGGTTTCGGTTTTGAATACACTAGTACGGACCTAATTACGCTTCTGTAGAGGCAGTATGTTATTTAAGGGGTGAGGCCCCATTTGGATCATATTGTCCTTCTGCATAGCGACCAACATCAGTAGGCCTTATCTTCTATGTGGTGCTTCCAGTTCAATTTCCGATCTAAGATTACGCCTAAGTATTTAATCTTACCGGATATTTTAATCGTCTTTTCAAGGAATCGTGGCCCTTCAAACTTTGAGATTTTCGTTTTCCTTGTGATTAGACATATTTCCGTTTTGTTCGGGTTCACTTTTAAGCCTTTTGGCTGTGCCAAGTTGTATGCTAAATGCAATGCCCTCTCGTCCTTTCTGCATAATTGATTAGGATCCTTTCCCCTAAGAAGTAGTATAACGTCGTCTGCATAGCAGTCTGTTGTAAGTCCTCCATCACCTAGGTTCCTTAGGAGACTGTGAATTGTGACGAACCACAAGAGTGGTGATAAAATACCCACACGTAGAAAAATCTGACTTTTTTTGTTGTTTGGATGCAAATATAATGTGTTTGTAGCTTGTCGCAAATTTACTATATGTGTGCCGAAACACATTGTATTTGTTGTAATAGGTTGTGGCATTTTTGTTGAAAACTGCTAAAAACAAATACGAGACAGTCAACAAAGGAACAAAAAAGCAGCAAATCTTCAATTCATGAATACAGTGCTTGCAAACATGTAACTGTTTCCTGCAATATGTTGCTGAGACCGATATTTTTCAGCGTGCACTTGTGGAGTTCCACGTTGTATCCAGTCTCTAATATTTATATCATAGGAACCGCAGTTTATCCATTTATTCCTTAGCATATAATTGCTCCAGTCTTTTAGTATCCGGTCCACCATAAATTGGTGTAAAGATTGGATGAGTGTTTCGGTCCGGACATTGTTGAACACTCCCTCAATATCTATGCATACGGAGTGTGTACAATTTGTCATTGAGAGATTTCTCTATGTAGTTGGTTATCTTATAAAGTGTAGTTTCCACTGTTCAGCCTTTAACATATGCGTGCTGTTTCGTCCGGTATTCCACTTTTCACCATGTCCTTCACTATTCTCTCCAGGGTTTTGGGTAGAAACGAGGTAAGGGTAATTCGTCTATTGACCCTTGCCGTTGCATAGCTTGCCTTTCCAGGTTTGGCATATCTTCTTCTATATATATATAAATGGATGCATGTATGTATGGATGTATGTATGTGTGTATGTTACGAATGGACTCGAAAACGGCTGGACCGATTTTGATGAAATTTTCAAACAGTACTCAGAATCATCTAGCGGGTGCCATTGGCTATACAGCCAGAATGAAAGTGGGCGGTGCCACGCCCCTTTTCAAAAATCGTATGTATGTGTGTATGTTACGAATGGACTCGAAAACGGCTGGATCGATTTTATGAAATTTTCAGACAATATTCAGAATCAACTATCGGGTGACATAGGCTATACAGCCAGGGTGAAAGTGGGCGGTGCCACGCCCCCTTTTCAAAAATCGTATATATTTGGGTATGTTACGAATGGACTCGAAAACGGCTGGACAGATTTTGATGAAATTTTCAGACAATATTCAATATCATCGAGCGGCTATACAGCCAGGGTCGCTCTGACGGCATTTCTAATAGACCAATAAACCGATTGTTGTGAAAATTTCGCAATGTGGTACTGACGCCCTGTTGATACTCCTTGGCTATGCTTGGTTGTGCTTGAATAAAGGGGCGTGGCATCGCCCATACAACTTGAAGTTTGAAATGGCTATATCTCATGAACTGTCAGAGATACAAAGATGAGATTTGGTATATATGTTGTTGGAACAGTAAGAATTACAGCCAGGCCGGTAGAGGGCCGTGCCGCAACCCCTTTGAAAGAAACCGATATAACTGCCCTAACTATAGTTTGAAACGTAATGGAACAACAAATTTTGTCCACCCTTTGGCATTACAAAAACTTTGAAGGCAAAACGTAGTTTGCCGGGTCCAGCTAGTACTTTATACTACTGTAGCCTCCTGACAATCTTTAGGTGTGTAGACGAATTTTAAGCATGCGGTGAAAACTCCCGCCAAATTGGCTGTTATTTGGTCAACTTCATGCTGTGGTGTAGCCGGAAAATTCAATCTGGTCCCGCCGCTTTATATGGGTTTATGCAGCCGATTGGGAATGACCAAATTAATTTAATTTTTTTTCGAGAAATTCCGGATGGAATGAAGGGTGATCAGTGCGGGAACTGAATTTGTATGAAAGACAGCTGGCTCATAAAAACGTTTTCTGTCTTCCAAGCGTTGATATCACAGATCCTATTTCGCCTTTCTCTAATTCCGGTGTAGGCCCTATCTTCTCCTTCCTTCTGACTAACTTCCCGTCACCATCATGCAGCGCATTAAAAAGGGGCCGCTCGGAGTGTTGGTTAGAACTAAACCAATTAAGCTTCAATAACCTGACCACAACAACGAAGCTGCAATACTCACCTCAGTTGCTCATTAAAATTTAAATCTTGGTTGAACATTCTGCAAATGTCTCCGAGGATTCAAACGTTTGTTAAACCAACAACGTTTAGAATTGTGTGTAACACTTGCAAAAAGGGACGTTCTGAAAAAGATAATTGGAAGTTAGGAACTCAAGATTTTTTCAGTAACAACAAACCTGTAACAAATCCAGATATACTTATATTTTCAGTAACACTCACCAGACATCATATAAAACTATGCTGAACATTTACTTCAAGATTGTGAAAATGAATATTCATAGCTCATTAACCACTGTGCGTTAAGTGTAGTCCTTTTTCCGCTCTCGTTATTTCGATGTATCCTTGGGTGTGTGTGTGTGTGGTTTTAAATGCGAGTATACTCGTTTACTTAGCGGTTGAGAGATGAAAGTTATGTCTTCTATAATAAATTACAAGTACTAAAATATTGTGGTAACATTTTGATAATTTTCTGATAGCTTCCCTAACACAATAAGCTGCAAGTTGTTTTGTCCTTCTCCCACTCAGTTTCTATGGTGTTGTGTCAACGGTTTGTGGTCTTTGCGAAAGTTTTTACCACATTCCCCTTTCTTGGAGGTTAATCATTCATCATGTTTCTATGTGTTGTCTATCTGTGGTGTGTAATGTCTCTTGGTATTACTTTAACTTAATAGTTTTGTGGGATTTTGAAGGACTCGGTTTATAGTTTTGATGTGGGTTAAGGTGGTGGGCGTTAGTTATAACTACTGCTATCGATACAATAAGGGATAATGTGTGAGTTGCTGTTTTGATCTCCTTAGAAGATTAAAATTCTTTTAACTTGTTTTAAACCAAAGGATAAAATACATTTTCTTATCGGTTTGGGAAGCCATATGGTGAATATTTTACTTTGTAGTTTAGGTGGCTTTTTGGTAAATATTTGAAGAATTTTCTGAGAGATATAATTCAATGGGATGGTGTTAATAAAAAATTACGCCATTTCCAATTGAAATTTGAAAAAAAATATGTGAAAATTAAAAATTCTATTTGAAATTTGAAATACATCAATAATGACTTAAAAATTCTATTTGAAATGTAAAATAAAGGGTTTTCCAATAAGAGCGCTACAAAAGTTTTTTTTAAATAAAACAAAACCGGTTTTAGATAGCAACGAAATTTTTTATTCCTGTGAAAGTACGTTCGATGCCATTATGTATGGAACTCGATTTCTTTTGCATGGCCACCACGGGCACACTTGCAGAAGTCCAGACGCTGAACCCAATTTTCGACGGGTTTCAAGCATAAATCAGTTCACGTTCACGTTCAATTTCACGTTCGATATTCGTACGAAGTTCATCAATCGTCGCTGGCTTGTTGGCATAGACCATAGACTTGACGTAGCCCCAGAGGAAATAATCTAACGGCGTCAAAACGCACGACCGAGGCGGCCAATCGACTGGGCCATTTCGTGAGATAACACGTTCACCAAACTTGGTTTCCAATAAATTGATTGTGACATTCGCTGTGTGGCTTGTGGCGCCGTCCTGTTGGAACCACATATCCTCCAAGTCCATATTATCCAATTGGGGCCAAAAATATTCGGTTATCATTGAACGGTAGCGTTTCGTATTCACAGTAATGTGCCGGTTTTGATCATCACGGAAGAAGTACGGCCCAATGACGCCGCCGGCCCATAAACCGCACCAAACCGTAATTTTTTCGGGATACAACGATGACTCAAGGATTACGTGTGGATTGCTGTCTGACCAATAACGCATATTTTGCTTATTGACGAAGCCATTCAGCCAGAAATGAGTCACGTCGCTGAAGATGATTTTCCTATGAAAATCCGAATCGTAGCGCTCTTAAAGTTGAGGCCACTGACTCCAAATTTCGGTAGTAAATTTTAATAATTTCGACTAGTTGTTGGCTCGTATATCTTTCCATGATGAAATGGCAAACCTTACTGAAGAGAAATGTCAAAAGAGCGGGAAAAATATGGCGTCGTTTTGCTGTTTACTTTTGTAGCGTCTCTGTTCAAAACCCCAATTCAATCAATTTAAACTTAAAAGAACTTCAAATAAACTTTGAAAGACATCAACTGATATTTAAAAGGCATCAATTGAAATTTGAAACACATCAATTGATATTTAAAATTCATCAATTGCAATTTAAAAAAAGCAATTCAAATTTGAAAGACACCAATTGAAATTTAAAAATCTAATACATAAAATCGGTTAATAATTTACAAAATTCCAAGTCACGAATTTTACATTTCAATTGATGTATGTTAAACTTGAATTGATGTCGTTTAAATTCCAATTGATGTGTTTCAAATTTCAATTGGTGTATTTGAAATTTCAATTGATGTGTTTCAAATTTCAGTTGATGTATTTTAAATTTCAATTGACCTCTCTCAAATTTCAATTGATGTCTTTCAGACCTGAATTAATGTTTTTAAATTTAAATTTTATTTATTTATTTTTTTCAAATTTCAAATAGAATTTTTAAATTTCAACTAGAAATGGTGTAGATAGTTATTGGTATAACAACACAGTAGTACACTATATTTCACACACACATATTTATTGATCCCACAATAGCAGAACCTGAAGAAATAACCTGAATAAATATATTGTCCTTAATATGTTTACTATTGCCAAATAAATGATTCCTTCCGCTTGTTATATTTGTTTAAATTTCAATTTTAAATCAATTTTCAAATACCATCATTGATGATTTCACGAACTTTTGCATCTCATCAGTGCAATCCGCCGTAAAATGCTAGAATATTAAATTTTCCCCTCATCGCTGGCCCAACGGCAAACAAGCAAATATGCCAAAAAGAGAAATGAAAATAAATCAAAAATGAATT
This sequence comes from Phaonia tiefii, assembly GCA_963931995.1. Classification (NCBI taxonomy): domain Eukaryota; kingdom Metazoa; phylum Arthropoda; class Insecta; order Diptera; family Muscidae; genus Phaonia; species Phaonia tiefii. The sequence continues at coordinate 166,845,586 of OZ008371.1, forward strand.
GAAAAACGAGAAGAAAATAAAAACTCCAATGGCGATGAAAAATAAATTGAATTTTCCGCGCATATTTTGTTACGATACGCCACGGGTGGTCAGATTTATAGTTTTGAATATAAAATATTTCGCATGAAATAAATATCGGTTGAAATTTCCTTAAAATAAATAAATAAATGGTTTCCCGTTATATCCCATGAAGGGATTAGTGAGAGCTTCTCACAAAAATGTGTTGGTTCTAGTTTTACACTCACTGATTGGGATCTAAAATTTTACACCGGTTCCGAACGGTGTTTTGATAAGCTTTTTCAGGGCTAAGTACTCGATAGTGTTGCCGTCACTAAGCGAGATGACCGCCGTCGAAACAAATTTAAGGTGGTCAGGGCAGGTATCGAACCCACGTTCTCGTACACAATAGCCCTGCACACTACCCTTCCACCACCGATGGCCATTTGCTTTCAGAAGTTTACATTATTCTGTAGCTAATTTGTGAATGAATTTTATTGATACCAATAAATTTATTCAAGTGTGAACAACCAATCTGTTAGGAATTAACCCCTTTGCGACCACGGGAATTGGTTGCCCTATTGGTTTTTCGCCTCAAGAATTGTTCACATAGTAGATAGACCAAACATGTGCACAAGTGATTTATAGATATGGGTTGGGTCAACAACGGTGTGGTAACAGCCACATAGATATCTGTCGCGACTTGCCCCCTATGACCCCTCAAAGTAGGTCAAAGAGTGGTGCCAAAAATAGTCTCACATGGGTGAAATCCAGGCAGTTTTTTGTTCATATATTACCTTTATAAAACCAATGGTGCGTTTATATTGAAATATTCTATAAAGAGAATAAGCCTCGCTTGTGCTCTTTTACTCAGACTCTCTGCATGAGAGCGGAAAAAGAGTGCAATGAGTTCTCTATACTATTCAGTACTTTTTGTTGTCGCCCTGTTTATGACAAAACAAAAACAATTATTTCAGTGAGCTAAATATTGCTTTATTTATTTTAACAATTGTACATCTAACAAGTGATGAGTTATCCGACCCTTATATTCAAAAATAAAATTCTTCGAGCTTTTGTTCGGATTTTTAATTAATTTTATTCTTCGATATTTCGCTACCCTTTGGGTAGGATCGTCAGGAAGATAAACACAATTATTAATTAGAAACGAAATAATTCTAAATAATAATTGTGTTTATCTTCCTGACGATGCTACCCAAAGGGTAACGAAATATCGAAGAATAAAATTAATTAAAAATACGACCAAGCGCTCGACCTATTTAATTTTTGAAAATAGTACATCTAAGGTTAAAGCAGATGTAAGAAACAAAAAAGTGCAATAGCAAAAGAACCTTCAGCATAAAATCTATTCTTTTTTTTATATTCCAATGTTACATTTACTAATGTGTTCATAGAAATCGAACAGTAACGTTATCGAACAGGTAACGTGCCCGTGAGTTCGAACACTCATTGATTTTTTTTTGTGGAATGGGCAACTTTGAAATTTGGCAGCTGTCGCACAAGTTTATTCGAATTATTAAAAATGGGGCGCTTTACGAACGAACGACGCCTTACAAACTTATTACAAAAGTTTGGAAAGTTGTGCTGAGACCGCTTGCAAACTTCGAAGAATTTTCTGTGGGGAAAGTACAACTAGTATGTCAACCATTCGAAGAGTGGCCAAAAAAATTTAAGAAACCTGGTCGGTTATGGAAACAGGACCTGGTCGGTCCTGTGCATCAACATACCGGTCGGTTTCTTGAAATCATTTTTTTTGCAAACGAGAGTGTCGCCGAAAACCCGAAAACATCAATTCGGCATCGTTCTCAACTACATTCACGAAACAGTATTCAAAAACGCCGGCAATTCGTTCAAAGAAGCAAAGTAAAGTCGCTGCCAATTTTTCAAGAAAAGTCATCTCCGATGAAGCGCAATTCCATCTGAATACTCAAAAATTCCAAATTTGGGGCTCAGAAAATCCTCATGCAATCCATGAGAAAGAAATGCACCCACAACGAACAACTGTCTAGTGAGGATTTTGGTCAGGCGGCGTGATTGGGGCCTACTTTTTTGAAGATGAGTCCGAAATTTCTGTGATATTTTATATTGTTGTGACCCAACTATGGCTTTGTTGGTTGAAAACTGCCGAAAACAAAAACGTGACAGACGACAAAAAAATAGCAGCTCTTCAAGTCATGAAAACAATGCTGGAACTTAAGTACACGCTGAAAATGTGGTTTTTTTCTGTTGTTTTGGATGCTAATATAACGTGTTTGTAACTTGACGCAAATATCTTATACTTGTGTCCAAACACATTGTGGTTGCTATTCCATATATCATGTTGGGGACACAATGGTTAATAGGTTATAATATATGTATTTGTGACCCAAATGTGGTTTTGTTTGTTGAAAACTGCTGAAAGCAAATATGTGACAGATAATAAAGAAACGGAAAGCAGCAGATCTTCAATTCACGAAGACAATACTTGCAAACGTGTACATGGTTCGTGTAATATGTTGCCTGTGGCGGTTATTTTTCGGCGTGTATATGGATGTTACAAACATATACATGGTTCCTGCATAATGTTACAAGCGTTATTGTTTTCAGTTTTTTCAGGAATTTTGCTTATTTAGCACCAGTGCTATGAATGGAATGTAGAATGTTTAACTTTGAATGGTGTAGAACCATCTGTGGGCTAGAAGGCTTCCAACGTATTATGAAAACCATCCGCCAAAGACGTATAATTCCCTGCCATGGCAATGGAAGATGTCATACATCTGTTCAAACCAGTGTTGTGGAGTTGGGGTCTTGGGGTTGTAGTTGTAGTTGTAGTTGTAGGCTTACTCTAATCTACTCTCTTCAAGTTTACCGTTTCCTTCAAAAGGCAATATTTTCCAAAATAATAATTTATTGACAGCTTTTTTTTGATTAATATACATTTTAAAACCTTATTCGATAAAATCGGTTTGCCTTAGGTCGAATTCAATTTGTCTTGGTATTCCGGGTTATTGAAACGTTTGTAGTTCGTGGTTTTGTCTTCGACTGATGTAGTCTCAGTCGTCTCCAGGGTTGTCGTAAAGATCCCCAACCGACGATAAGTGGGTGGAAGTTACTGGTTCGGTGCTGTCAGATAACTGTACTGGGTAGTATGTTCCCGCTTCATTTTCGGAATTCGGTTGGTTCCATGAGAGTAAAACCATTTCCATTATAAAGATGCCGTGCTCACGAGGAGGAACGTCTTCGTAATAACAAAGTTGCAGTGCTCACGCGGAGCAATGTCTTCGTAATAACAGGGGTGAAGTACTCACGAAGACTACAGTACATAATGCGAGCTCTCACACATCTGCTGAAACAGTGGGATATTTGAGCACAAAACATGTCGAATTGATGTGTCACCCGGCGTACAGCCCTGACTGGGCACCCAGTGACTTCTTTTTCCTACGTAGTCTACGTTTTTCGACGCCCGAAGCAGCTGTTGAAGCGTTAAAATACCACGTTTTGGAGATGTCTCAATCGGAGTGGAAAAGTGCTTCGAATATTGGTTTGAGCGCATGCAAAAGTGGACTTATCTTAACGGAGAATATTTTGAAAAACAATAAAACCATTTCCAATGATAGAGGATTGTTTTTGATGTGTTAACATATATAGGCACGGCTAGGGCAATCTATCAAAGTGAACACATACAAACAACACACAGCGTTAGCATCACATTTGTGGTTGTAGTACAACAATAATCTCTGCCTATGTATGATGGTATGATGGTATTGATGTAGCGGCAGCGATCAAATAAGCAGGTCGTCGTCGCCAAAGAGTATTGAATAGTATAGAGAACTCATGGAACGAATTGTATGACTCAAAAGCTCTGGCGAATGATTCAAAACGTATTACTCTCTTTTTGTCATAACTTGGTCCCTACATAATTTTGATATGAAACATTGATGCCATTTGAAACATTTATGCTCTTTGTATTGTTTTATGTAATAACATTGTCGAAATGGTTTACTTATATTGAAATATTCTATAAAGAGAATAAGGCTCGTTTATGCTCTTTTACTCAGACTCTCTACATGAGAGCGGAAAAGAGTTCAATAAGTTCTCTATACTATTCAATACTTTTTGTCTTCGCTCTGTTTATGACAACACAAAAACAATTATTTCAGTGAGCTAAATATTGCTTTATTTATTTTATTAATATTACAGTTGATGTTGAAGAAGATGTGAGAAAAAAGAAAGTGCAATAGCAAAAGAGTCTTCTGCACAAAACCTATTTTTTTTTTGAATTCGAATTGATAGGTTGCCTGCCGTACAGCCTGATTTGGCTCCCAATGATTTCTACTTAGTGCGCGGTCAACGATTTTCGACGCACGACGTAGCTGTTGAAGCGTTTAAAAGCCATGCTTTGTAGGTGTCCCAATCGGAGTGGAGTGGAGCGCATGGAAAATATATTGAAAATATGAGAATATTTTGAAAAACAAAAATAAGTGAATATAAACCTTAAAATTTGTAACCATATAATTTCGTGATATGCATTTCCCTCCACTGTAGTACCTAGTACGTCGCCCGAATCTTAATGTGCCGTATACTCCAAATTGGCGTTTTGAGAAAAACGAGTTCAAAGTTTCGTTCAACGGTAAAAATTTATAACCATCGGGCTTGTACGGGCTAAGCAATACCCTATATCTCTGAAACCATTGAACTTCGAAGAATGAGGATCAGTGTGGTATTTCTCGATCCAAATCCGTTTCTAACTCAAAAGCGTCTAAATGACGTTTTCGCAAATCAGGATTCAGGCAAAGAATAGTTCAAATTTTTTTTTCCAACAATCAAAATCTAACCTTGCGTGAATTCCAAATCTTTACACATAAATAAAACCCGCCATAACAATAAAGAAGGATTTGTACAAATTCATACCGTGAAACATAAAATAAAAACATCAAAATATTGTTTGCGGATGATGGAAACCAAAGCGCTGAGCCGGTTATGTAAACAGTGGAATACAATTGAACACATAAATACTTCTATGCATATAAATGTTTCAACACCGTGTATGACACAAATGTTGCAGTGGCAAGGGGAGCCGACCAAATGGAAACTGCATGCTCGGTCGACTACATTGTACGTTGGGCTATGCCACAAAGTGTCGTTAAGACATAGTTTAGAAATTCATGGCCATATCGATGCAGGAATCTATAACAAATTTGCATTCTTATCTGATGTGACAGAAATGCCAAAAGGATAATGGTATTTATTTAACATTTACCATTTGACAAAGTACAGGGAGTACAAATATTGTATGTTTGCAACTCCCGCCCCAAACTTGCAGTTTCTCCTAATGTCACAGAAACCGCTGACGTCGTCGTCATCATCATCATCATCCGTATTTGCTACGCAGATGTAGCCGTAAGTGCTGGCAATAGAAGTTTGTATAAGTGTGAGTTTGTTTGTTTGGCTGTGGTTTGTGGTGATGGATTTGATAGATTGATTGATTGATCGTTGGCTTGTTCTGGAATAATTGATTTATGAGCAATTTTTTTCCTTCGTTTGCATTTCAAATGACACAATTTTGAACAGCTTCTACCTAAATCAATATATAAAAAGCATTAACGTACAACAAGTGAAGACTTGAATATGGCGCATGTGAATTCATATTTGCATTTCATAATTGCATTTATGGGCGAATATTTTGAAAGGATGTTTAAATTGTAGTTGTAGTAATTGGTATTGTAGGTTATGTACCATCTAAACAGCACCAATGATCAAACAATTGCCCAAAAATATATTTATTTTAAATATGTAGTAATTTCTAGTCACTACCTTTCGTAGATTTGGAACGAGCTTCGGATATTATACACCCAAAGTCAATCTTGACTATCTTAATTTACAAGGGTATACTAGACAAAGTAGTACACATGATTCGGGTGGTGTACAAGAATTTAATATATAAAGTTTGATCATAGACCGTGTGAAAATTCAAAAAATGCGGAACAGTAAATAAATGTTAGGAAGACCAACTTAAGTCACATTCAGTCATAACTGATTACTAGAATACTCCAGTATCAAATTGAAATCTTTGAATATATAAACTATTTGGGATGCAAGATTCTTAGTACGTTAAATTGATTTCAGACAATTCGTCATTTGTACGATGGGTGAATCAAGGGGTGTGAATTATATCTATATTCAAAATTGTAGATAAAAAGGTACCAATAAAAAGTCCTTACTCACATTATTAGGTGGCCTGAAACAACCCATAGGGGTCAACGGCCTTACAAAATGAGGATAACATGTTTTTCAAAACAGCTTGACGTATAGCTTTTCTCTTCCAGTTGATAACACAAACCTATCGTATGAATTCTTCCACTTGGTTTTTCCAGAGAAGGCTTGGTCGTCCTATTTTTCGACGTCCTTCGTGTACGTCTTGGAACACATTTCGCACTGGTTCATTCTTATCTATTCTACTTGGACATTAGCATGATAAGCACACGCTGAAAAATCTGTCTTTTTGTTGTTGTTAGGATGTAAATATAAATTGTGTTTGGAGCTTGTCGCAAATATAATATACTTGTGTCCAAACACATTGTGTTTGCTAATGATTGACAGAATGAATATGCACTTCTGCTGGCGGGCTTAATAATATCTGGTTACGCTGATACACCATATTTCAAGAGTTTCGCTGGAATATTTTCACGACCAGATCATGTGTGATAATTAATTCTTGACAGTGCCGCCTTGATCTCTGTTTGTGACGTGGGTTCCGTTAAAATATCGCTTCACTGGTTGCCATGTGTGTATGCTGCCAAAGAGGTACACTAATCTTTGTCAGCCGGAAGTCATGATTGTGACATAAAGAACTCACGCCATCGCTCCACTTGCTGATCCGGTGATAATACCTCCGTGACATAATTTGGTTTTAACGATGCAGTACTCCTGATATTGCTTCCGCTCAGCTCCATTATTGAAGAGTACACAGTACGTAGATTTCCTGTATTTGCAGCTTTTTTGGTTTCCTCTGCTGTATTGTTCAGATAATTGTCGTAATCTGAATGGAGCGAGTAACCCACTCTACGTGCAGGTTGGCGATAATCTGATTTTGACTGTGTCTTCAACGTTGATGTCTTCGATCGTACTTATAACGGGTTTTTGCAATAATAGCGCTACAAAAGTTTTTTTCAATAAAACAAAACCGGTTTTAGATACCAAGGAAATTCTTTATTCCTGTGAAAGTACGTTCGATGCCATTATGTATGGAGCTCGATTTCTTTTGCATGGCCACCACGGGCACGCTTGCACAAGCCCAGACGCTGAACCCAATTTTCGACGGTTTTGAAGTATAAATCGGCCAATACTGCTGCAATTTCACGTTCGATATTCGTACGAAGTTCATCAATCGTTGGTATAGACCATAGACTTGACGTAGCCCCACAAGAAATAATCTAACGGCGTCAAATCGCACGACCGAGGCGGCCAATCGACTGAGATAACACGTTCACGAATCTTTGGTTTCCAATAAATTGATTGTGGCATTCGCTGTGTGGCTTGTGGCGCCGTCCACTTGGAACCTCATGTCCCCCAAGTCCATATTATCCAATTGGGGCCAAAAATATTCGTTTATCATTGAATGGTAGCGATTCGCATTCACAGTAATGTGCCGGTCTTGATCATCACGGGAGAAGTACGGCCCAATGACGCCGCCGGCCCATAAACCGCACCAAACCGTAATTTTTTCGGGATGCAATGATGACTCATGGATTACGTGTGGATTGCTGTCTGACCAATAACGCGCATTTTGCTTATTGACGAAGCCATTCGAAGCCAGAAGAGAAATGTCAAAAGAGCGGGGGAAAATATGGCGCAGTTTTCTGTCCCTATCGATTTACTTTTGTAGCGTCTCTGTTGAAAACCCCGTTATTATAACATATTAATCATTGTGTCCTAAACATGTTATATTGAATAGCAAACACAATGTGTTTGGACACAAGTATTATATATTTGCACGTTATATTTGCTCCCAAAAAAAAAAAGAAGACACTTTTCCAGCGCGCGGTTCAAATATTTAATATTTAATATGTGGTTTGACATAGATCATTTCTGCTACCCCGGTATAATTTCTAACTCAATAGTGTGGCTCTCTAAATACAGATTAACTAGTCAGTCTCAAGTATAATTCCATTTAATTAAAAACTACTTGATACTCGTACAATTTGGTTTTTTGTACATCTTTATTTGGAATTCAATGCATACAAATTTACTCGTATCATGTTACAGCTCCAGACTCCCTTTCGTAAGGATATAGTAGTGTTTGTTTGCGAATGGTTAAATTGCATAAACGTGACCTGTGGCCTAAGCCAACACAATGGCAAACAAAAAAATGGATCTGGACATAGGATCAAGTGTATACTTTGTAACTAGTAAATGTGTGTGTGTGTGTGCATGTTGTTTGTGACTGTATGTGGGATTTTGTTATTGTCCTTTTGCTACAATATTTACACAATATCATTCTCTATCTCCATTTGCTGCATCTTTCATACAAAAGCAAGTGTCAGTTAAAAACACCCATGTATAATGTGTGTGTGTTTCATATGTGTTCACATGCGCTTGTGTTTGTAAAACGTTAAAAACTACAAGATTTTTAATAAACCAGCAAACATGTATTAGGAACAATGAACATAAAGTGCAGTGCATATGACGTGGTCGGTTACTGGAGCAGCGTAAGCTGGGGAGCAGTGGAAACAGGGGAAGTGTGTGGATCAGTTTTCGCAGGGGCCAAGTTTTTCTTTCTTGGCTTAAAATCGCCAACTATTTTCTCGGTTTGGAAAAGTATATATGTGTATAACTGTTGAACAATGAAAAGATGGGTCCTAGTTCCACTATAAATCTATTAGTTTTGCTTGAGATCACAGGAGTTGGAATATATATTATCGATAATTTGACATGATGCCAGTAGTAAATGTCGTTATATTAGTTTGTATAGAAAACAAATTGATTAATTCATGAAATGTGAAAGATTCTGACTTTCTTTCTGATAAGAAAATTCTAATCCTGTATAGGAAAGAATTGCATGTTACTAAACTTGGTCGTGCTCTTATTAGATTATGCAGAAGTGGAAGCCAGTTTAATAAGGACCCGTCGACTACAACGGTTCATCATATTGCGTCCTCATCGTTGAACTTGTAAATTGACCTGTTAGGGTTAAACGTGTTGACAGACTATCCTATAAAATCCAGCGATTTGCGATGTATCTGTGAAAATCAGTACATGTGGAAACTATTGTCTTGACACATCCAACGACTCTATTATATAGTCGGTCACCACCTTAACAGCTGTTCAAGTCATACAATACCCGAAGCCCAATATTCTAGGATGTGGCCACCAATTAAACTCTGCAAAAAGTTATTAATATCATTCAGACTAACTCTCTGAATGTTTGTTAGATACAATACAAACAGAGATTCTACATATTGTCCCTTACTTACTTACTTATCCGGTCTCATCCAACCCCGGGACCTTACACAACGTGGATAACATATTTCGCCAACCAGTTCTATCTCTTGACTGACCTCTCCAGTTAGTAATACCAATTGTACGCAGGGATTCGTCGAACTTATCCCTCCAGCGATGTATTTGTATTTCTATTTTTAGTCTTCCTTCAAGTTCGCTTTCGAAAACCCTTCGCGTTGGACAATCTGGATTGTATTCAACCATTGTACTGACATGGTGTAGCCAGCCCAATCGTGTTATATTGATCCGCTTAACTATATCAATGTAATGATATAGATTATGCAGCTCATGGTTCATCCGTCTTCGATACTCGCCTTTGTGCACTATAGGGCCATATATTTTTCGGAGTATTTTTCTCCCGAAGACTCCTACAGATGTTTCGTCTGTTTGCGATAATACCCAGGATTCTGCGCCATAAAGCAAGACAGGTTGTATGACAGTCTGGTATAGCTGGACTTTTGGTACTGGAGAGAGGGCTTTATCTCGAAAGTGCTGGCTTAGCCCAAAATAACATATATTTGCAAGCACAATTCTCCGCTTGATCTCAAGGCTGACGTTGTTGGTTTTGTTTACGGCAGATCCAAGGTGTATAAATTCGTCCACCACAACGTTCACGCTTTGGTCCAATCGCGTGGTAGCCCAGATCGTTCAAACCATTAATTTTGTCTTGTCCTCCTGGACCCACTTTTGCTGACTCCTTCTCAATTCGCGAAAAATTCGTCGTAACTTCTCCAATTGTGCGACCAATGATATCGATATCATCAGCATACGCGAGTAGCATGTGACTTTTGCGGCTGATGGTTTTATTCATGTTGACTGCAGCTTTTCTCATAATGGTCTCCATTAAGATGTTAAAGAGATCGCACGATAGAGTGTCACCTTGTCTTAGGCCTCGCTTACTTTCGAAAGGTTCGCTAAGATCCTTACCAACTTTCACTGCGGATTTGGTGTTCGTCAAGGTCATCCTGCAAAGGCGTATGAGTTTTGCACGAATACCAAGCGCAGACATTGCTTCGGAGAGTTTATCCCGTATCGGGCTATCAAAGGCCGCAATATAATCGACAAATTGATGATAGGAATCACTTTTTGGTTCTCCTCCAAGATTTGACGTGGCCTGAAAATCTGGTTAGTTGTCGATTTTCCAGGTCTAAAGCCACACTGTTATGGTCCAATCAGTCCAGCGATAATTGGTTTTAGTCTTTCGCACATTATACTTGATAGAACCTTATATGCTATGAATAAAAGGCTTATTCCACGGTCATCTTTTCTAAATATGGGACATAGTACACTGAAATTCTAATCGCCGGGCATACATTCTAAAAAAATTAAATGGTTTCCCATTACATCCCATGAAGGGACAGGGGAGAGCTTCTCACAATCACTGAGCTGTGCGCTTTCCATTTTTCACTCATTGATTGGAATTTTGAGAAGCTTTTTCATGGCTAAATACTCGATAGTGTCGCCGTCACTATGCGGGATGACCGCCGCCGAAAGGAATTTTAAGGTGGTCTGAGCAGAGATCGAACCCAGGATCTCATGTACAAGAGGCGCGCACACTATCATTCCACCACCGACGGCCATGCATTCATCTAACCATATTTTTCTAATGAGATGATGCATGCACCTTATCAGCTCAGCGCCGCCAGCCTTAAATAGCTCCGCCGGTAATCCATTGGCTTCTGCGGCTTTGTTGTTATTAAGCCGGGCAATAGCTGTACTGATCTCTTCTTGATTAGAAGCGGGTCAATCGACGTCGGTGTCCAAATTGTGATTGATTGTCGCATCGTCATTGGATATCTCAGGTACCAGTAGCACGGAGAAATGAACTCTAAATATTTCGAATATGCTCTACACATCTGTGATGAGATTTCGGTCGTTGTCTTTACAGAAGGGGGGACCCGAACCATATCCATTAGTTCTGTTTTTGACGTTATGGTAGAATTTTCGGGCTTCGTTCTTCCGTCTGTACGTCGCCATTTTCTCACTCTCGCGGTTCCTCCACTGCCGTTTCTTACTCATAAAGAGACGGTTAACATCCTCTCTTTTTCCCCTATACCGCTCAGTCGCAGCTCGCGTTGCAATTGACTGAAGCATTGCCATACGTACAGCGTTCTTTTTATCATTTGCAATGCGACACTCCTCGTTGCAACGTGATTTGTTGCGAAGCGGGTTTTCAAACCCAAGCACTGTTGTTACGGCAGTTTTTATAGAGTTGGTAACCAGTTTCCTCTGGGCTTCAGGGTCGTCATCGGGAGGGGGTGATTTCTGTGCCAAAAGTTGCGAGAGCTTTTTTGAGTAGGCTATAGGGTATCCCTGTTAATTGCAACTTTCCGATGTCCAGCTTTCCTTGCGTCTGCGTTTCGTACGAGTTTCGCTCTACTTAATCTTGTGGGAAGCTTTGCTGCTACCACGTAGTGATCAGAATGGATGTTTGCTCCTCTGATCACTCGTACGTCCATTACACTGGATGAGTGCCTTCCTTCAATTACCACGTGATAAATTTGGTCTTTCGTTCTTTGACCAAGTAGCCTTGTTTATGCTGGAATCTTGTATTTTGCCGCGGCAAAATCTGTCAATTTTATACCATTGTGCGGAATTCTGAGCATGTAGCCTGAAATTACTAATAATTGGATGAAACAAATTTTACCTGCCTACTTTATCATTAGAAACTCCTAGGACAATCTTAATGTCATGGTCAGAGCAGTGGCCATACGTTTCCTGTAGGCGCTCGTAGAATATGTCTTTGGCATCATCATCTTTCTCTTTTGTCGGGGCATGCACACAAATTAGGGAAATATAAAAATGTTTCGCTTTTATGCGCATTGTGGCTATTCGTTCCCTCACTGGATTGACCTTAGAGATTAGCCGTCTTATATATAAAAAGTTGTGAGAGATTTGGGAGAAATTTGTTGTATGGGAAAGTCTCTCTCAAACCTGTCATATCTTTATATGAATAAGGTCGTAGATGTCGCAGTCTTTTGCCAACTACAAATCCGCAATCAAATTCGTGTTTTTTCTCATGGGAACTGTAGTACTATATCTCGCAGTTTTTATTTCTTGAGCAGCCATGTCCTGTCCATGGCATTTCCTGGATAGCGGTAATGTCAGCCTTATAGCTTTCGAAGACATCTCTCAATTGGATACTTGCACCGGATCTATGTAGATTTCTTACACTCCAAGTGCATATCCGTAAATCGTAGTTCTTCTAACGTTCTTTTTGTATGTTCTCTGCCATTATGAACGGTGGCGGGAGGCCACCCAGTGCATATTTCCTACTGGCAGGATATTTGATTTTAGCCGCCCATTATAGATCAGACACTGACCAGGGCGCAATATGTCGAACCATTATTTTGTTCTTTTAGTTTCTATCCGATGTTGGGACATATGCTTTTTTATCCGACTTCTAAGGACAACAAATATAAATTAACCCATTTAGCACAAAATCATGTTTATTCTAAAACTTGTATCTGATATATGCGCTTAGCTTCATCTTGGTCATTGATTAGTAATCTGTATATGTCTACTTAACTGGAGAACATTGATGAAGTATCCACGCCCATACTTCTGCAACCTATACAGATGTCAGGGTTGTTAATATCGTACATTAAAGTGAGTAAATCACTTCCGATCTTAGTGATATTAGGTTGTAGGCTAAAACAGGGATGATTTTGCCACACCTATTTTGGCGCCACCCATATACAAGTTGTGTCACCGTCTGGTTGAACGGCAAGATAACTGCACGGCAAAAAAAGACGACTGTAAAATTTTAACAAAACAACTGGTACGTGAAAAATCTCAGCACTCAATTACATTTTCCATAGATATACTGACAAATTACTCAAATATTGAAATGAAAATCGATAAATGGTACCCACAAAAAAATGCATAAGTAATACCGCAATTTTTAACGAAGTAAATACGATACGGACAACCACATAACTTCAGTTAGAGATAAGTTTGTACAGGCAGTCGGTGGCGTAACGGGCTAGACGCTGCCCGAAACGACGCTGTGTCACAAACATCGAAACGATCTTCCAGTGGATGTGAGTTCGAATCCTACAGCGGCTGTTTAAATTTTATTTAAATAAAAAATATTTCTAAAAATAATTCGGATTGAAGACAAAACGAGAACCGAGATACAATTTAGTTTATTAATATGTCAAATTCTTCATCGACTAAAAACGAAAAAATTTTTGATAAATAACGTACAAATATTTTCGTAGATGGGTGTAATTTTGCATCGATTGAAAACTAATATTTTTCCAATAAACAACCTACAAATTTGTTAGCTAATGGGTGATTTTTAATATTTTGTTTGAATCTTCGAATTTTTTAATTGAACTGAAAAATAATTTTTTTCTGTGTGTGTAAAATACAACCCAACCTTTATCAAATTTGTTACACGCCGAAAAATGGCCCCAGCAACATACTGCAGGAAACATATAAGTGTTTGCATGCGTTGTTTTCATAAATTGAAGATCTGTTGCTTTTTTGTTTCTTTGTTGTCTGTCACGTATTGGTTTTCAAAAAACACAAAGATATATATTTTAACATATTAATCATTGTGCCTCGAACATGTATTATTGGATAGAAAACACAATGTGTTTAGACACAAGTATTGCTACAAGCTACAACCACGTTATATTTGCATTCATACAACAACAAAAACTACAGATTTTTCAGCGTGTAGTCGGCAGTTTTTAGAATTGCCTCTTCCATTCTGGTACCTCCTATACAAAAGTAGACGGTTGTCCGGCTGATCCACACGATATATATGTTAAATCACAACAGATCTTAATGAAATTTGGCACTGGACAATATCTTGTCAAAAACTCCACTCCCATTTTTGTAGCTACCATGTACCGGTTCGGCGACACGATAACTCCCGTAAACTACAACCAGTCTTAAAGAAATTGGGTACTGTATAACATTTTCTCAAAAGCTACTGTACAAATGTACAATTTAACAATGAACAACTTCTCCATACCCATTTTTCGCCAACCGTACAAATGTTGGGCGGACAACTGGCTGGTAGTCACGATAAATTTCCGAAACCTTTAAGGATCCTAATTAAATTGAGTATTAGATAATATTTTGCGCAGTGTCACTCTGCTATTGAATATGTGCGAATTTTCCACGCCCATTCGCGTATGGATGGATGACTTCATATATACAAGGTGGCGCAAAAGTAAACTTCCGATGTTTTTTGGCTGTAATTTAAAAAAAAATGAGAAACTTTGATTCTTCTTGTGGATTATTTTTATTTGGTCTTTTAATTTTTTTATATCAAGTCGAGAATATGATGTCATGTAAATGGCCGCCGCCACAGTTGATTGTCATTTGAGCCCTTTTTATGGCATTTTCCATCACTTTGGCCTAAACTTCCGGCGATACGTTCTCACATTCTTGACGGATATTGTGTTGAAGAGCTGCAAGAGTCTGAGGCTTGTTGATATAAACCCGCGACTTCAAAAAGCCCCACAAAAAGTAGTCTGGAGCGGGCTAATCAGGCGATCCTGCTGGCCAGTGCAAATCGCCAAAACGGGAGATTAGGCGCCCGGGAAATGCATCCTTCAGCATATCGGTTGTGGCACGTGCAGTGTGTGCCGTTGTACCGTCCTGTTGGCGCATCCATGACATCCTCGGCTACAGCAGCAATACTCTCTGCAGAACGGCTACTCCAGGGTCTGCCACGCCTGGCAGCATCTCGTGTTGTGCCAGTCTCTTCGAGGAGAGCGGCTAAACGTTGCAGTGTTTCACCAGTAGGCGTTGGACGGCCAGGAAATCTGCAACGAAATTCACGTTGTGCCAAAGTACCCGACCGATTATTGGTCAAATAAATAGTCAGCAATATTCCGCGTTCTGGAGCAGTGTAGCATAACATTGTTTATTGACGTGTATTTCGCATGTGTTTACTACACAAATGTCAAAACAGAACTGACATTAGGGGCCAATCGCAAAATTTATAGCATTTTCTGATAGGAGGATTACTTTTGCGCCACCTTGTACATTTAAGCC
Source organism: Phaonia tiefii (assembly GCA_963931995.1). Lineage (NCBI taxonomy): Eukaryota > Metazoa > Arthropoda > Insecta > Diptera > Muscidae > Phaonia > Phaonia tiefii. The sequence goes on from OZ008371.1 coordinate 166,861,096, forward strand.
GGTTCACCCCAGTTAAATTTCCTTACTGGTAGTTATGGGTTTTAGAAATGACAATGGCAATCGTAGATGACTGCTGTCAAATTTCAGAGTTGCCAGCTGCATACAAAAAAAAAATGGATTCCCGTTACATCCCATGAAGGGATTATGGATACCTTCTCACAAACCAGTGAGCTGTGTGCGTTCTAGTTTTACGCTAACTGATTGTGACCTACAGTTTCACACCGTTTCCGAACGTTATTTAGAGAAGCTTTTTCATGGCTAAGTACTCGATAGTTTCGCCGTCACTAAGTGAGGTCGAAAGAAATTTGAGGTGGTCAGATCCGAGATCGAACCCACGTTCTCATGCACAAGAGCCACACACACTGACCATTGCGCTGCCCACGGCCACTACCAGTTGCATAGGAAACAAAAACGTGCAAGAATCTTGCACGTTTCTAGGGGTACCGTATAAAACGTCCCTTAAGTAATGTTTGTGAAACTGAATAAAAATGTGTATATCGCCTGGCAAGTGGTGAAAAGGACACTGCACGTATGGCCGTGCTTCAGTCAGTTGCTACGTAGGCCGCGACGGCTTCGGAAGATTACTAAGGAAACCATTTAGTTTAAGAAGAAGGAAACGGTTGTGTGAAAAGCGCGTGGGTGAGCAAATTGTATCTTACAGAGGGAGGAATGAGACTCGTAAATTCTACCGAACAGTACAGAGCCAAACCAACGGAAGTGGATTAGGGCTTATCCATTGTTGACTTGTAGATGGGAATCTGGTCAACGATATGCAGAGTATGTTGGTAAATCCAATTTGCCCGCGTTATAAAAACAAAGCCGCTGGTGCTGATGGACTACCGGCTGAGCTGTTTAAGGCTGGCGGCTATGAGTTGAAAAGGTAAACGCATCAGCTCATGTGCAAAACTTGGCTAGACGAATGCATTTCTGACGATTGGAGTCTGAGCATACTGTGTCCTGTTTTCAGTAAAGGCGACACGAGTATATGAACAAACTATTCCACGATAGCCTTATAGCAATCGCATGTACGGTCCTCTCAAGCGAAATGCTGAAACCGTTAGCTGCAAACCTGATCGTACGTTAACAGTGTGGCTTTAGGCCTGGAAGACTAGACTTTACCAGGCAATGACGGAGCTTGGAATTCCTGCTAAACTGGCACGCCCTTGTCGAATGACACTGATCGACACAAAACCCTCAGTACAGTTTGGAAAAGATCTAGCCGAACCATTTAGTATGAGGCAAGACCTCAGGCGGGGCGACACCATATCATGCGATCTCTTTAACATCTTAATGGAGATCATTATGAGAAAAGCTACAGTCAACACGAATAAAACGATCAGCAGCAAAAGTCACATACAGCTCGCATATGCTGCTGATTTGGACAGCATGGGGCGAAATCTGCAAGAAGTTTCTGCAGTATTTTCCAGAATTGGGAAGGAGTTAGCAAAATAGGGTTTGGCAATACATGAGGACAGGACAAAATTAATGCTTTCGACAAGCACAACATCTACCCGACTGGATGAACGGGTGAACGTTGGGAACCAGTATAATTTCCATACAGAAACAGAAACAATAATGTCAGACAGAAATCAATCGGAGAATTGTGCTTCCAAGTATATGTCGACGCAAGCAAGTACTTCCGAGATGAAGGCCTCTGTCAAGAAACAAAGGTCGAAATATATCAGACTCTCCGACAACCTGTTGCTTTATAGCGCAGAATGCTGGCTCTTTTCGGATGCTGATGAAACATCTCTGTAGTCTTCGAGAGAAAAACGCGCCGAAAAATATATGGTTCTGTAATGGAAATCGGCGAGTATCGGCGACTGAAAAACCACGAGCTGTATAACCAGTATCCCGACATCAGCGATGTTATACAAATGCGCGTTTACTCTACGAGTTAGTACAATAGATCAGAGTGAACCGCGAGAAAGGTATTCGAAGACCTACTCGAAGGACATCGAAAAATAGGACAACCCAGACTTCGCTGGAAAGACCTTGTTACAATATTGGCTGCGAGTGCTTGGTGTTACAAAATGGAGTAGAAAACTAAAGATCGATCTGTTTGAAGATTCATGGCATCCTCAGTTTTCACGGCCCTTGACCTTTCTGGGTTATTTGGAGCCACCTAAGTAGAGAAGTATACGAATGGAATAACAAGATATTAATTTAGAGGAAATGCAAAAAATTTTAACGTTTTAAATATGGCTTAATTTCAGGACGCTCATGCCAACTCCGCTGCTGTGGACCTTTTTATATCTTGTAGATACGATAAATATGTTCCTGTATGCGTTTATACGCATACATATGTGAGAGAAAGTACATGTGTTTCTTGTTTGTTTGTGATTTCCTTGTACAAACATGAACTGTATTAATTTTAAACTTGTTAAATCAACAATAACAGAAATTTTTTACTTTTAGATGTGGTCTCAAATTACACTGTACAACACAAAAAAAAAAAACAATGTGCTGACAAAAGATTCTGGTAGAAGGGGCAAAACAGTTCTGAAAGTTTACATCTCAATTTTGTTTTAAGGGTAGGGTTAAAGTTTACCCCCTTTTGCACATTCTTGTGACGAATCAGCAGAGGAAACTATATGATTTTTACATTTAAGATAAGGAACATGTTCAGCAATGTTATATAAAATACTAAGAGTCACATTATTGTGGAATATTTTATCGCGCTAGCGTTTCAATATATGGGTCTTTATTGTCCCTTTTTTGGAAATACCCCTTAAGAATGTACTTTAATGTACTACAATTGTAATTGCCATACAATTCTGCTATAAAAGTCTCTGAGTACACCAAAGATCAAAATTCAACTTGAATGTCAGCAAGAGGTCAAAACTGAAAATACGCTTTAGGTTTGATTTCGTGGATATTTCAAATTGATGCTAAAATGTCCCAAACAACAAAGTTTTGGGCGGTTGGTGTGAATGGCAGGAATATTCTACGTAAAATTTTACTCTAAGTCACTAAACCAAACAAATCTCTAGATATGCGTGTAATGTCTAGAACTAAAAGAATAAACGTACGAAGCCGAAGACGGGAAAATCTAGATACCGACAAGCTGCAAATAGCCGAGATAACGCAGTCCTATCAACGAAAGTTTAGTCTCCTGCCAGAGCAGAATAGGCCTCCTCCTGGTGACCCAGAAGTGCAGTGGAAGCACATCTCCCATTCTTTGGAAACCGCTGCAAGAACTGAACTTGGATATAAAAAACGGCAGAAGGATAAGCCATGGTACGATGACGAATTTCGCATTGCAACTGATGAAAAAGACGCTGCGCATTTGGAAACGAAGCAGTCAGTTACAACGCGTGCTGCGACTAAGCGGTACAACAGGCTGTGAAGGGAGGAAAACCAACTACTTAGGAGGGGAAAATGGTAGTGGGAGCAGAGAGAGAGAGAGTGAAAAACCGATATATGCAGGATGAACAACGAACCCCGAACATTTTTCTAGAAGGTAAGACGATCGAATAATGAATGGGCTGCCCTCATGCAAACATGAGAATGGGAATCTAGTGACCGATAAGAATTGTGTACTTAGAATATGGAGGGACCACTTTTCCACACTACTCAGCTCATATTTTTCCACAGAACGTAAGGATAGTAGAAGATAGTGTACATTGTACCCCCCCCCCCCCCGCCCTTGCGAAGGCGTGATTATAACGACAATCTCCCGGCTTAAGAATACTAAATCCGCTATTGTGGATGGGTTACCCGCCGAGGTTTTTAAGGCCGGTGGTGTAAGACTGCTAGCCCACATGCATCAACCTATATGCAGTATATGGTTAAGGGAATCTATACCTGACGAATGAAGTCTCAGTGTATTATGTCCTGTATTCAAAAAGAGTGAAACGTGTGTATGTTCCAACTGTCGCGGTGTCAGTCTTTTATCCATCATGTATAAGATATTGTCGAGCGTGTTATGTGAAAGACTAAAGCCAATTGTTGATAACCTGATTGGACCTTATCAGTGTGGTTTTACACCATGCAAGTCCACGACTGACGAAATATTTACGCTACGCCAAATCTTGGAATAAGACCCAAATCATATCAATACACACCATCTTTCTTGGCGATTACAAAGCTGCGTTCTACAGCCCCATACGGGGAAAATTGTACGAAGCTATATCTGGACTTGGGATTTCGGCAAATCTGATCCGCCTCTGTAGAATGACGCTGACCAACACCAAATCAGCAGCGCAGATGGGGAAGGACCTCGCCGAACCATTCTGTACCAAGCGAGGACTTGAACAAGGCGACACACTTTCGTGCAATCTCTTCAACATCTTCATGGAGATAATAAAAGGAAACGCTGCAGTAAATTCGAACAAGACCATTAATACAAAAAGCCATATGTTGCTGGCCTATGCTGATGACACAGACATCATTGGGGGGAATTTGCGAGAGGTTACTGCAGTATTTTCTAGAATCGAAAAAGAATCAGCGAAGGTGGATCTTGCTGTTAATGCAAAATTGATATTGTCAAATACTAGACAAACCTCTCGACTTGGTCCGCACTTGAACGTCGACAACCGATGTAATTTTGAAATGGTAGATGAATTTATCTTTCTTGGATCCGCCGTTTAGAAGGACAACAACGTCAGCCTGGAGATAAATAGGAGAATTCTGCTTGCAAATAGATGCTATTTGGTTTAAACAAAAAGCCCTCTCGCGACGGACAAAGATCCAGCTCTATCAGACTCTCATTTTACCTGTCCTAGCATATAACTCAGAAACTTGGGTCATATCGCAAGCGGATGAAAAACTCCTGGGAGTATACGAGAGAAAAATTCTCCTAAAAATATATGGTCCTGTGAAGGAAAACCGCGAGTACCGACGTCTTTGGAACCAAGAGCTACGTGATTTATATTCTGACGTAGACATCTCTAGGCGAATCAGATTAGGCCAGTTGCGGTGGCTAGGCCATGTTATCAGAATGGATGAAGATGAGCCAGCGCGAAAGGTTTTCGATAACGTACCCGATGGAAGCAGGAATAGAGGACGACCAAGACTACGATGGAAATACCAGGCCGAAGAATCCCTCCGTATCTTTGGTGTTGGCAACTGGCGTGAAAAGGCGAAGGATAGAACCAGTTGCAGAAATATGTTAAAATTTGTTTAATTTGTTTGTCTAATTAATATGTGTAAGACGTCTCACCTCATGAGGTTGTACTATAATCAATAAAAGTAAGTAAAATAATAAGAGAAAATTTAGCACATTTTTCATATTGTTTCAGAACAGCATTATTTTGGAAAAATTTTGATTTTGGTTGCACAGTGTTATTTGTCTTCTTTTCCGGTGACTCAAATACCACATTTTAAATATTTGGTTAATATTCCGGGACATTCTGGGGAGCACAGGGTAATGTTTGGGTAGACTAAGGCTGCTGTTGTGATAAAGGAAACACATTCACAGAGCACCTTGTTAATTTTCGAATATTTCCCTCAGTAAACTGATTCGATTTAGTTTGGTCAAATTTACACATTATTCACATTTTGCCTAGGAGCGAAATGTTTCTCCACATCCAAGCAAAATGTTGATATATATAGAAGATAGCTCTTTTATATCTTCAGTACTATTCCACCTTATTGACTAGTTTTTCTCCTACATGCAAAAGTTCTAGTCAAGTGTTATTGGACACATGTATTTGTACGTACTGAAAATGTCATTGTCTAGTTGTATCTTCACTAAATACAAATTGTCTGAAAACAGACAAAAAAAGAAACACCCAAGGAAAACATTCATGCTTCTGGACTTGCTGCCCGCAATTTCGCAGAACATTTCATTTTATTTGAGTTTTCTCTTTTGTAAAGTCAACTTCAATTTACAAGCTGATTTGTAACACATACTTTTCGGCTTTAACTGTTTCTGTTTAAAAGTTTTTCTTCTACAATGAAAATGAATGAATTTCACAGAGTTTTTCACTTGACTTTGCTTTACTTTTTTAGTGGCTGACACACAAGTGAATGTGTGTTGCGTACGATACTATGAGAATTGTTTAACAGCCGACTATTGTAAATCTGGCTTCACTTTAGTTGTTTTGCGGGCTTGGTAGGGGAAGGACAAAAAAAAATGGTGAAACTTTAAGAAATTCTTAAGAAAATTGTTTAAGTTAAGAATTTAACTGTAACAATAACAATTGTAACAATTGACACAGAGTGGCATTGGGGCAAGGAGCGAAGGAGTATGGGAAGGACCTTATTTTTTTGGTATTGTGTTCCCATGGCACAGTGCTTTTGGAGTCCTTGTTTTGGAAATAGTTTGTTATGGTGAAGCCTATTTTTATATAGGTTGCTATATTGCCATATGAATTTCTAATGTACGCGCTGAAAAATAACGGCCTCTAGCATATGTTCCCAAATATATTCCGCAGGGACCATGTATATGTTTGGTACACACATAAAGCAAAAACGCGTATTTTTTTGAGATAGTAGTGATTTTTTTATCGGGTTGTAAAGAAGACATTTTCCGAAAAATTCATATGTTTGCAAGTCCCAAACTTACTTGTCTTTAAATGCAAACAGTATCATGTTTTATGACAAACATGTATGCTTTTACGTGGAAACACATGCGTTCTCCATCCCAAACATCCATATACTTACGTGGAAGTATTCTCGTGTTTTTCCCCCGAACCTACATATACTTACGTGGAAACATATGCGTATTTCCCCCCAAACATAGTAATATTTAGAAACGAATTATTCTTCGAAACTAAAACGCAATACATCACGCAAAATAAGAAACACTTGATCTGCGATTTACACACACATTCATTAATATTTATGACTCACTGACTGAGAGAATAATGCAGAATTACAGATACACACTTACAAGATAGACTCTTTCGTTGTCCCTCTTTTATTCGCTTGCTCTCGAGAGAGCATAGACAGTGCAACAAATACATCCGTATTTATATCACAAACATAAATATATGTGGGTCGCAAACACATATATTATAATATAGTTATTATATTATTATTATTGTGTCTTAAACATGTAATATTGAATAGAAAAACACAATGTGTTTGGACACAAGTATATTGTATTTGCGACAAGCTCCAGACACACTTTATATTTGCATCCAAACAACAAAAAAGGCAGAATTTTGAGCGTGTATATAACTTAAGATAACTAACGATAATTCTCATATTAACAGGACGGCGATTGAAAAACGTGCTACATTTTAAATGAAATTTGTCTTGTGAAATCCGTTTATTTTTAAGACAGTCTGTCATTCCTCAATTTCGTGCTAGGTCTTTTTATTGTGATGACTTCACTTATTTAGGAAAATGCCTTTGCATCAAACCATTTTTTCAGTCTCGGAAACAAAAATTACCGCTGCCGGTTAAATCTAATGCACAGGGTGGCTGATAAATGTTTCTACATTTCGAACCTCACATAATTTTTGAATTTTTTTCTAATGACCATATTTTAATGAGTTTTGAATGTTAATGTAAAGGGTGTCTCAGTAAGTATGCACTTTTTCATTTTAAAGCAAAAACGCGTATTTTTTTGAGATAGTAGTGATTTTTTTATCGGGTTGAAAAGAAGACATTTTCCGATTAAGTAGGCAATAAAATATTCGCCACATGGCCCCACGGTCTGATGACAGACTATTACTCTTCTCAAGAAATTTTCCATGACCTTTTCACAGAAATATGGTTATATCTCACCGATGACGAGTTATATCTCAGATTTGAGCTCAGGAATTGTTTCTGGTTTATCCGTATAAACCAGAGATTTCACAAAACCAAATATCACGGCGCTAAATCGCATGATCTTGGTGGCCAGTTGACATCAGAATTTCGTGAGATAATTTGTTTTTGAAATCGCTGCTGCCATAAATCGATTGTTTCATGCGAGGTGTGGCAGGTGGCGCTGCCTTTCCGGAACCACATGTCGTCCAGATCCATGCCGTTCAGTTGAGGCCACAACAACTCCGTTATCATGTTCCTGTAAAGAATGCCGTTCACAGTTATTGCAATTTTGGATTCATCTTCAAAAAAGTAAAGCCTTATTACGCCGCCTGTCCAAAATTCCCACGAGAAAGTTGCTCGTTGGGGCTGCATTTGTTTCTCATTCATGCTGAAACCACATGTCGTCCAGCTCAGTAGAGTCCAGTTGAAGCCCCGGGAACTGCGTTATCATGTTCCTGTAGAGAATGTCGTTCACAGTCACTGCAATTTCGGCCTCATCTTCAAAAATGTAAGGTCCACTCACGCCGCCTGACCAAAATCTGCACCAGACAGTTGCTAGGTGTGTGGGCATTTGTTTCTTGTGGATTTCGTGAGGATTTTCAGAACCCCAAATTCGAAAATTTTTGTGTATTCACGAAATCAGATGCTTTTCATCGGAGAAGATGACGTTTTTGAAAAATTGTCATTGACTTCAGTTTGCTCTATTACGCATGGAAACAATTGCCGGCGCTTTTCATGGTCTGCTGGTTTAAGCTTCTGGGAAGGCTTGAAGGTGGAAGTATTTTGTCAAAATTCGCTGCGTAGTTCTTCCTGAAATTTGAAGTTGTTGAGAATGATGCCGAATAGATGTTGTCGGGTTTTCGGCGACACTGTCGTTTACAACAGCTATGTTTTCAAGAGACCGACTGGTACGTTGACGCACAGGAGTCGTACTGTCCATAGCCGATCCAGTTTCTTCAAATTTTTTGAATGGTTGGCACATTAGGTGCACTTTCTCGACTGAAAATTCTTCGAACTTTGCGAGTGGTCTCAGCATAACTTTCCAAATTTTTGTAATAAATTTTCACAATTATAACGCGTTCTTTCCTAAACCGTTGTTCGTTAACAATCGGAATAAACATATGTGACAGGTGCGAAACTTCAGAGTTGCTACTTGCACAAATCACAAAATTTAAAAAGTGCAGTATTACTAAAACACCGTTTATCAACTTTCAGCGTCCTGGAACTCCTCATATTTGCAGGTTTTATTAAACACTTTAAAATATCATATTATTTATATTATTATTTATACTATTACTATATTATTTATTACCAATTTTACTTTTTATTTTACTAACCGAAAGATCTTCAGGTTTAATATTTATATAGAATGCCATCATATCTAAGGACATTTGAAATTTAGTACCTTATTTCAAATTAGTGTTGGTTTTTTTATTTTTTCAAAATCGATTATGATGGAAGACGACTGCCGCCGTGAGCAAGCATAAATATCTAAGTAAAGTTTTGCAAAAATGCATCAGTTCTTAATATCGTTACGTCCTATCTAGGCTACCACGGAGGGAGCGCAAACTGAGGAACAAGTTAAATTATCTCATAGAAGAATATTTTTCGGTTTCCTTTCAGCTGTGCAGATTATGTTTTTATCTGCAATTAGAACACATGTTATCAGTCCGAACCAAGATTTGAACTAAGGTTGGCTGACGATAATGCTTTTTTAGTTATTATTTTATGTTAAATTGATAGAATTGGGGCAATTCAAGGCCTTGAATTTGTTATCGAGTTTTGATGTAAATGCCTTCTGTGGATGAACATATCGCTGCCCTACAAACAGTCAACTTCAGAACGTAAATCATTCCTTATGGTCCTAATTTTTAAATAAAATTCTTTCATATGGATCAATGTTTTCTATCAATTTCTGCATAAATTATTATCTAGCACTTAATTGTGCATTTCATTTTATGGGTGGTATCACGAAACCACTGTTTGTCCATTGTTACCGCATGATAAATATCCAAGTTACAGGCATAATATTTTTTAAACCTCCTTCGAAAGTTTCTGTTTTTCTTTCTTCCTTGATACGTTGCCTGTTTTATTTCGAGAAAAAGTTGTGGAGAAAACGAGAACAAAACACCTCTCTTCCTCACTGGGTGTCTTTGTTTCATAGATGGGAAAAGAAAAATAAGATACATGATCTGTGACTCTTAACGAAAAGAAAACTACTACACTGACTGTGGACTGAATACTAAAGATGTTTAGTTTATGGAATCGAGGGATGATAAAATTATTCGTAGTAAAACTTACTACCGCTTCACGATAAAAAAAAATTGTCTTCTTTTGTTGTTTGGATTCAAATACAACATTTTTGTAGCTTTGTCGCAAATATAGTATACTTGTGTCAAAAGACATTTTGTTTGCTATTCAATATAACGTGTTTGGGACACAATGATTAATATGTTATAATATATGTGTTTGTAATCCAAATGTGACTTTGTTCGTTGAATACTGGTGCAAATAAACACCTGATAGCCAATGAAGAAACAAAAAGCAGTATATCTTCAATACACGACAACAATGCTTATAAACAAATACTTGGTTCCTGCAATATGTTGCTGGGGCCGTTATTTTTCAGAGTGTATGTGGTATAAAATATATTTGTATGAACGGCTACACAACATGTAAGCGTAGCAGTAAACGATTGGCGCTTTGTTCGAATCATCGCATATTTAACAAGCTCGGTGTTGTGTCGGTTCGTATCCGTTTTAGATTTTACATACGGTTGCCATTTTCTTAGGAGTCATAAAATCAACTGGCTTGGAAACAGTGGCCAAATGCCACTATGCAAGAGGGAATACAAAAGACGTACGTACAGTTGAAATCTGCCATCCACTCTAAAACTAACAGCTGCTGTTTCCTGATGTGTTTCACAAGTTTGGACCATTGATCGGGTACTTTAAAAGTCTCACTTTTGAAAACTTTCACCAAAAATTGTATACAGAAACATAATCCTGGAAGAAGTTGGTAATAGTGCAGTTGGCAACAAGACTAATCCAACTTTGCCAGTCTTACGAGAAGAGTCTCACAAGCTGCGCTGATAGAGGAAATATGGAAACTTCTGGCTTCTGAGATCCCAATCAAACACGTTCTACTGGGAAGAGTACAGAAAAGTCACAGTCCTGACCAGTTACAGTCTTGAAAGATCGCACATATGGAAATATTCAACAAAACTACACCAGATAAAACTGTGACAAAGTCAGCTTATGAAACAAGTTTGCAAATGTCGTACTTGTAGTAACTCTTTACAATATCGCCATATTTGGTAGGGTCGCCAAAACTGAGTGGAACTACAACATTGCCAATTGAAATTTAAAACCATCAATTTTATTTTGAAAAACACAAATTGTAATTTTAAATATTATATTTGAAATTTAAAATACATCAAGTGGAATTTAACATTTCTACACCATTTCCAATTGAAATTTGAAAAAAATCAATTGAAGTATAAAAATTCTCTTTGAAATTTGAAATACATCAATTGAAATTTAAAAATTCTATTTGAAACACATCAATTCAAATTTAAAAAACATCAATTAACATTTAAAATACATCAATTGAATTTTAAAATACATCAATTGCATTTTAAAACACATCAATTGAAATTAGAAATAAATCAATTGAAAATTAAAAGAAATCAATTGAAATAACGTGCAGAGTTATTTTCATTATTTGCAATGCGACACTCTTTATCGTACCATATTTGCGAAACAAAGTACGGTTGTTTCGGCAGTTTTTATACAGTCGGAAATGGGTATTATCGCGGCCGATGACAAACCGATAAATTTTAGATCTTCTCCCACACTTCGTTTACAGCGGCGATATTCTCTTCAGTGCCCACATTCCTTCGACATGTTGGTGTTATTGCATCAAAAAGGGAGTGTGTGGTATAAACTTTTTCCATAGTGCGACGGCTGGCTTGCTCAGGAAATTGTCTAAAAGTTGCGCAAATTGATGACTGATTCGACGTCTATAAGTTGGGCGAATTGAGAACAGATTTAGTAGATTTTGATAATTTGATAGAGTTGTTCAAACCTGAGTCTATACACGATGATTTACTCTTTGTAAGTTCACGCTGAACAATTTGTCTTTTTTTGTTGTTAGGGTGCAAATATAACGTGTTTGTGACTTGTCGAAAATATATTATACTTGTGCCCCAAACGTATTCTGTTTGCTATTCAATATAACATATTTGGGACATAATGATTAATAGGTTGTAATATATGTATTTGAGACACAAATATATTTTTTTTGAAAACTTCTAAAAACAAAAACGTGACAAATACTAAATAAAAAGAGCAGCAGATCGTCAATTTGCGGAAACAATGCTTGCAAACATGTACATGGTTCCTGCAATATGTGGCTGGAGCTGTTACTTTGCGGCGTGTTCTATCTAAGCGGGAAAAACACCCATTATATTTGTTTAGGTTGTATAGTTCGAACAATTCTTACTGCTATACTATGGCCGCCGATGGTGCAATGGCAGTGTGCGCGCCTCTTGTACATGAGATCCTGGGTTCGATCACTGCTCAGACCACCTTAAAATTTTTTCACCGTCGGTCACCTCGCATAGTGACGGCGACACTATGGAGTATTTAGCCATGAAAAAGCTTCTCAAAATACCGTTCGGAATCGGTGTAAAACTGTAGGTCCCAATCAGTGAGTGAAAACTGGAAAGCTCACATATGAGTGATTGTGAGAAGCTCTCCCCTGTCCCTTCATGGGATGTAATGGGAAACCATTTATTTTTTGTTACACTATTAATGATAGAATGCTGCAAATGTGGCACAAGATGTTACGCTGACCATAGTTATTTTTAGATATTTTCGATGCAAAACTTTTAAGGATATTTAAGGATACAATTCTAAACGGGTATTTTCCGCATCCTTAAACGTAGAACAATCAACTTAATATTTTTAGCAAATTGCGAATATCATCCTCTTTCATTTGATATGCATATTGATGCCAGTCGCATAGTCACAGATGTCAAGAAAGTTATTTTAAAATGGGATGTTCTTGGAATTTTAAAAATACTGTGAAAAGGACGAACGAGCACAGAATAAATAGCTGTGTACACAGTTTGGCAAGTGGTGGTCCATAATTTTACATGTGTTAGGAGGGGGAAATGTTGACTTTTGTAGAATGGTGTAATCGTTAAACAAATTTCCACTTAATTTGATTTATTTATTTTTTGGTTAAATTGTATTTAAGGATATCCTTAGCACCAATTTGTTTTCAAATATCTTCAAAAGTAGATGTATTCATTACCAAATTAATAGGTAATTCGATTTCTTTCGCCTACGTATATTTAGTGCAAAGTTTGCCCAAAATATGCCTATGAAAGAGAGTGAGGGGTGGAGCTGCTGTCAAGCAACCTTCGTCACATCCCTGATATTCATGAAAACCGATGGAGTGAATAACAACCTAAAATCACTAACACCAATACGTTGCCGTTTTATTTACCTTTATAATTGATTTCAATTAAAAATGTGTAGTCGAGCCATCGAAAATTGATTGCAGGCAAACCCCCCCCCCCCCCCACCACTCTACAATGAAAGCAACTTCCCTAATTAATGGGCAATTAGCTATTTGACGCCATAAGTATCCATCAGCAGTCAACAAAGTGGCCCTTATAAAATCCTACTAGACTGGTAACACGAATACCAGCAAATACTGTAGAGGACATTTACTGGTCATTAGGTTTAGTTTAACTCTAGCCCATCATACAAAATCTAAATGGTACAACAAAACATTTGACCAATATATTGTTAATTAGACGATTATGAGAAAATCACGTAGTACTTGGAATAAGGATGATGTGGTAATTTTCGACAAATGTATTTTTAGTTTGTTTGTTTAGTTAAAGATACTATTTGGCATCAATTAGTGTCTTGAGACCCCTTTTTGCATACCACATCACTCCTGAAGGTCCAAAGTACCGTGTCTATATCCAGCCTGTTAATCGGAGATGCCTCATTAGATCCCCTAGATCTATCTCGTGTATGTCAGTGAGGTTATGTAGTCAGGGACGGCCCATAGTCTTCAGGCGTCTATTCATCAGAGCCGGACAGCTGCATCTGCGTCATCGCAGGCGCGGCAGTGGTCATTATATGACAGCTTCAACCGTCTTCCGTGATTACCGATTGGCCAGTGCCCGCTCAGCACGCCAGTTAGCCTAGATATGTCTCCCCGATTATGGCTGATCAGGGAGTTAGTCCGGTGAATGTTATATTCTGGCCATGTGTTTCTGGATATACGGTACGTTTCCGTCCTATCCCATCTGGTCTTTGCTCGTTTATGGTAATGCAGGAAATATATAGGCGTTGCGACTGATACCATATGAAGTTCGGTGGAAGAGGATCCTGCTCTGGCTAGTTCGTCTGCCTTTTCGTTCCCTAGGAGACCCTTATGGCCTGGTATCCAAGTAAGAACCACATTGGCCAGTCGGCCTAGCTTGACAAGTTTTTCCCTACATTCTCTAACGAGTTTTGAGTGATAGGAGAGCCGCTTGGCTATCTACAAATATTTCAATGCTCTCTGTTCTTCGCTGTAGTATAAGTGCGGCGCAGGCTTCTTTGATGGCCAGTATCTCCACTTGGAAAACGCTGCACTTGTCTGGGAGTTTTAATGATAAATAGAGGCCTGCCTCTTCGGAGAAAACACCCGAGCCGGTTCCACCTTCCATTTTGTTGGTGTCAAAACCTGTAAGTGGTTCCCCTTTATCCCACTCTATTCTCTTGGGAAACCTGACATCGAATAGGTTATCGAACGTCAATGAGGGGATGCAGTAGCCGGTTGTTATACTGAGTTCTCTTGGGATTGTCTGTAGTATACTCGCATGTCCATGTGCGTTGCTCTTCCAGAGTCCAAGAGCGTTTAGTCGGGTGGCACTCCAGGCCGCACTAGCTGTGATGTGAAGGTCAATTGGTATAATATGAAGCATTGCATTAAGGGCTTCAGCTAGACACGTCCTCATTGCCCCTGTTATGCCGATGCAAGGTGATCTCTGTACCCTATACAACACTTTCATGGTGGATGTCTTCCTTGCGACAGGCCACCATACCATTGCTCCATAGGAGAGTATTGGTCTGATTATGCTAGTGTACATCCATAGCACCATTTACGGTCGTAGACCCCACCGGCTTCCGAACATTTTCCGACAAGCGTAGTACGCAACGGTTGCTTTCCGTGCGCGGTGCTCTATGTTACGCTTCCAGGAAAGTTTAGGGTCTAGAATCATGCCCAAGTACTTGGCGTGAGTTGACAGTAGAATCTCTATTCCACTTAGCCGAGGAGGATTAAACTTTGGTATATTTGTCTTCGTGATAAAAAGCGTGACCTCAGTTTTCCCTGGATTCACTCCAAGACCGCTCCTAGTGGCCCAATCGTTAAGTGATTTCAAGGCCCCATTCATGATTTCGCTCAACACGGCTGGGAACAAACCAGACACCATTATCACCACGTCATCCACATACGCCATGGTATTGATCCTCATATTGTCCAGTTTCAGAATTATTTTTTTGATCACGAGTAACCAAAGTAGGGGAGAGATGACTCCACACTGGGTAGTTCCCCTATTCACCCGCTTTGATGACTCGCTGTTTCCCATAGAGGCGTTGATAATTCTGCTCGGTAGCATTGTCACTATCCAACTCTTGGGGAATGTTTCCACACCTAGATCTTCAAGTGATTCTTCTATAGCCGCTGAGCTCACGTTATTGAAAGCACCCTCTATATCCAAGAAGGTAGCGAGGGTATATTGTTTGTGTTCCAAGCACCTCTCCATAGTTCTGACGACTTCGTGCAGGGCTGTGTCGGTTGAGCGGCCTTTTAGATGTGCATGTTGGCTGCGTGATATTTTGGGCGATCTAACCATCTTTTTTCAAGCGTTTTCAAAAGAAACGATGAGAGACTGATCTGTCTGCAATCCCTTGCGCTCTCATGACTCCGTCTCCCCTCCTTGGGAATGTTGTTTGGATGTTGTTGTATATGCTTTAGTATTTGGTAAAAATTGCACAAGGGCCTAAATTTGAATGATTTTAAACAGGACTAGAAGAATTTCTGGTAAGTAGTCATGATCCTAGAAGTGGAGGTGTATCTGATGACCAACTATCACCGATATTAACGGCAGATAACACATTCTTCTCAATGTCCATTGGCAGGACAGAAAAAAAACATATTGCGTTAATCTAGAATACACACAATTTTCTCTACATTCGTTTCTTAAATATAGATGGAGGGACAGGCTTTCCAAACCCTGTAACTCAAATTCAAAACCCAATACCTTTGTTTTGAAAAACGTTTTCGTTCGTTTATTTTAAATTCGTCTCTTGGAGCAACAACAGTTTGAAAAACAATATTTTCTTTCATCTGTGTCCTGCACCATTACTAAATTCTCAAATTACCCCCAAGTAATTGAATGTTATGTCGCCTCTAAAGTTTAAAATTTGTTCATCCTTTGTTTCTACTTTATTTGCTGCTTAAAATATAATGTGCAATTTAAAGGATTCCTCACATATATTTTTTTGCAAACATACAAATTAAATATCATAAGGAAATACGTGCACATAGGGTCCTTTGTATACTGGCATTGCTGATGTTGCAACTACTACTGTTGATGGTGTTGGTTTTGGTCCTGCTTTTGTTTCTGCTTCCGGTTCGGTAGCATTGTGTCCGTTCAATCTTTATAAACAATCTAAATGGAAAGCCAAATAAAATCACAAACAATGCTGAGCCAAGTGACATAACCACTATTGTTGTTGTTATTTGTTATTGCCTTTGCTGTTGTTGTGCAATATGACACCAGTACAAATAATGACGATGACAACAGCAACATCACTACGACCAACATGAGCTCCTGCCCACCAATGATCACCATTGGCAACAAGAAATCTCGACAAAAGAGCAACCACCAACGGCAATACTAGTTACATCAAGCAAACACAGCAGTGATGGTAGGGCAACAACAGCAATTTAAATGTTTAACATAAATTTGCTGTCCTGTGGCAATATTGAAAATTTGTTTGTGGCAAAAGTTAACATAATAATAACAGTGGTGGCCATAAAAATGGGTTCACGAATGCTGGTTAATACGACGACGGTTGGTATTTGTATTTTGGGTCCTGGCAATACTAGTGTTGGCAAATGGAAACTGGAACTTCCATTGGAAGGTTTGACATTTTTCTAGATTAAACATACATAGAACGTTTTCACTTATGAGCTCTATTTGTTGTATTTACAGTGTGTTAAAAAATTCATCTCTGTCAAAATATTTAGTACCCGTGAAAATTTCGTGCGATGATTTTATACTATTTTCCGGGTGAATTATCGAGACAAGAATGACTCAATCAACATGTTTCGACTTTTGGCCAGGAAACACTATCAAAACCACTGTAAATCGCTGGTAGCAAGAGTTGAGTCTCGGACCCCGTTCGCTCCAGGCTGAATTTCGTGAAGGTCGTCCAACCTCGATCGTTTTGCCGGAAATCATCGATGCTGTGCGTGAACTGATAAAGGAAGACCGTCATGCGACACACCGTGAAATTGAGGCATCCTTGGGTATTAGTATGACAAGCATCAAAGGATATTGCTTGTTCATTTGACAGTGAAGAAGATTTGTTCTCAAAAAAAGCCCGCGTCGATTGGAGGAAAGAACTGTTGAAAAACTACAAGCACGGTAGCTCAAATGCAGTGTGTAACACCGTCATAGGCGAAGAATCGTGGATCTATACATATGAGCCCGAAAGAAAACAGCAATTGACCATATGGGTCTTTCAACATAAGTTGTTCGTGGAAGAAGCACATCGAAGCAAATTGTCAGGTTTTTCTCGGTATAACCGGTCATGACTTGTTGTTACTGTGTGGTCAACGTTTTTCGACGCCCCAAGCAGCTGTGGCAATCGGAATGGGGAAATTGCTTCGAAAATTGGTTTGAGCGCATGCAAAAGTATACTGATCTTCCCGGAGAATATTTTGAAAAACAATAAACCCATTTTCAAGGATAAATGATTGTTTTTATATGATGGGTGGGGACCCGAAATATAAAAATCCTGGTACAAAAGCAAGGCAGTGGTCTCAATCGGGGTGATTCAATAAGTGTAAACAACATAAGTGTAAACAACATAAGTGTAAACAATCAAAATTATATTGTTTTTTGACTTGTTTAAGTAACCATAACAAAATAGGCTAACTGAAAGATGGCCGGAAGAAAACGGTCTCAAAACTTAAAGAAATTTAGCAAAAAATATAAATGAAAAGTGACCAAATGTGATGTCAAATATGAAATATATCCCATAAAAATGAGTAATTTATCATACAAAAACCCAACCAATAAAAATTGTATTTCGGTATGCGACTAGTCACCAACGCTGGCATTACCAGCCTACTAGCAGGATTAACTAAATGGTTTCCCATTACATCTCATGAAGGAATTGGGGAGAGCTTCTTACAACCAGTGAGCTGTGCGTTTTCTGGTTTTACACTCACTACTTGGGATGTAGAGTTTTACACCGATTCTGAACGGTATTTTGAGAAGCTTTTTCATGGCAAAGTCATTATGCGGGGTGACCGCCGCTGAAAGAAATTTAGGGTGGTTAGAGCAGGGATCGAACCCAGGATCTCATGTAGGGGCGCGCACACTACCCATGACACCACCGACGGCTATACTGGCAGGCTTACAGATTCGACGACCAAACAACGGCATCGGCATGGATTTAAACCATTCTCTATGGTCGTCTTTCGGCCGAGCTTAGGGATTTTCTCATTTGAGAAGACTCCCAGACCGTCATCGCTATATTGCTTTTGTGTATGACGTTCCTTCGTGGACGGCTTAGGGAACTTCTCCTCTGGGTTGTATTTAACAACGCCGGCTTCGCGGGCATCCACATACTTTTTTGTCTTTAATATCGTTCCATGTGTGGCCGGACACAAGCTTGGGCAGGTTTTTTCTCTGGGGAGGTTTCGGCATAGTTTTTTTTACGTGGCCATTAAATCCGGTACTTAAAGACGATGTTTGTATCTACTCGTCAAACCCGATTATCACACAGTGCAACAATGTTCTGGGCGACGAATGATTCCATTACAGAATCAAAGCCTTAGGTGAGTATATTAAAATCCCGGAAGGACAGGCCCCTTTTAGGTCGCACGATTTTTTCTTATATATAATAAACTACGGGTACGTTTGCTAATACCATAGTGCATTTTCGAGATGTGATGACTTCAGTGAAATTGAATGAGACTTTTTTTCGGAAAATATTTCCATCCGTTTTGTTCTAATTTCAAGAAATAGAAAAAACACCTTAAAACGGAACACTTTGGCATTCAAGTGCCCAACAAATATGTTGGTCATAATAACATTTCAGTAGGGGTTGTCAGAGACAAGAAGTCAATATCGTAAAATTCTACAGGTTATCTGGACCTTTGTGAAAGAAGTGTTGATATACCAATCTAGATTTTAGAAATGTCGGTGAACAAAAGTGATACCTTTATATAGATAACGAGTCTTTTTCAGCCTTTTTTGAAAATAGTTTTGAATTTTAGCTTTAAATGCAATATTCTTCCCGCGATTTAATATACCCACATAGGGCATCATTCCGTAACGCAATCATTCATCCCCCAAACAATTACCACGATTTTGTTGTACAGTGTTATTGATCTAGCAAAAATATTAGGCCATCTTTATGGTTTTTACTAAGGGTACCCTACTATGCCACACCAACTCACCCTATTGTACAAAATTCGGCAGTGCTATATCTTACTGGAAGCGTACACACTTCAGCTAAAAGACTATTATTGTAGTTCTGCAAACAACAAAAGTGACTTTTTTGAAACTGTCTTTCCCAAGACCAAGTAAACACATTCTAGACAGGGGCTTCGGCCTAGTGTTCCTACACAGATGCTTCGACTTACTGCTCCTATACAGAGCCTCGGGTTTACTGCTTCGATACACTGTTCCTACGCAGAGGCTTCGGCTTACTGCTCCCTCGCAGAGGCTTCGGTTTACTATTCCTACTCAGATGCTTCAGCTTACTATACCTACCCAGAGGATCCGGCTAATTGTTCCTACCCAGAAGCTTCGGCTTACTGTTCCTACGTAGAGGCTTCGGCTTACTGTTCCTACGCAGAGGCTACGCCTTACTGTTTCTACACAGAGGTTTCGGTTTACTGTTCCTGCACAGATGCTCGTGTTTCTGAGTACTTCGACTTACTGTTTATGCGCATAGACGTCAATGATAACCGATTCCTGACAGTTTTCACCGGACTTGTAACCCGCATATCCGATCCCGATCTGTGCAGCGAATCCCAAAAATCGGGTGTACAATACACTATTTTTCCGATCATCTTAAAATCGACAAGTCCGCAATGTGCCCCAGAAGAGTATTGTATTATCAAGCAAAGACTAGTGTTCACAGAAGAGTTTTAACAATCCAAGACTAGTGTTCCCAGAAGAGTGTTTTCAAGCCCAGACAAGTGTTCTTAGGAGACAGTGCTGTCAAACAAAAACAAGTGCCCCTGGAAGAGTGTTGTAGTGTTGTAAAGCCAAGAAGATGGTTCGCAATCTAATATGAGTGTTCCCATCTAGTGAATCAGTTGATGTCATTTCAGTACATCTAATTACTTTATGAATTAAAGATTAATAAAGAATCCGAATTTGAGCCCCCGAAAAGGGTAAATGTCTAATGGGTCCTAACGAAAGACTCTGACCACGGACTCTTACCCCACTTCTTTTTGTTAGTTTCAGACACTTTTCAGCAGGGTTCGTATTTCATGGGTAATGGGTGTATCCCATTATTATTGTCATGGGGAATGGGTAGCGAACGTTTACCCGCAACCCACACGTTCGAATTCGTTCGTAATACCTTATCTTGAAGAAGTACATTTGCTTAAAAAAGTTAATTTTCTTACAAAAAGTACGTTTTCTTAAAAATATCAATTTTTTCTTCTTCTTCTCTTAAAACAGTAAATTCTCTTACAACAAATTACCTTTTCTTAAAAAACTACATTTCCTTTAAAGACTAACTTTTTTGTAGAACAAAATAACTTTTCTTGGTATAAGTACCTGCTCTTAGAAATTTACTTATTCCTGAAAAAAGGACCTAATTCTAAGAAAATTCCCGTTTCATGAAAAAATCTTTTCTTCAAAAATTACCTTCTCTTAAAAAAATGCCTTCTCTTAAAAAATACCTTTTCTCACAAAAATTTCTTTTCTTAAAAGTACCTTTTCTTATAAATAAAATTAATACATTTCTTTTCTTTTCTTTGCATGAGATAAGTAGCGTTTCTGAATATGTATATAAGTACATTTTCCTCAAAAGATAACCTTTTCCTAAAAAGAGTGCCACTTCTTTAAAAAGTACCTGTTCTTAAAAAAGTACTTTCGTAGTAAACAGAATTCATACTTTTATGGCTGTTTCTCACACAAAGTACTTCTTCTTAAAAATAGTAGCTTTTCTTAAAAAAATTATAAACTTTTAATAAAAGAAGTACCTCTCTTTAAAAAATTACCTTTCCGAGAAAATATAATATGTATTCTTACAAAAAGGACCTAAAAATTAATTTTTTTCAAAAATAAAAAAAATCTATACAAAACAATTGTTCTTAAAAAAATTTATCGTGTAACAAAAAGTGTATTTTCTCAAAGATGCGTTTAAATCATCCCATTTTTCGATAGGCGCCGTAGGCGCGTTGGTACTAACTAGTACATAATATGTAGCGAAAGGCACTTCGTTCCAACCCGGTGTCCCCTGACATTACCCTGAGGGTAATAGGTAATCGTGATGGGTACTTCCCCATTGTCGTGGGTAGCTACACATTTTTTTCCCCATTTTCCTGTGGGTAAGGGGTAAATATTATGGGTAACTCCCCATTTTCGTGGGTAGCTACCCACTATTTTCACCATATTCTGTTGGTATAGGGTAACGTTTATTACACATTCCCCATGGCGAAGTGTATGGGTTACCCATGGGGGGGTAAATACGAATTCTGGGTTTGAACAGTAATTTGCATACATGAATTTAATCATGTGATTTCAAATTATAGTAGCGCACAACTTTTGTGAATTAAAAATATAGCTTAACAAAATTAGTACTTTAACTCATTCGACTTAGTAACTAAAACCAACTTATATTTGAAATCAGTGCATACGTACATTATGCTAAACCCTCACTGTATTTGACAAACCAAACTTTATTTGTCATTACAATGCTAATATTCATGAAAGGGTGATCATTAGGGTTTACACACTGCCGGACTTTATAGGTTCCTGGAAAACGGCACATTATTTTTCCTCTAATGTTTATAATATCAAAATAAGTACCAACGCCACCAATCGAATGCTTAATTTTATATGAGAACTGAAAAAAAGACAACTAGAGCAGACGGTTTTTTTAAACTTCCAATTGAGGTCAAAGGAAATATTTTAAATTAATGATCCTGAATGTGTATGCTTTGCAATAGAGCCTATTGTTCATATCAATGCTACTCCCCAAATTTGTACTTCTAATTTTGCCTACTGATATAATAAGCACAAACCTCTTTTACTCATTTTTTACCACAGGCAACCCTGCCCCTAAAAGGACGGTTTGTCGTATTACCAATGACAAACATATAAATAGTCATAACTCCTAAACTGTGCGTTAAGGCAACCCTAGTCGTTACATTTCATTTCATTGTTTGTCATAAATTGCGGTCAGATAAATTGTTAACACATCAGCATAACCTCAGCATATTCAAATGGACAGTAAACATTTTGATTTTCTCAATAAACTCGCCAACATTTGTGTTCACAAATAAATAGATAGGAACTCGTACTGCCACCCCCCACATAACCACACAACTATTCACTCAACTACATTCAGTTACATAGCTCTCACACTGGAATTCATATATTTAAGGATTTTTGAATTTTCAATTTGAACTTTGTTTGGAGCCAATGATATACAAATTGTTGAAAAATTCAAGGATTTACAAGGAATTACAGCAAAAATAAATTTGATTTAAAGCCCGGTTTAATAGACCATGTCGGTACTCTAGTGTGAATTTCAATAATTTCTAGAATAGAATAATACAATAATTTCTAGAATATTTTCAATAAACAGATACAATATGATTGTATAGATTAAAACACAAATCCTTACAATTATGGGCGTTGAAGAACGAATTTAAATTTTCACCAAACGACATCAAATGTTGTAAGCAACGTTTTTATTCCAGGCGCTTTAAGGCTGTATAATTCTGATCTGAATTGTAGTGAATTGAATAGAATTAAATTTTATTGATTTGAATGGAACTGTATTCAATTGAATTGAATTGCATTGAACTGAATTGAATTGAATTGGATTGGATTGAATTGAATTGAATTGAATTGAATTGAATTGAATTGAATTGAATTGAATTGAATTGAATTGAACTGAATTGAATTGAATTGAACTGAATTGAATTGAATTGAATTGAATTGAATTGAATTGAATTGAATTGAATTGAATTGAATTGAATTGAACTGAATTGAATTGAATTGAATTGAATTGAATTGAATTGAATTGAACTGAATTGAATTGAACTGAATTGAATTGAATTGAATTGAATTGAATTGAATTGAATTGAATTGAATTGAATTTAATTGAACTGAATTGAATTGAATTGAATTGAATTGAATTGAATTGAATTGAATTGAACTGAATTGAATTGAATTGAACTGAACTGAACTGAACTGAACTGAACTAAATTGAATTGAATTGAATTGAATTGAATTGAATTGAATTGAATTGAATTGAATTGAATTGTATTGAATTGAATTGAACTGAATTGAATTGAATTGAATGGAATTGAATTGAATTAAATTGAATTGAATTGAATTAAATTAAATTGAATTGAATTGAATTGAATTGAATTGAATTGAACTGAATTGAATTGAATTGAATTGAATTGAATTGAATTGAATTGAATTGAATTGAATTAAATTGAATTGAATTGAATTGAATTGAATTGAATTGAATTGAATTGAATTGAATTGAATTGAATTGAATTGAATTGAATTGAATTGAATTGAATTGAATTGAATTGAATTGAATTGAATTGAATTGAATTGAATTGAATTGAATTGAATTGAATCGAATTGATTTGAATTGAATTGAATTGAATTGAATTGAATTGAATTGAATTGAATTGAATTGAATTGAATTGAATTGAATTGAATTGAATTGAATTGAATTGAA
Source organism: Phaonia tiefii (assembly GCA_963931995.1). NCBI lineage: Eukaryota > Metazoa > Arthropoda > Insecta > Diptera > Muscidae > Phaonia > Phaonia tiefii. The sequence goes on from OZ008371.1 coordinate 166,885,062, forward strand.
TTGAATTGAATTGAATTGAATTGAATTGAATTGAATTGAATTGAATTGAATTGAATTGAATTGAATTGAATTGAATTGAATTGAATTGAATTGAATTGAATTGAATTAAATTGAATTAAATTGAATTAAATTGAATTAAATTGAATTGAATTGAATTGAACTGAATTGAATTGAACTGAATTGAATTGAATTGAATTGAATTGAATTGAATTGAATTGAATTGAATTGAATTGAATTGAATTGATCTGAATTGAACTGAATTGAATTGAATTGAATTGAATTGGATTGAATTGAAGTGAATTGAATTGAATTGAAATGAACTGAATTGAATTGAATTTAATTGAATTGAATTGAATTGAATTGAATTGAATTGAATTGAATTGAATTGAATTGAATTGAATTGAGTTGAATTGAATTGAACTGAACTGGACTGAACTGAACCAAATTGAATTGAATTGAATTCAATTGAATTGAATTGAATTGAATTGAATTGAATTGAATTGAATTGAACTGAATTGAATTGAATTGAATTTAATTGAATTGAATTGAATTGAATTGAATTGAATTGAACTGAACTGAATTGAATTGAACTGAATTGAATTGAACTGAATTGAATTGAATTGAATTGAATTGAATTGAACTAAATTAAATTAAATTAAATTGAATTGAATTGAATTGAATTGAATTGAATTGATTTGAATTGAATTGAATTGCATTGAATTGAATTGAATTGAATTGAATTAAATTGAATTGAATTGAATTGAATTGAATTGAATTGAATTGAATTGAATTGAATTGAATTGAATTGAATTGAATTGAATTGAATTGAATTGAATTGAATTGAATTGAATTGAATTGAATTGAATTGAATTGAATTGAATTGCATTGAATTGAATTGAATTGAATTGAATTGAACTGAGTTGAATTGAATTGAATTGAATTGAATTGAATTGAAGTGAATTGAATTGAATTGAATTGAATTGAATTGAATTGAATTGAATTGAATTAAATTGAATTGAATTGAATTGAATTGAATTGAATTGAATCGAATTGAATTGAATTGAATTGAATTGAAATGAATTGAATTGAATTGAATTGAATTGAATGGAATTGAATTGAATTGAATTGAATAGAATTGAATTGAATTGAATTGAATTGAATTGAATTGAATTGAATTGAATTGAATTGAATTGAATTGAATTGAATTGAATTGAATTGAATTGAATTGAATTGAATTGAATTGAATTGAATTGAATTGAATTGAATTGAATTGAATTGAATTGAATTGAATTGAATTGAATTGAATTGAATTGAATTGAATTGAATTGAATTGAATTGAATTGAATTGAATTGAATTGAATTGAATTGAATTGAATTGAATTGAATTGAATTGAATTGAATTGAATTGAATTGAATTGAATTGAATTGAATTGAATTGAATTGAATTGAATTGAATTGAATTGAATTGAATTAAATTGAATTGAATTAAATTGAATTAAATTGAATTAAATTGAATTGAACTGAATTGAATTGAACTGAATTGAATTGAATTGAATTGAAATGAATTGAATTGAATTGAATTGAATTGAATTGAATTGAATTGAATTGAATTGAATTGAATTGAATTGAATTGAATTTTATTGAATTGAATTGAATTGAATTGAATTGAATTGAATTGAATTGAATTGAATTGAATTGAATTGAATTGAATTGAATTGAATAGAATTGAGTAGAATTGAATTGAATTGAATGGAGTTGAATAGAATTGAACTGAACTGAATTGAATTGAATGGAATTGTATTTATTTAAATTGAATCAAATTGAACTGAATTGAACTGGATTGAGTTGAACTAACTGATGTGTTTTGACGAAAAATATAAAAATATTAAAATCTGACAATTGCTGTTGCATTTTCAGAATAATAATGACTCTGTTTACGGGCAAACGAAATAAGACAAAATTTGTTATTTTGTATTAATTTTTCTACAAAAATTTAAACGTATTGTTTTCCATACGAAACGTAACATTACCATAGATAACACTGAAAAGTATCCGGTATTTTCCATTCTGTGACCCCAGAAACCGATTTTCCAGAAAAGCCAATGCCGGTTTTTTAAACACTTTATATATGTAGAACCGTATTACATATGAGTGTCCCAAAAAAATTTTCTTTTTCGATTTTCATGGTTGCTCAAGCTGAATTGGAAAGCTTGTAGGGTAAAGTATTTTCCTTAATTCCCGTAAAAACGGACTACTTCATCCCCTACCTTCTACCAGCGACAAATCTAAGGACTTCGGTTCCGAACAGGAATACCTGGAAAACGTCACTGGAAGGGGACACCAGTAGTATCAGATTTTTCGCCGGTGGATCAAAGTTAGACGAGCAAGTAGGCTATGGGGTTCATTCACCGGACCTAAATATAAATATCTCATTCACGCTGCCTGATCACTGTAGTGTATTTCAGGCGGAAATTACCGCCATACTGGAGGTTGCTGAACTACTGAAAGGTAGTGTCACAACCCTCCGGAGAATATTTATCTACACAGATAGTCAGGCTGCCATAAAATCCCTGGGAGCCATGTTTACTACGTCTCTGACAGTGGAGGAATGCCACTCGTCACTTAGGGTGATGGCAGAGTATTTTAACATCAGGCTCATATGTGTTCCGGGACACAGCGACATTCCAGGCAGTTGCGTTGCGGATGCGCTAGACAGAGTACTACGGCACAGGTTCCTCCGGCAAAAGAAGGTGTTAGTATGCCAATCTCTACCTGCCGTTTGCAGATCAGGCAGTGGACCGATAATGTGTTCAAGGACAAGTGTAGACTTACTTCAACTTGCAAACAAGCCAGGATCCTCTGGCCACAGGCGGACAGGTAGAGGACTAGGCGACTACTTAACTTGATGAGAGGCAGGTTATCCACAATGATAGGAACAGTTACGGGACTTTGTCTTGAAGGAAAACACGCCCTAAGATTGGGACATAGAAACTACACTCTCTATAGATTATGCATGGAGGAGGACGAGGAAACGACGAAACACCTTCTCTTGTATTGCCCTGGTCTGGCAGGACTGAGAAGTAGGATATTCGGAACACATTTAGTTAGCATCGTAGCCCTACAGAATATTCCTGTAGATCGTATCGTATAGACAAATTCATTGAAAGGGCAAATGGGCTAGACGACTAGTCAATAGTTGCTATAGAGGAAACGCAAGTATCACAATGGGCTTTTTTAGCCTTAGCGTGCTAGAGAGCGTGCGGTCTTGCAGCCTTTTCGGAAGAGGTCGCATAAGTCGAATTTCTCCCAAAAATCGGGTATTCCCGACGCTGTTTGAATTTTACTTAAAACTAGGACAAGCTACAATTTTAAGGTCAAAATTTTTAAAGCAAACCTTCCATACTTTTATTGTATGTGCATAAACCATCAGTTTTGGCAATGCTTTTGCGCAATAAGGTACAATGTATTAAATTTTTCGTCAGTTTTGGATAAATTTTGTAAATGATGCAGTTCTAAAGCATCATTTATTTGAATGAAAATTTACAAATCTAATGATGCAGTTTATAAGGCGTATAAATTCCAAACAACTTTGGAAAAGTAACTAAACCTCTTCAGAAAAATCTGAAAAAAATCTCAAAAATACTTTACCCCATAAGCTGTCAAATAAAGCTTGAGCAAAAAAAAAATGTATTGATGGGACACCCTAGTATACATACCGTAGTAGCATGCGGCACGAATAATTGACATTTAATTATTTGAAGTCCATGGTGTTAAACGCAATCACAATCACAATTTTCGTCTTCTATAAAAAAATTTCACTATAAATGTAGAAATATGTACATATTTAAGTAAATAAATGCCAACATTTTCATTTGTAGTAAATGGTTTTTGTAGACATGCAAAAATCGGTATGTAAGTGCTTTATTGAAAGTACCTCGTCCTTACTTTAAGCCCAATCATGCTTAATTTAAGCAGCAAATGAGTTTGATTTGACTCCTTTGAAAAATGTTTTTCTATCTTTGGAAGAAAATACTTATTTGAGCGTATAGTTGTACTAAAATTTGGCTAATTTGTACTTCATGCAACGAAATATTAAGCCGTTACCAGGAAACGAAAATCCGGTTATATTAGACATGGTTATATTATACATGTCTTGCTATATGGCTTAGAACCCTAAGTCAAGTAGATAAAAGACAACCAAGTGTTGTTGAGACAAAATTAGTTCGAAAAATTTGTTATTTGTTTATCTATATTTGCAAGCGAATCAAAATGAAGCGATTGCTTTGGCTTGGTCATGGCAAAGACTTGTTCTATGAGAGCCAAAAAACAGGATGTCTTCTTGACTTGTATGACGTGTAAATATATTAACCTACTTGCTTATTGTTTCTGTTTGTTTTTGCGTTAGTCGCCATATTCTTAAGATAATTGAATATTCATTATACGCAACATACGTCTTAACTTAAAAATCAATAGTAATCATACGCCAGAGCATTACAATGTAGTCCTTTTTAAACGCCAAAATGACAAACAAAAATAGTTCATAATACAGAAACTAATTCCGAATATTTTCTAATGTTCCTCTACAAATTATATTATGATGATTTAATAGCAAATGGTGCAATGCAATGGTGCCATGCAAGCCATACATTTTTAGCTAAACTTTAGCATAACCTATGTAATCTCTTCAAGTTGTAAAGACTTTCGTCGTATGACTAGTTTCCTTTCCTATTAGGCTTCCGCTGAATCGTAAATAGTCATCTGCCACTTCAATTACCTTAACCTTGGAACGACCAGTTTTCTTCTTTGAAGCTAGAATACGCTCAGGGGTTTCCAGAGTCCGTTACATACAATTTAGATAAAGAGAGAGAGAGAGAGAGAGAGAGAGAGAGAATGATCAGTGGTTCGTCTTAGGTGACGTTTATTTCACTTTAATTTCACCTTAAACTAATTTACAATTTATACGTGTTTAATGCACACTCTACGATATTTAACTGGAGTAGCTTCCGAAGTTGCTACGCCTAGTAGGCCCCTCGGCACGGAGGAAGGAATTTAGGACGCTGGCTACCGATGTGGTTGTGTTTCTTGGAAAGGGCTCTTTCAAACTGTAGTTGCTTGGGTGAAACAGGACAGATGACGGGTACAAGGGAGTCGATGTTGGCGACTTGAGGTGCTGCAGGACCCTTCGAAGGTACGACGGGAGTATGTTGTCTTGATCTGTAACCCGTTGGTATGCAGGGTTCAGGGCGGATAGGCCTGACTGTTACTGACTGCTTAATGCAAAGATAACGCGGGAGAAAACTACCAGGCAAGTATCGTCAGGATACGAAATCGGATTCCTACAGGCAGGGTGGCCCCAGTACGAGTATACAGGACTTATCGCTGTCGAGTTACTGGCTCGGATTCCCTCAGGTAGGGGGTCCCCGAACAAGTAACCAAACAAGATCACTACAGAATGAAATTCAAGGATAAAGAGGGCAGGATATCGTCAGCATACCCAAATCGGATTCCCTGGGGCAGTGTGTCCCCGGTCGCGTATACAGAACTTATCGTTGTAGAGGTACTGGCTCGGATTCCCTACTACAGAATTAAATACAATGATAACGAGGGCTAAGACAAGATATCGTCAGGATACCCAAATCGGATTCCCTCAGACAAGGTGTCTCCGATCGAGTATACGGTGTTCTCGATCGAGTATACAGGAGTTCTTGCTGTCGAGGCACTGGCTCGGATTCCCTCAGGCAGGGTTGCCCGAACACGAAGCCAAACAGGATCACTACAGGGTTAAATAAAAAACGGATAACGTGGGCTAAGACTGCCAGGTAAGATATCGTTATGATACCCTAATCGGATTCGCTCAGGCAGGGTGTACCCGATCGAGTATACAGGACTTATCGTTGTCTAGGCGCTATCTCGGATTTCCGCAGACAGGGTGTCCCTAAACAAGAAATCAAACAGGGTTACTACAGAATTAAATACAATGAGAACGAGGTCTAAGGCAAGATATGGTCAGGATACCCAAATCGGATACCCTCAGGCAGGGTGTCCCCGATCGAGTATACAGGACTTATCGCTGTCTGGACACTAGCTCGGATTCCCTCTGGCAGGGTGTCCCCGAACAAGTCACCAAATAGGATCACGATGAGACTAAAAGTACTAGTATACTATGCTACAAACTGCTAGAGAATGCGAATAATTAATCTGTTTGGAAAAATATGTTTTCCATGTTTTATAAGGCGATTGACCAAAACAGTTATTGAATAGTCAATAAAGGTAAAGTAAAATAATGCGCATAACGGCTATTTACACTGTTGTTGCTGATATAGTTCTACTCCTAAGAAACAATAAAATTGTTTTTAGAACCAAAATAGTACTTACACAAGTTGTGCCGCGGATTAAAACAATGCTGATTCCTTTTTTTAATCACAATGCCATTTGGATGATGGTGCGTATGAATCATATTAAATGATATTTGAATTTACAGACATATGGTACGTATGATTGATATAAACTCAATAAGTTAAGAATGAGAGCAATATTGCCGAGCATCTTCAGGCTAACAGTTCAACGTCCCTTTCCTACATTTAAAAAATTTTAATTACCTCTAAACATCAGCATGCTACGTCTCAATTTTAGATATAATTTTGGATTTTTCAGTTGAAGTTCAGGCTATGTTTGATTAATAAAGCAAAGGCAGGTCAACTTTTCCGCAAAACTGAGAGCGAAAATCCTTATTGATTTCGCCAGTATTTCCCAAGTTAGTTTAGTAACAGCTAAAGATGTACTAGTATACATAGGCCTTGTACAGAATTCGCTAAGCTTTTGTAAACGTACGTCGGCAAGTTTACATTTACGGGGTGGGTATCTTTGATGGTCTGTTATTACAGTTCTCTCACTCTAGGCGCCACAGGTGATTTAAGCAACCATTTATTACACCTGGAAATATTACACATGTATTTCCTGGAATTTTATCATTTAATAGTATTATAGGCTCACTGGCTTCCATTTTGTAAACTATGCATCAGTGAGTTTATGCATGCAGCTTTATTGCTACGTTAAAAGTATATGATCTCTTCATCCAATTACGTTGGAACGTGCGAAGCTGTTTAATTCTCCAAGCTAAAAAGTACGCTAAAGTTATTTTTCCCACACCACTTGGTTTGTCGTCAGTTTTCGCTGACACATACAGAGCTGTGGTATTAAATTGATTTTATGCACAGGCGCAGATGCAGTTGTATGAGTAAAACGGATGTTGCTAGTATTTAATAAACGCAATGTTGTTCGCATCATCCCGGAGAACAATAAAGTACAGGATTCCAACTTGCTTGTTAAGTGGTCTTAGCATTTAACGTTAGCGTGGATGGCGTTAGTGTAACCATTGCATATCGGTAGTATCTGTGTACGAATTTGTGCTAATGCGATAGCATACTAACGTTTGTGGGTTTAAATATACCTGCATTCAAGTCTAAGGTAGCTGTATGCAAATGTTGTTATATCTACGCAATGTTTCGCATCCTGGTTAGTACATAACTTGATAAGTACCGTTATGCAGCACTTGTTTCGTTGACTGCCTTGCATGGAACATAACCCACATTCTAATAGACAATAATTCTTAGTGGAATTTTGAACAAAAGTTCTGATGTAGGTACTATGCCAGTTGTTTGTTAAAGAAGATCCCACAATGCAAGTGCATTTTAATTTAGCTAAGAACACGTGGATAGCGAATAAATGCCGTGATAGATATTACACTAGCATATGGTACGTATGATTGATATTCAATTATTTTAAGTCTATGGTGTCTAACGCCAAAGCAAACAAAAACAACAAGCAATAAGGTTAATGTATTTACATGTAATATACGTTAAGAAAACATATGACTGGCTAAGACTCAGTGAAGGTTTAATGGGGAACTGGTATGATAATGAAAATTTTTATAACTTATGAAGGTTCTATAGGATTTTAGTGCTAATATGTATTCAGTTAGAAAAGTATGACTGATAGAGAGGCTTCAAATTTAGACCGAAGCTCCAAGCTGTTGTGACGAGGTAGGAATTTAGAGCATTAGCATTTGAGAATTTAGCATTTCATAACATCTTCAAATAATTTTCACACAGTAAAATAACAAATAATGGTTTCCCATTACATGAAGGGATTGGGAAGAGCTTCTTACAACCACTGAGTTGTGTGCTTTCTAGTTTTATACTACCAGATTTGGATTTAATTTTTGTAGTTAAAATGTTTTGTAGTTAATTCTAAATCAGGACGCGGTGACGTATGATTGCTATTAATAATTCAGTTGAGTCATATTACACGTATGATTGATATTCAATTACGTTAAGTCTATGGTGTCTAACGTAAATGCAAACAAAATCAATGGGCAATAAGGTTAATGTATTTACACGTAATATACATTAAGAAAACACATGACTGGTTAAGAATCAGAGAAAGTTTAATGTGGAATTGGTAAGATAATGGAAATCTTTATAACTTGTGGAGGTTCTTTATTGATTTGTTGCTAATATTCAGTTACAAAAGTCTGACTCATACAGAGACTACAAATTTAGAATGACTCACCTTGTAGTTGTGACGAGGTCGGACTTTCCAGAATTGACTACTTTGTATGACATCGTAAAATAACAAACAATGGTTTCCCATTACATTCCATGAAGGAATTGGGGAGAGCTTCTTGTAAACAGTGAGCTGTGCGCCTTCCAGTTTTACACTCACAGATTCGGATTTAATTTTTGTAGTTAAAACTTTGTAAGACTCAGATTTCTGGCTTCAAGCAATTCTAACTCAGGACGTGGTGACGTATGATTACTATTGATACGTCAGTTGAGTCATATGACACGTATGATTGATATTCAATTACGTCAAGTTTATGATGTGTAACGTAAAAGCAAACAGCAATAATGGGTATTTACATGTAATACAATTTAAAAAAACCGATGTCTGGTTAAGAATCAGTGAAAGCTTCTTGATAACTTGTCGAGGTTCCATAGGGCATTAGTTCAAATGTGTAAGTACTATCGTATAGCTGATACAAAAACTACAAATTTAGAATGATGGATCCTAAAGTTGTGAAAAGATCGCCGTTTCTATTACTCACCACCTGTTAGAACATTGATTAGTTTTTGTAGCACAAACTACAGGATGTCTCAGTAAGAATGTACTTTTTCATTGTAAAATAAAACACGTATTTTTTAGATAGTTCTGATATTTTTTTTATTGGATTATAAAGAATACATGTTCCGATTAAGTATGCAATCAAATATATGGATCTCGAATTTGAGCTCAGGAATTTTTTCTGGTTTATTCCCATAAATCCGAGATTTCACAAAACCCCAAAGAAAGAAATCGCACGGCGTTAAATCGCATCATCTTGGTGGCCAGTTGACATCAGAATTTCTTTATATTATTTATTCTGGAATTCGTTGCTGCAAATAATCGAGTTCATGAGCGGCGTCCAACAACAATTTGCAACAATTCCGTTGTCATGGTCCTATAACGAATGCGGTTCACAGTCGCTGAAATTTTGGCTTCATCTTCAAACAAGTAAGGCCCAATCACGCCGCCTGACCAAAATTCGCACCAGACTGTTGCTCGTTGTGGTGGATTTATTTCTCATTTATTGCATGAGGATTTTCTGACCCCAAATTTGACAATTTTGTGTATTCACGATCAGATCGAAATGCGTTTCATCGGAGAAGATGATTTTTTTCAAAATCTTGCATTACATACCCATTGAACGAATCGCCCGCGCTTTCCATGGTCTGCCGGTTTGAGATCCTCAGTCAGCTGCAGTTTATATAATGAAGGTGGAAGGATGTCTTTCGTCAAAATTCGCTGCCATTTGATTCGTGAAATTTGAAGTAGTTGAGAGCGAAACTCTGGATTACGCAGTAATGTTTTTAAAAGACCGATCAATACGTTGCCGCACGGGAGTCTTACTGTCCATAACCGACACAGTTACTTAATCTTTTGTTTAGGTTTCACATATCTAGCGTTTAACAAATCTACATTGGGACGCGGTGATGTATGATTACTATTGATGGTTAAGTTGAGTCATACGGTACGTATTATTGATATTCAATTACCTTCAGTCTATTGTATCTAACGCCAGAGAAAACTAAAGCAATAATCAATAAGGTTAATGTATTTATATATAATATAAATTTCTTTTTAAATTGTTGACTGTTTCGGAATCTGTGAAGGTTTAAGGGAGAACTGTTAATATGACGAAATTTGTTATAACTTGGGGAGGTAACATAAGGCATTAGTGGTAATTTGTGATCATCATTAAATCGTCAAATAGTTCTTAGGGATATACAGTGAAATATTCATATTTAATTTGTGTAGTAAACACTATTTAAATCTGATATTTCTGGCGTTTAGCAATTCTGCATGAGTTCGGTGTGACGTATAACTACTGCTGATCTTTAAGTTGGATCGTATGATGCGTATGATTAATATTTCAGTATCTTAGGTCTGTGGTGTTTAACGTAAAACAAAACAAATTAAACAAATTTCAACACACTCCTCTAACTGGTTCTATCCTTCGCCTTTTCTCGCCAGTTGGTAACAACGAGGATACGGAGGGATTCTTCGGCCTGGTCTTTCCAGCGGAGTCTTGGTCATCCTCTTTTCCTGCTTCCATCGGGTACATTATCGAAAACCTGGCTCATCTTCGTCCATTCTAATAACATGGCCTAGGCAACGCAATCTGCCTGATTTGATTCGCCTAGCTATGTCCACGTCAGAATATACATTTTTTAGCTCTTGATTCCAGCTTCGTTGGTACTCGCCGATTTCCCTAACAGGACCATATATTTTACGGGAATTTTTCTCTCGAATACTACCAGGTCTTTTCATCCACTTGCGATATGACCCAAGTTTCGGAACCATATGCCAGGACAGGTAAAATGAGAGTCCGGTATAGCTGGACTTTTGCCTGTCCAGAGAGAGATTTGTTCTTAAACTGCTTGCTGAGCCGAAAATAGCATATATATGCAAGCACAATTATATTTATCTCCAGGCTTGCCCCTGTTTACGGCTGATCCAAGGTAGATAAATTAATGTAAGATTTCAAAATTAAATTGGTTGTCGACATTCAAGGACCAAGTAGGGACGTCTGTCTAGTCGTTGAAACTATCAATTTTCTCCTGCACTCATTAACTGCAAGACTCAGCTTTGCTGATTCTTTTTTGATTCTTGAAAATACTGCAGTAACTTCTAGCAAATTTCGCTCACATTTTTCGTCAGCATAGGCCAGCAACATATGGCATTTCGTGTTGATCGACTTGTTCATATTTGCCGCAGCTTTTCTAATTATTATCTCTATTAAGATGGTGAAGATATTGCACGAAGGTGTGTTGCCTTACATTAGCCCTCGCTCGGTACAAAATGATTTGATGAGGTCTTTCCCCACCTTCACTGCTGATCTGGTGTTGGTCAGCGTCATTCTACATAGGCGGATCAGGTTCGCCTGAATCCCAAGTTCAGACATAGCTTCCTACAATTTTCCCCATATGGGGCTATCGATAGCAGCTTTGTAATCGGCAAAAAGTTGGAGTGTATCGATTTGCTTTTCGTGGGTCTTTTCTAGGATTTGGCATAGTGTGAATATTGGGTCAGTCGTGGTCTTGCCTGGTCTAAAACCACACTGATAAGGTCCAATCAGGTTTTAAATAATTGGCTTTAGACTGTCAAATAATACCTTATACGCGGTGGATAAAAGACTTATACAGCCATAGATGGAACAGATAAACGGATCACCCTTTCTGAATACAGGACATACTTTACTGATACTCCAATCGTCAGGCGTAGATTACCCCCACCAAATACCGTATATAAGTCGACGCACGTGTGCTAGCAGTCCTTCGCCACCTGCCTTAAAAAGTTCAGGGGGTATCCCATCCGCCCCAGCGGCTTTATTATTCTTACGCCAGCATATTTCCGTTTCAATATCGCCTTGTGGTGGGGGGGGGGGGCGGTGGGGGCGGGAGGTGCTATCTACATTGTCTTCCATAATCATTACCTCCTGATATTCCGTGGAAGGATCTAAGTGGAGTAGTGCTGAAAAGTGGTCTGTGGTTATAAAGAATTGTTGATAACTTCTAGAGGTGCTATACAGTATTAGTGTTAATATGTAATTATAAAATTATGACTACAAAAAAAAAATACGATATTGAATGGATGACCATCCAGTTGTGATAATGTCGACATTTCCATCATTAGTCATCTGTTACTACATCGTCAAATAGGGTACATAACAACTAACCTGATCAACCGTCCTGCATTTTGGTAGGAGTCACGTTTAGGGGTCTCATCCCGACTTAAATGTAAGATAACAAAATGATTGTATATAAAATAAAAAATAAAAATAAATTCAGCATTTTTACCTGTTATGTCCCGAGTTTTGGTATTTTAGCATTTGGAGCTATTTGTGTTTCACACATCTTGGGCTCTAAAAAACCAAAGAAAAAATTGTATACTGGGACGTATGATTACTGTTGATCTTTAAGCGTAGTCACATGGTGCGTATGATTTATGTAGAAATCAGAAATAGTTATAAAAACGTATGTAGATTTTGTGATCGGTTACCATTTTAAGAAAGCCCCAGTACTAGTTTTCCTAGCAAAGCTTCCTTTTACTGAATATATTTGATTCAATTGATTGAGGTAATTAACTATACTCGGCTTAGATGCTCTGAGGTCTGATGGATATTGAACTTTAGCTGTAGTCAGGTAGTACGCATGCCTGATGTAGAATATACAAATTTGTATTGAAAAATTCATTGGCTTTCGAATCTCGGCTATCTTTCACATTTGTAAACATCCATACACAGCAATCTATACATGCAAGCAAATATTCACAGTCATTCGAAAAAAGACGCAGTCAAAAATAATTTCATCCGCAGTCGCATGAAGTTCAAGGCATACAGATTTATTTGTGGCCGCCTTAAGTCATTTGTGAACCTTTTATATAAACTTTTTATTGTTTTTCTTTTAATTTTTGAATATATAAAGGACTTGCATTCGCCAATATTTTTGCCTAGATTTTATTACCCAACATCTTTAATATAATTTTCCTTTTGTCAATTCTGATATCAAATTGTTTGTCAGTTACACTTGTAAACATTTGCTTGACCCCAAAAAGTTAACAAACTTGGAAAAGTTTGCAGTTATTTCCATTATCCTTTGGCATTTCACTTTACTTATGTCATTTATGTATAGTGGATATCCTTTCTACATTATTTATTGTTTACACAGCGATATTATTTAACCGGAAACGGATATATATCGTACACACACACACACACGTACAAACACGCATCTAACATCTTATCTCCTAAAACAAATCCATTTCGAAAAGTAAACACATAAAACAAAACGAACAAACAAGAGACAGAAACAGAGAGAGAAAGCAAGAAAAAACGCATTTCACTTGCAAACTCCACATATTTTTAACCCATGACCAAAGGCAACGAAAAAACAAACAGGAAAAAGTAGGTGAAAATTGAAAAGTGACCACCAAGAGCTAAAAGTCTGTGAAAAGTGTTGCCCTGCTAACTTTGTAACGGATATGCTGTTGAACTTTGCTTCGGCAATTTGTAATGGGTACCACAATTTATGCAAGTCAACATCAACAAGGACATCTCGTCATTTCCAGCAAAACATCAAAATACATACAGGATGAAAAATATAATATGAAAGTCCTAGAGAAAAATCTAATATTTGTTGTTTATTTTTAACAAAACAAATGTGTTATAACGAACACTTGTATACGTCTTGGTTGTAGAAACGTTTTAACACGTAATCATTTTTTTTAGATCTGAACTATTCAGATGCCAAATATTTTCCATACTACTGAGAAGACGTAGCCACAATAAACGCGTCATTTTGATTCAATTTGATGTCAGGATATAGTCGTACAGCTCGTAGTTCATACGATGTCGATAGCGATAACTGGTTCATAAATGTTTCTGTTTGCGAGATGAGCCAGGGTTCCACGCCAGTCTAATAGTATAAGTTGATATTTGGAAGTCTGCTAACCCCGGCATAAAATTGCATCATAAGCATATATCGCCCTTTAACTTCCGGGCTGAGATTGTTGGTTTTTGTAAATGGCGGATCCCAGCAAAATAAATTTGCTCACTGACCCGAAGTTACCATAGTTATCAATGCCGCTTTCTTGGTCAGTGCCAAATCTGCCTTCTCTGATTCCATCTCGACTCTCGACAATACCGTTGTAACTTCTCGCCATGGTTCGTATTTCGTGGGTAATGTGCTACCCTACGTTAACCTGGGTTACAAATTATTTTTGCCATGGGGTATGGGGGCGCTCGTTTACCCATTACCGACAGGGTATGGGGAAAATAAGTGGTAGCTCCTCATGCCAATGGGGACTTAATCATTACCCACAGGGTAATGTGGAATGTAATGGGTAGTTAATCATGACAATGAGGATTACCCGTCGCGATTATCCATTACCCTCAGGGTAATGGGAAAATAATAGGTAGTTACCCACAACGATGGGGAATTACCCATCACGATTACCCATTACCATTAGTGTAATGGGGGAAATAATGGGTAGTTACACAAGACGATGGGTAAGTGGTAATTTCATCACCATTTTTAATCGAAATGAAAATGAAAAAATGTCTATATCTCGAAAACGAATCGTTTAATCGCAAAATAACCAATTTTATAAGGTTGAACTGGTTCAACTCGTTTGGAAGAGATTTTTTTTTTACTAAAAATTGCCAAAATAAGAAAATCGCTAAAATTAAAAAGTTTCTATAACTCGGGAATTGAACCGCTTTATGAAAAACCCTTAGAAACCCTCAAAAGTAAGTTATTTTTTCGATTCGACGCCGCGTTTCCGAGATAGTGTAAATGATAAGCTTGGTGGGTAATTACCCATCGTCGTGGATAACTACCCATTATTTCCCTCAGTACCCTTAGGTTAATGGGTAATCGTGATGGGTACTGCCCCATCCTCGTAGGTAGCTAGCCAAGCATTCATTACACATTGGCCAACGCGGGTGTGTATGGGGTGGGGTGATTAATGCGAACTCTGCTTCTCGCATATTAAACCCAGTTGTATCCACGTCACCAGCGTATGCAACCAGAAAGTGTATTTTTCTGCTAATTATTGTAATCCTGATTACTGCAGCTGTCCCTGTTATTATCTAGCTCAAAAACTGAAGACATCGCACGATAGTATGCCGCAATATCTGAGATCTCGCCTGGTATCAAATAGTTTGGTAATGTGTTTATTATTGTTCATTACGGATTTTGTGTTATTCGTTGTTCTTATAAGGGGGTTTTTAAAAGAGACATCCAAGTGTTAACATTTATTGAAACTAATTGCGTGTGAGATTCAATTCAACTCAATTCAATTCAATTCAATTCAATTCAATTCAATTCAATTCAATTATCTCAAAACCTAAGGAGTGAATTGAATTGCATTGAATTGAGTTTAAATTAATTGTAGTTAATTCAATTGAATTGAATTGAATTAAACTAATTGAATTGGATTGAATTGAATTAAACTGAATTGAATTGAATTGAATTGAATTGAATTGAATTGAATTGAATTGAATTGAATTGAATTGAATTGAATTGAATTGAATTGAATTGAATTGAATTGCATTGAATACAATTGAATTGAATTGAATTGAATTGAATTGAATTGAATTGAATTGAATTGAATTGAATTGAATTGAATTGAATTGAATTGAATTGAATTGAATTGAATTGAATTGAATTGAATTGAATTGAATTGAATTGAATTGAATTGAATTGAATTGAATTGAATTGAATTGAATTGAATTGAATTGAATTGAATTGAATTGAATTGAATTGAATTGAATTGAATTGAATTGAATTGAATTGAATTGAATTGAATTGAATTGAATTGAATTGAATTGAATTGAATTGAATTGAATTGAATTGAATTGAATTGAATTGAATTGAATTGAATTGAATTGAATTGAATTGAATTGAATTGAATTGAATTAAATTGAATTGAACTGAGTTGAATTGAATTGAATTGCACTGAATTGAATTGAATTGAATTGAATTGAATTGAATTGAATTGAATTGAATTGAATTGAATTGAATTGAATTGAATTGAATTGAATTGAATTGAATTGAATTGAATTGAATTGAATTGAATTGAATTGAATTGAATTGAATTGAATTGAATTGAATTGAATTGAATTGAATTGAATTGAATTGAATTGAATTGAATCGAATTGAATTTAATTGTATTCAATTGAATTTAATTGAGTTGAATTGTATTGAATTGAGCTGAATTGAGTTCAGTTGAGTTGAATTGAGTTGAATTAAGTTGAATTGAATTGCAATATGAATTGAATTGAATTGAGTTGAATTGTATCTAGTAAAATTTTTGCGGTATTTTGAGAATATGTTTCAAGTTATTTCCAACACTTATTTCGCACGGTGGTGCAATGGTAATTGGGCGCGGCTCTTGTACATGAGAACACGGGTTCGATGCTTGCTCTGACCACCTTACATTTCTTTCACCTCGCTTAATGATGGCGACGCTATCGAGTACTTAGCCATGAAAAAGCTTCCCAAAATACCGTTCGGAACCGGGGTAAAACTGTGGGTCCCAATCGGTGAATTAAAAAATTAGAATGCGCGCAACCCACTGATTGTGAGAAGCTCTCCTCAATCCTCTCCTCAATGTTATGGGGCACCGTTTTTTTTTAATTCTCACTGAACAAGTTCAATTTCAATACTAAATAAATGTGTTCATTAAAATCGCTAAACCTGTTTTACTACAAAATCTTAAATCACAGGACCCCACGTTGAGAATCAGGTCACCAAACAGAAAAATCATTACAAAATAAACACACGCAGTTAACATGATGCTATGCTCTCATTTGCAACCACGAACATGACTGCAACAGCATTTCGAAATGAATAATCATTTTAGGATCGAGTACGAACACAATCCCAGTACTACTTCATTCATTATGTCCTTGTGATAGCACTAGCACACATGCACTAATAGATCATCAAGACGTATCTTGGGTCCTTTTTTCTTCTTCTTATTTAGTTACTCTTCCTTTCAAGAATAAATGATAGAAAGGCCAACAGAATACAATCATGTTAATTTCCTTACATGTTCGAATCATGGTAGGAGAATTGCCAGTGGAACTGAAAACTGTTGAGGACAGAGATGGCAGTGGAACGCTGTCATCCTTACACGCCTTATACATTTATGATTTTTACTATTCCATGAAGCATGAGAAATGTCATCATCAGTAGAAGATCTGTTTCTTATGGTTATTGTGGAGTATAAGTATGACATGTTGTATCTATTATGACTGCATGGGAAATTAGTGCGACATGTATTTTTAAAGGAAATTACTTTAGATTCATTTATAGGATGTGCGCCAATGCGTTCAAATCGGACCTTATTCTACTATTACAATTTTAAGGTAAATCAAGTTGTTAGACGCAATGCGAGTTAACACGTGTTAGGGGAAATTTAAAAAAATATAACGAGGCGTGATACGAGCAAAAAGTTTAATAGACTTTTAAATAATATAAAATAAATATCCTACAAGGTCGAGCAGGAATTAACTGATGATACTAAATCGAATTAAGTTGTTTTATATTCCTATTTTTTTCAATATCATGTTTCGTACTAAAACTCTTAATATATATGTGAAATATATACAAAGAATAACTTTTTAAAAACGGAGTTGCGGTAGCCGAAAATTCGGTCGTGGCAACCGAATTCCATTTGACACAACAGAATTTAAGTTTCTACAACGGAATTTAGTTGTTACAACTGAAATTGGGTTGCAAAAACTTTATTTCATAAATGATTCTGTTGTGACAAACGAAATTACAATTATGTAAGTTCAATTGGATTTATTTCCAAACCATTCTCTTCGTATCTGTCAGTTTTTGGTTTTCAAATATTTTGTACAGTACAGGTTTATGAATTTGAAAGTACTACGAGCATAGATAAATAAAACACCAGCGGTTGTGAAAGATAAGTGGTCGATTTCAAAGTAAAGGAACATTTTCTAGATGGCGCCGCAGTGGTGGATTTGGGCAAATTTTCGTGGAAACAAAAACTTTTGAAAAAATTATATACCCATGCGTTCTTGCCTTTTCTATTGTCGACAAATATCAAAAGTGATATGCTTTTCTTTTACTTATATTCCATTTTCATATTTAAAAAACAGAACCGAAATAAAAATGATTTGTGAGTCACATCCGAGTGAAAAATGTTCGCACGGAAACAGCCTTTGCCCTGAGGTGAAAATTGTGAATAACCGAATGAGTTATCTATGGTATTTCTATCATCTTTGCTACGAGGAAACACCAATCGACGACACAAACCTCTGCATATAAGATACTTTAAAAACAGAATTGCCAGCAGTCGTACAAATTCTAAATATCAAAAACATTCCCACATATTATTACAATTGTGTAGCCGATTCCACAACCTGCATTCGAATTTCCTGAACAAATAGAAATTCGAAGTATTTTAATTGTCATTACGGACAATGGTAATTCTATTGCATTTGCATTAGATAAAGTAATGCTAATTAACTCATCCCACACACAGGGAAAAGATTAGGTGGAAATCAATTCAGGCATTGGAAATTCCATGTGGAGTCTATATTTTGATCAGAATTCGTAATTGTCAAACATCAGAATTATTTGCCGATGTTATTGATAGATTAAAAATCGGTCTTATTAAATACAAGTTGCTACTACCGAATTTTAGTTGTATTAACCAATTTGAGTATTTCTAAAACCTCATTCATCTGAAGTGGAAGATACAACTAATAAAAAGTACAATATTAGAATTTGTGTTGAAATATTATTCACTATAATCATAATTTAGTTTCTGTTACAAAAACACTTGTTACAAACTTATGTATTCGATTTATCACAAGAGGCTTTGTTGTTAAAGAGAAAATACATATCGCACCCTAAATCATAGAATAACACATACCATAGAAGGTTTTATTCGCTCAATAAATTAAACGTCATAGGTACGATGGAAAGTAAACATTGGATGGTAGAAATATGGGTTCAATAATACCAGATAGTGGCAATAGTATACAGCGATCAACATAGGAACAACAACCGAATTTCGTGTTTTTGTGGCAAACTAGTTGTGTTAAATACAATACAAATGTATACCAACGATAAAAGTCAATAAAAAAGTGCAAAATATATTTAAATTTTTCAGTTCTACACCAAAACCACAGGAAAAAGTTAAGTGAACATATTTTGTAACTCCACCTGGTGTAAGATAATTTTAAATTTAATTGCTCTTATTTCCACAAACCTACGATGAGAGTGTGAAATGAAACGTCACACGAGAGAATAAGTTTATCTAGGTATGTATTAGTCTATGCCCTAAATACAAAAGTGTCACAACTCAAAACTGACAAATTTTCAGTAGAGGCAAAAAACTGAGGTGGAAAGTTAAAAAATATATGAAATGTGCCAAACATAGACATATTAATAGTGGATTTGTTTGGCGAAAGGGAAGAGAAACTGACCCCAGATTTTCGCAGCAGATAGAAATAGTCCTTGGTGATTGTTTTTAAGCAAAAAATTAAAATCTCGAAATTTTGAGTTGTGACGCTTTCTTATTTAGGGTGCAATATATTGGAATGTTACACGAGGACTTTACAGAAAAACTATTATTTTAATCAGAAAGTGATAAAACAAGTTGTGAAAAAACAATACAGTGTATACTTATAGATATCAGCCAGCGAAGTATACATACGAGTATTTATCGTATCATAAATTGAGGTGAATTAAGACTTTTAAACATAATCGTTGAATATGACGCCACTATTGAGGCCTTGACAAACACATGCACTCAATTGTGGACACTTGGCTGGAGGACCTATTATTCTGGATGACACAAATAAACTTAAACACACATATGATACCCAGGGTAACCCATCCCCATTTTTGTCGAAAATATGAAAAATTTTGGAAAGCTGTCTGGATCTGGAAAACGAAGCATTCAATCGAAAAAATAATTTTTTGTATGACTTCCTAAGGGTTTCTCAGAAAGTGTTCGAACAAAAATGGGCACGAAACACGAACTCTGGTTTTAAATAATAATAATATTTATTTATTTATATTTAAATATAAAATATAAAATTTTAATAAAAAAAATTTTCACTTTTTTCTATAAAATTCATAATGGGTTAAAGAATCACCAAATAGTTGTGACAGCCATTAAATTCAAGTACATAATTAGTTGAGCACAGCAATATATTATTTGCTACAACCGAATTAGATTTTACATTTTTCGTTCATCAAATAAATAGAATATTCACCACTACAGGATAACTTGATGGCTAGAACTAAAACTCGATTGACAGATCACATTTATTTATTGTTGCTGTGGCCTCAACTAAATATTTTAGTTCTTGCAAACAAAACTGCATTACAAATCAATTGATATGCACAACATTTGGTGACACGGAACACAATTATTGATACTCACAACTTAATAATGTGATAGTCCAGGGAACCGCCAAATTTTAGTTGGCTGTAAATAGAGTTGTGCCAACGAATCTCTTCTCTCTGTGCAAATCTGTTTTTTACCCACAAATGCGTCCGTGGTAAAAAATGGGCCTAAATTAACGGATAGCAACACCGAAGGGTTCTCAACTCCAGGGATTTGAACTATAAGAAGTTCGTATTTCTGTATACCTGTAAGTCAATGTTCTGCCGCCCCAAAGATGGTGCCAAACGGCTGTTTATGGTAAAAGGTGAATATCGTAAGACCATTCAAAGAAAGATCTATTAGTTTCGCTAATTAACAAATTCAAATCCCCGTTAGTACAAAGATATCTCTTGAACTTCGAGGGCGGTCCCAAAATAAGCCGCCCTAACAAAAGGAAAAAACACAAAAAAGTTGGTAAAAATTTTCTTTATTCAAAAATTAAATTATTCGAACGTGTGGTCGAAGTTTTAATTAATTTATTCTTCGATATTTCGCTACCCTTTGGGCAGCATCGTCAGGAAGATAAACGCAATAATTAATTAGAAACGAAAACAATTGATAAACAAAATTTTCTCCTTGACGATGTTACCCAAAGAGTAGTGAAATATCGAAGAATAAAGAAATTAAAAATACGACCAAATGCTCGAACAATTTAATTTTTGAATACAATACGAAAGGTCGGATAAATCATCACTTATTCAATTTTCTTTATTTTTCAACCTAATCTCCTTTCTCCAAATCTTTTAACACCGAGACATTTTTTCAAACTTTCAAATTGAAAATAGAAAATCATGAAACAATTCGAACTTCGCATCGAACTAGTGGATGTGTGAAATGGAGCATTAGCTTGATGAAACAACACTTTATTTTTCGCCAAATGCGGCCTTTTTTCCATAATCTCATGACTTAAATGCTACAATAATACTCATCGTTGATTATTTTTTCCCCTCTGAAGATAATCAATAAAAATTATCCCATGCGCATCCCAAAAAACAGACGCCATGACCTTTCCTGCAAATGGCAAAGCCTTCGCATTCTTGGGGCACTATTCTCCTATTCCAGTCCACTGCTTTGACTATTCCCTTGTCTCAGGTGGGAAGTAGTGGATCCATGTCTCATGCATGGTTATAAAAAATTCGGCTTTGTTGCGGTGAAACTTCGCCAAATACTCTACGGAAACATCTTCACGAAGCCGTTATTGCTCTATTGAAAGCAAACGCGCCAACCATCTTGCGCACTGCTTCTCAGCTTCAAATCTTCGGTCAATGTGCGATGTATAACACTTTTTGAAATGTCTATCATTTCAGCTAATGATCATCCAATACCATTTTGTGGATTTTCTTAACAGTGTCTGGTGTGGACACCTCAATTGGTTGAACACTACGGTGTTCGTCTTGGCAGTTCGTACGGCCTAGTATAGACTCTGCTACCCCATATTTTACAGTCGTAAACGAAGGAGCAGATTCTCCCAGAGTAGTATCTAGCTCGGCTGAAATATTGCTTGAACTGAGACCTTTCAAATGGAAATATTGAATTACCTAACGGTGACCAATTTTTTCCACGTTTACCAATTCACTGAGATCGTTTACCTTTGATGGCTCAAATAAAAATACCAAATAACGTGGCGACTTGAAACTTCAAACATATATTTTATACGGTTGCCTCTTTTCACCAAAATATATTTTTTTAATCTACTGGCACCATCTATACGTCAGGTCGGCTAGTTTTGGGACCGCCCTCGTAGAACAATAGAGTGAAGATTTTATATATGGAATTTTGCAGTTTTCGCGATTTCAGTTACATAAACAGCAGATTTTTTCAACTCAAAACGTACTGCTGTGTGAGGTGGGTTAAAAGCTTGAAATCCTTGAAATCGCACAAGCATCAACGCTTCTTTAACTTAGTTTCGGTAGAATTTGAAGGTACTGGAACTTTTAGACTTATTTGTATTTGAAATGACAAATTTAACCAAATTTGGAAAATCCTGAACTGATTTTCGCTTCCGGAGCCCAAATAATTTTTCTCTGCATTTGAATGTAACTCTTTATTTGTTTCACAGTGTAATATGATCATTTTCCGCCTTTGCCTTGATATCCGGTATCAAGATAAACTATTTAATTTAAATTTCAAAGCGTAATTTCATATTACAGCTTTAATTCTGTTAAACGATTTAATAGACACATATAAGCCTACTAAAATTCGAACAATTGGAATACAATGTTTCACCCTTAATATGAAATCATACATGGGACAAATTAATTACATGACAATTATAATTTGCTGTTTAATTTAAATTTCCTGTCCAAATGTAAATTGAAAAATCTGTCACTACCATTGACAATTGTACTTATTTTCAAAGCATTTCCTTCATATCTGGCAATTTTGGTCTTCAAATATTTTATACAGTACAGGTTTATGAATATGAAAGTACTATGAGGCCAACACCTATCAAAGCTACAAACCTATTCATATAAAAAAATTTAGAAACAGAATTGCCAGTAATCAAACAAACTAAAAGTAATTAAAAGCATATTTCATAACAATTAGCATCTGATTCTACAGCTTGCATTTGATATTCTAATCCTGATTCGATATTTGAGATACACATTTTAAACGTGTTATCCTTTTGGTACAATACTGCTCTTTTCCGTCCCCTAGAGACTCAACCGAAGTGACATTCAAGTTCCTCCTCTGTATTAATAAAGGATACTCTCTTATTTGTTTCACTACTATTGCTACATATTATCCATTCATCATGTCCATGTTGGTAATGTTTTGCATTAAAATTATATAAAAAAAAACAAGATATAACGATCTGACCACACCCGACACCCGGGCAAAGTGTTGACAATACGTGTTGTATTTTTATGGATGAATATTGAAATTTTAATAATATTGAAACGCAACACAATATCCGACCGCAGATATTGATTTACACAATGTAAATATCGGTGAAAATACAAACCAATATAACAACAACTAGAGTTCAATCTTATAAAGGTTATAATATAAAATATACATACATATATACATATGTATATTCATATAAAAAAGTCCTATAAATCAGTTAAATATTTAAACATTATAGGCCAAGGCTGTTGGGTATTGAAATATAGGAGTGGTGTTTTCGCGAACGTAAAAGGATCCATAATCAATCGATTGTCTATCGAATGGAAATTTCTGTTTAATAAATTTGCTGGTGAATGGTGGGCAAAATGGTTGGGAGAAGTTTCTCAACTTGTCCATTTTGTAGATTAGGAAATTTGATATCTGCTATAGAGGTGAGCACTATTGAATTTTAGACTACGCGTGTAAGTTATAGACACACAGGTTTTTACTCATCTTGAGCGAGAAAAAGCATACGACTATTTCGGGCATATGGCTGCCGCGGTTGTTCCTCACGAAGCGCATTCTGGACGTCCAATTTTCCGTCACTTTTTCGAGCATTGCTGACCGTATGTCAAGAATGACATGAAAAATTCTGGCCTCCAAAGTGTCAATTGTTGGATGCCTTGGATGCCTATTAAATCATCTATTGATCGAAATCAACTTACCGCCTAATTTTGATTTCAACAAATCGATTGTTGCGGTAGCCGTGAGGCACGTAGCACCATCCTGTGGAAAACAAATCTCGCGCGGATCAATATCGTCCATATTTTCAAACAAAAACTCCTTAATCATGATGCGTTTACAATCTCTATTGACCGCAACGAGCTCGCGCAACCGCAACGAGCTCGGCTTCATGTTCGAAGAAATTAGTTCCGATAATGCCAACAGTGTCTAAACCGCGCCAAACGGTGAATTTTTCTGGATTTAAAGGAGTCTGTAGCGTTTCTTTCCATATTTGCCAATTTTGTTCAATAACAAATTCAAATTAATTCAATTCAATTCAATTGAATTCAATTCAATTCAATTCAATTCAATTCAATTCAATTCAGTTCAATTCAATTCAATTCAATTCAATTCAAGTCAATTCAATTCAATTCAATTCAGTTCAGCTCAGTTCAGTTCGATTCAATTCTATTGAACTCAATTCAGATCGATTCAATTCAATTCAGTTATATTCAATTCAATGCCATTCAATTCGATTCAATTCAATTCAATTGAATTCACTTCAATGCAATTGAGCTCAATTCAATTCAATTTAGTTCAATTCAATTCGGTTCTGTTCAATTAAATTCAATTCAATTTAATTCAATTTATTTTAATTTAAATTAATACCATTCAAATCAATTCAATTGAATTCAATTCAATTAAATTCAATTCAGGTCAATCCAATTCAATTCGATTCAACTCAACTCATTTCAGTTCAGTGCAATTCAATTCAACTCAATTCAATTCAGTACAGTTCAGTTCAGTTCAATTCAGTTCAATACAATTCAATTCAATTCAATTCAATTCAATTCAATTCAATTTAATTCACTTCAATTCAATTCAATTCAATTCAGTTCAATTCAATTCAATTCAAATCAGTTCAGCTCATACAGAGTCCATTCAATTCAATTAAATGCAAATCAATCCAATTCAATCAATTCAGTTCAACAGAAGTCCACTCAATTCAATAAAATTCATTTCAATTCAATTCAACTCAATTCAATTCAATTCAATTCATTTCAGTTCCATGCAATTCAGTTCAGAGCAAATCAATTTCAACTCCATTCAATTCTTTTCAGTTCAGTTCAATACGATTCAGTTAAATTCAATTCAATTGAATTCAATTCAATTCAATTCAATTCAATTCAATTCAATTCAATTCAATTCAATTCAATTCAATTCAATTCAATTCAATTCAATTCAATTCAAATCAATTCAATTCAATTCAATTCAGTTCACTTGAAATCAGTTCAGCTCAAACAAAGTCCTTTTAATTCAATTAAATGCAATTAATTTCAACACAATTCAGTTCAGTTCAGTTCAATCCAATTCAATTCAATTTAATCAATGCAATTCAATTCAATTCAGTACAGTTCAGTTCAGTTCAGTTCAGTTCAGTTCAGTTCAGTTCAATACAATTCAATTCAATTCAATTCAATTCGATTCGATTCAATTCAATTCAATTCAATTCAATTCAGTTCAATTCAATTCAAATCAGTTCAGCTCATACAGAGTCCATTCAATTAAATTAAATGCAAATCAATCCAATTCAATCAATTCAGTTCAACAGAAGTCCACTCAATTCAATAAAATTCATTTCAATTCAATTCAACTCAATTCAATTCAATTCAATTCAGCTCAATTCAATTCAGTTCAGTGCAATTCAATTTCAACTCCATTCAATTCATTTCAGTTCAGTTCAATACAATTCAATTAAATTCAATTCAATTTAATTCAATTCAATTCAATTCAATTCAATTCAATTCAATTCAATTCAATTCAATTCAATTCAATTCAATTCAATTCAATTCAATTCAATTCAATTCAATTCAATTCATTTCAATTCAATTCAATTCAATTCAATTCAATTCAATTCAATTCAGTTCAATTCAATTCAATTCAAATCAATTCAATTCAATTCAATTCAATTCAATTCAATTCAATTCAATTCAGTTCACTTGAAATCAGTTCAGCTCAAACAAAGTCCTTTCAATTCAATTAAATGCAATTAATTCCAACTCAATTCAGTTCAGTGCAATTCAATTTCAACTCAATTCAATTCAGTTCAGTTCAGTTTAATACAATTCAATTAAATTCAATTCAATTCAAATCAGTTCAACTCAAACAAAGTCCTTTCAATTCAATTAAATGCAATTCAATTCTCAATTCAGTTCAGTTCAATTAAATCCAATTCAATTCAATTTAATCAATTCAATTCAAATCAATTCAATTCAACACAAGTCCATTCATTTCATTTCAATTCAATTCAGTTAATTTCAATTAAACTTAATTCAGTTCAGTTCAATTCAATTAAACTTAATTCACTTCAGTTCAATTAATAATATTAATAATTTAATTTCCCATAACTCATAAATATTTACAAAATGAAAAACTAGTGCGCTCTATATGGACAAACAAATTAAGTTTACATGCCATTCTTGATTCCGATTTTGAAATCCCAGCCTTCATGGGTCGCAGCTACCATCACGGTGTGTTGTGTCTGTCAATTTGACCGTGGAGTAATTATCAGCGCCTCTCAAGGTCGTCGAAAATCGGAAGAACTGATGAACTTAAACTGCGACAGCAACCGTTTTAAGTTCCTGTAGTTCTTTAATACAATGAATGTTTTTAGAATCTTGAACCTCAGGTATGACATATACATACATATATTGGATTATGTTGTGGTAATCGCATTGAAATCGAAAAATCAAGCAACCTCATTTTTCTCAAAGACGTTTGGTGCAACAAAATTGATTGCAAATTCGGTTGATGCAATCGAACTGATTCTAGAAATCGGAGTGAATGTAAATTGCGATTAGAATGCGATTCAAATTCGGCCATTTATTACAGTCACAAAACTCTAATCCATTAGCGATTGTAATTAATAATCATTTTGAAATTATTTTTATACAATTGATCAAATTAGAAAATTAACAGAATAAAAATTATTAAACAGATTAATTTAACGTTATGATTTTTATTCGGTTTTATGCCCTTGATTTAACTAATGTTTGGCTCATGATAATCTATAGCAAATATAAGCAAAATTTGTCCGCGAATTCGTTTCTAGATTTATTGAGGTCACTCTAATAAGAAACTCCACGTTATTAATTATAAAATTTAGATAGCAGCAATTGTTGTTATTTATTTACAGATGCTAGATATATAAATTTCACCTGCACAGACAAAAAAAAAATAGTTTCTAAATCATTAACAATTTTCAAATTTCATAACTAATTATTTATGTGAATTGTTGCCTAAAACCACAAATCCGTCCATCAGTGAAATTAATTTATCAGTATCACACAAAATAATTATACTAATTGTTATAATTTTTGTGATATTGAAATTCAATAAATTCTTGCTTAGTTGGACGGACAGACATCCTGTCAGGATGCGGTGCAAATATTTTAATTAATTACTATTTTTGGGTGGCCACAAAATAAAACGTTTATACAACATTGGGATTTATGATGGATTTGGGAAACCACAGAATTGAAATTTTTTGAAAAACTAATAACAGTATTGATTATTTTATATTTGCCAACATACTTACATATATATGAGCGAAATTAGTATATTGCATTTTTGGTATGTGCTCGAATTTGTATAAATGTTCAGGTTAGCCAGGTAAAATGTTAACATATCCTGTTCGAGGAAAGCTCTAGAAATGGTTGTATTGGGTTTAATAATAAAAATAACATTTACCATTATTATCGTACCTTTTGGTATGAAACCGCCAATACTGCGTTTCTTATCGAAACAATCATATCTGGAGAATTTCAGTTTACACTGTTGTTCATATGTATGTAAGGGTAAATTAATCAACAAATTATTCAGAAATAAACACATTAGGATCTTAAAAAATCGCATGGCATGATGATGCACGGCATGTGCGTATTTGAAATAATTTTGCATTTCGCTCCTTTGTCCAATAAGTGTGAATATTTGGCCGTGAATGGTTGTGCTTGTGTATATCTTTTTGGTTGGTTGTGTCTGCTTCTCGCTTTCTTCGTTGATAAAGTAATAAACTTATAGCTGTTCGTCTTGTACAGTGATGGATTATGAATGTGTGCATGCAGGTACTCTATGGGAGTATACTAGTGTGAGTGTGTTTGTTTGGCTTCATGTATTTAATAGGCTTATATTTTGTGCCAACAGATCTTCTATCATTCCCATTGCTGCGAGTTTCAGCGTAAAGGGTGAACACAAGCTCAATGTCCAGAGAAATCGTTAAGGAAGCATCTGCTGTAGGGTCGCCTGGAATGACGCTCCAAATAAATCCCATGAAGCGTTTGGGTGGAGCTTCTCGCAACGAGTGAGTATAGTGAGCCTTTTTATTTTACACTCACTGATTTGGACCCACATTTTTCACTCACTGATATGGACATACAGTTTTGCACCGGTTCCGAACGGAATTTTGGGAAGCTTTTTCATGGCTAAATAATTGATAGTGTCGCCGTCACTAAGCGAGGTGACCGCCGTCGAAAGTGTATCTTAAAAATGGTAATTTGTTTGTATGTATATGTCATCATTACTCGAGAACCAAGTGTCCGATTTTGTCCGAATACATTTAGAAGCATTTAGAATTACAATACCTTTAATCTATTCCTATAGTATGTCTCAATGTAATCAACAGTTTACCAGTTATACAAAAACAGAGTGGTAATAAAATATATTTTTTGCTTAAAAAATTTAAATTTTATATTATTATTGAAACAACAAAAAGTGTAAAGTTTTATTAGTATATCCTAAATCCCTAAAGGATGCGTTTTCCTCTTATTCACAATTGCGTGAAGGTATCTCATTTTGTCAGGAATTATGATTTTTTTTGGTGGCATGTGATGAGTAATATTGGAGGTTGTCACAACGGAATTTAAAGGTCATGCCTACAAGACTAGTTGTTCTCACAACAAAATAGAGACTCTCCCAACCTCACTGGAGATTGTATCAACCGTACTGGAGGTTGTCACAACCGCAATAGAGGTTGCCATATGAGGTTATTCAATTCAGTTCAATTAAATGTTGTAGCAACCGAACTGGATGTTTTCACAACCGAACCGATGTTTTTTTGCCGAAGTTAGTGTTTGTCGCAACCTAATCAATTTCTTTATAATAATAGGAATGAATTTATTGATATTTTTTGCATGGTTTATTGATAATTTAATTTCCTACATTCTCATGAACAATTAAAAAAAATCTATGAGTGTTCGAACTCACGGGCGATGTGTTAACACCTATTTGTGACACGGTACCTGTTCGATTTCTATGAACACATTAGTAAATGTTACATTGGAAAATAAAAATAAATAATAGTTTTTGTGCTGAAGGATCTTTTGCTATTGCACTTTCTTTATTCTAACATCTGCTTTAACATTAGATGTCACTGAAATAATTGTTTTTGTTTTGTCATAAACAGAGCGACGACAAAAAGTATTGAATAGTATAGAGAACTTATTGCACTCTTTTTCCGCTCTCATGTAGAGAGTCTGATTAAAAGATCATAAAGGAGTCTTTTTATTTTTATAGAATATTTCAATATAAATGCACCATTTCGACAATGTTATTACATAAAACAATACCAAAAGCATAAATTTTTCAAATGGCATCAATGTTTCACACCAAAATTATAAATCGACCAAGTTATGACAAAAATAGAGTAATACGTTTTGAGTCATTCACCAAATGTCGCGAGTGCTTTTGAGTCATACTATTCGTTCATGAGTCCTCTATATTATTCAATACTCTTTGGCGACGAAGACCTGCTTGTTTATTCTCTGCCGCTACATCAATACTATCACACTTATTTTCAGGCAGAGGCTATGGTTTTCAACAACCACGTATGTGATGCTAACGCTGTGTGTTGATTGCATGTGTTCTCTTTGATATATTGCCCTACCCGTGCCTATAGATGATCAAAAACGAAGAACTAATGCGCTTTATATGGGGAAACTAATTCATTTCACATGTAATTCCTGAATAAAATTTTGAAGTCCCAGCCCTAATAGGCCCTAATAGGTTGTGTCTGTCGATTTACCTGTGGCTAAGTTCTTTTTGTATTTCAATACAATAAATGTTTATAGAATTTTAAACATCAGGTATGAAACATTTTGAATTAAAATATTTCTAATATTTCGCAAGGACGGTTGGTGCAACCATATCGATTGCAAATTCGGTAGCTGCAATCGAATTGTTTCTGAAAATCGTATTGACTTTAAATTCCGACTCATACGAAATGTGCCACCAGCCAGCTATTTATTACAGTTACAAACCTCTAATCGTAGTTGTCAAACTGCACTCGAGCCATCTAGTGCTCACTACATTTCTTAACGGATTTCTTAGCAGTCGCCAAATAGTTCCTTTGTGGATTCAACAACCGGTCGTGGTAAGATCGTAAAGGGTAGCTTTCAACTAAGTCAATGTGCAACTTTTCCGATTGCAATGTTTTCTGCCTGAAAGACAATCCAATTGTCTGGTAGCCTCAGTACAAATATATTAGATTTCAAAACTTACTTTGCCACCAAGTTTGGAGCCATCAGTGTAAAAGACGAAATAGCTTCTATTGCCTGATATAAGCCCCTTCCAGTTCTGTTTATCCGGGATATGAGTATAGAAGTATCTTTCAAAGGTAGAACTGGATGTCAAGTAATCCACTTCTATTGCGGATTGCCGCCAATCTGTACGAATCCATGATCGAATTGTTCCATGATTGCGGATGTTACAGGAATTTACCTTCCCATCAAAACTAGGTAATGGTTAATAGGGGTTCAGCAATGAGCAGCCCATAGTACACACCATTGCCATTCTGTGGAATTTTGTCAGCAGACTTAGAGCACTATTACACGATGAATTTATCCCCGCAAGAAAATTCGTGAAATTTACGTTCGTTAGGCAAGAGGTCTAGAAAAGTAAGAGAGGAGGAAAAAATGCCATGAAATGCCCTGGCATTGTGTTTCGCGGGATTTTTTTTCAATTCCTCTTTGTGTAGTTGCCGTTTTTGTGTTGATTTTGATATTTTACTTTTGTGATAATTCAATAATTCGAAATTGTAAAAATTCAACGTGTAATAGCTCGATAAATTACGTAGCAACTGTAAAAGAGAGCTGAAAAGTATGCCCGCAAGAAATGCCATCGTCTAATAGGACACTTATGAATGTAGATCTATCCAGAACCGGCCGCCAAACGACTGTGCCGTAGATCTATGTATATCGTACTGACAACAGCTGTGTCTGTTTTGTAATATATTTAGGTAGTTTGGGCCCACCATCCCCCGATGGCCCTTTAATACCAATATACGGTTACTGGGGCTCTGCTAATCCTAATCATGGTATTTGACTTGAAGATTTGTTTTCCATGAAGAATCACACTTAAATAAGTTGTGTTATTCCTTAGCCAAATGTCTGTACTACACAAAGACAATGACTGGATATACAGAACCTTCTGTTTTCTGGTAAAGAGTGTGAGTTTGGCTTTTTCGAATTTGCACCCATCCCATTCTCTGTGGCCTTATTAGAGAGTATCCTGATTAAGCCCTTGAGCACATATTTCAATGTGCAAGAGTCACACCTTATTAAGGCACTGGAGCGTGTATCTCATATTCAGTGAGCTGGGCAGTATTTATAAGTACTTTTAGACACATTGATCGTGACCTAAAATCTACACCAATTCCGAGCAATTAGGCTATGTGACGGGGTTTCATACCAGTTTTTTATGCTTTTTAGTATACAATATTCGAAATTGTCGTTAAAAGAAATTAAAGCTGTCAGATGTGGGCTAGAAACAGTTTGTATGATACAAAACTTATTAACTTTTATGACTTTTACACGCTGAAAAATATGTCAGTTTCTGTTGTTTGGATGCAGATATAATGTAGTTGTAGCTTGTCGCAAAAATAGTATACTTCTTTCCAAACACATTGTGTTTGCTTTTAAATATTACATATTGGAACCACAATGATTAGAAACAGAATGCTTGAAACACAATGGTTATAATACGTGGATTTGTGACCCAAATGTGGTTTTTTTTGCTGGAAAACCGTCGAAAACAAAACCGTGACAGACAACATAGTAACAAAGAAGCAAAAGGGCTTCAATTCATGAAAACAATGCCTGCAAACATATACGTGGTTCCTGCAATATGTTGCTGGGGCCCTTTTTTCCGCCTGTATTAACTCTATTAGTATCAGATTTGTAGCACTTTTACATTGGCATAACAGTGAAACTCTTACTTCTAAGTAAATGCATATTAACAGTTTTGCCTCTGACTGTACGTGCGTATCTGAATTGTGTCTTATTGTATTTTTCAGCCAAATTGGATGGTGTGAAAACGTATATGCGTATGCGACGTGTGCCCAATCATCTGCAGGTGAAGGTCATCAAATGGTTCGATTACCTGTGGTTGACGCAAAAATGTTCCGACGAGGAACGTGCCGTATCATGTCTTCCTGATAAATTAAAGGTAAGTATTTTTAGTGATTTATTTTTATTTACGTGGAATATACTTTATTTAAAATCCCCATATTTTTTAAAACGCATTATTTTTAATCGACGAGAACGTTAGAGATCTTTTGCTAACTTTTACTCGGTCAACCCTTAATATTTACACACATGAGAAAAATCCACGTTGCTGTTAGGTAAATGTGTTCACAAAGGCAAAGGGATTTTACGAAATTGTTCAGACAAAATAACGCCCATGAATATGTAATTTAAATTTATTTATTTGAACATCACATTTGAACATCACAGTTGTTTCTATCAATTATATGCCACTTTCCCTTAGTCTAACTAAAACTAATCAACTAAAAAATTACTATCTCGTAGTCTCCACTAAACAGAGTTAACTAACTTTAGCTGTTAACGAAAATTAGGACGTAAACAATTATTAAATTTGTGAAGGCTAAAGTTGGAAATAGTTTTAGGTTTTCAAAACGTTTTGCTCTTTGAGGCAATTGAGCTGCTCACATGCCAATTGATCTAACTGCACGAAACAAAAATTGGAAAAAATCGGAAAAGAAGCTGCTGAAGGCATCGCTATGTTGCTATCTCTGACAGAGTTGAAAATAAGGTTATATCTGTGATTAAAAGCACCCTTTTCGAGTTATGTACATATTTTTATTTGGGAGAATTTTTTACAAATTTTGACCAACATTCCCAAACTCGTTGCATACTTGCAAATAATTTGCTATTTTTCGATATATTGGAGCGAAGTTCCTTAACGCAGGGTGCGGATGGGGGCTAAATGAAAAAAAACCAATTTTTTTTAACACTTTTATGCTACAATCTACAATTATCAACTATATTGGGTATTTTTGCTTTGGTTTGTGTCCAGACTGACATATGTTGGGAAATTTCTAGTGTAATGGGAAGTTCTCTAGGTGGAGCCGGTAACCAACATTTAGTATATATTATAGTTTTGAACCCAACAAAAAGTAAATATAGAAAACTCAAAGTGAAAGAAGTTTAAAAAGGAACATTTTTTTAAGATTAAAAACAGAATATTTTCTCAAACAAGTGCATTTTCCTAAAAAAAGTAAATTTTCTCAAAAAAATACCTATTCATATTCTTAAACAAAGTCTGTCTTTTCGTTAAAAAGGACCTTATCTTAAAGAAGTACCTTTGCTTAGAAAAAGTAAATGTTTTTACAAAATGTACATTTTCTTAAAAAATCAATTTTTTTTTAAATAAGTACCTTTTCTTAAAGAAGTAAATTTTCTTACAACAAATTGCTTCTTCTTAAAAAACTGTCCATTCTTTAAAGAGAAAGTTTTTTGTGAAACAAAATAACCTTTCTTCTTGAAAAAAAAGGACCAGTTCTACAAAAAAATTCGTTTTTCTTAAAAAAAAACCTTTTCTACAAAAAGATACCTTCTCTTAAAAAAATTGATTTTCCTACCAAAACTCCTTTTCTTAAAAATATAATAATACACTTTCTTTTCCTGAGAAAAGTAGCCTTTCTACATTAAGTTCATTTTCTTAAAAAAATAACCTTTTCCTAAAAAGAGTACCACTTCTTTGCGGGATGGGCACTAAATAAAAAAAATAAACAATTTTTTTTAACACTATTATGCTACAACCCAGCATTATCAACTACATTGGGTACTTCTGCTTTGATTTGTGTCTAGACTATCATATTTTGGGAAATTTCTTGTTTAATTGGAAGTTTTCTAGCTGGAGCCTGTAACCAATATTGAGTATCTATTGGAGTTTTGAACCCAATAAAAAGTTAATTTAGCAAAGCCTAAGTGAAAGAAGTTTAAAAATAGAAAATTTTCTTAACTAAGTGCAGTTTCTTAAAAAAGTAAATTTTCTCAAAAAAAAAAAAACAAACAAGTAAATGTGTGCTGTTATTTCGTTTCCAAAAACAAAAACAATCATTTTTGCATTTCAGTAAAATGGTCAGAACTTTGGAACGGTAAGACCTCTGGGTTTCGTTTAGGTCGTTTTGGAAAGGTAAGAGGTATGGCTATCTCTCGTACATAAGTTAACTGCCTTCTAGCTGAGCAGATTGAGGTTATGTGAATTTTTTTTTTTTTTTTTCCGAAGGCTCTGTATCTCGTTGATTTGACATTTTTCTACTTTTTTTTATTGATTCTGAAAGGCCTCTTAATTCGACCACTGGCTCAGAAGTTAGCAACTTTACCCTGACACCCTCCGACCACCAATCCGAAAATTTTTAAGCCGCTGCCATTTCGCACCCATGCATTTTCGGACATGGTCCTAGTCGACTTTTCTTCATGAAATGAGCCAAGGAATACGCTGGAGAAATTTGTCCGGAACTTCCTGAATACCCTGTATATTGTAGTTTTGAACCCAATAAAAAGTAAATTTAGAAAAGCCAAAGTGAAAGAAATTTAAACAAAATAACTTTTTCTTAAATAAGGGCCTTTTCTTAAAAAAAGGAAATTTTATCAAAAAAATACCTATTCATATTCGTAAACGAGAACCTTTTCTTAAAAAAAATACCTTCTCTTAAAGAAGTACCTTTGCTTAAAAAAAGTTAATTTTCTTGCAAAAAGTACATTTTCTTAAAACAAATAAATAACAAAAAATAAATAGTTTCCCATTACATCCCATGAAGGGACCGGGGAGAACTGCTCACAATCACTGAGCTGTGCGCTTTCCGGTTTTCACTCACTGATTGGGACCTACAGTTTTACACCGATTCCGAACGGTATTTTGAGAAGTTTTTTCATGGCTATATACTCGATAGTGTCGCCGTCACTATGCGAGGTGACCGCCGCCGAAAGAAATTTGAAGGTGGTCAGAGCAGGGTTCGAACCCAGGATCTCATGTACAAGAGCCGCGCACACTAACCATTGCACCACCGACGGTCTGAAGCAAATATTTTTTTTATATAAGCAAGTACATTTTCTTTCAAAAAATTGCCTTTTCTTAAAAGACTACCGTTTCTTTAAAGAGTAACTTTTTTGTGAAACAAAATAATTTTTCTTGAGATAGGTATCTAGTCTTGAAATGTTCCTGAAAAAAGTAGCAATTCTAAAAAAGTGTCCATTTCGTAAAAAAAACCGTTTATTCAAAAAAGTACATTCTCTTAAAATAATTCCTTTTCTTATAAAAATTTCTTTCTTAAAAATAAAATAATACATTTTCTTTGCTTTTCCTGAGAAATGTAGCCTTTCTGAAAATAAGTTAATTTTCTTAAAAAAATAACCTTTTCCTAAAAAGTGTACAACTTCTTTAAAAAGTACCTGTTCTTAAAAAAAAAGTACTTTCGTTGTAAACAAAATTCACACTCTTATAGGTATTTCTTACAGAAGTAAATACTTCTTCTTAAAAATAGTACCTTCTCTTAAAAAACTTTAGCTTTTGATAAAAGAAGTAC
Organism: Phaonia tiefii; assembly: GCA_963931995.1. Lineage (NCBI taxonomy): Eukaryota > Metazoa > Arthropoda > Insecta > Diptera > Muscidae > Phaonia > Phaonia tiefii. The sequence goes on from OZ008371.1 coordinate 166,921,033, forward strand.
CTATCTTTGAGAAAGGACCTTTTCGGGAAAATATAATATTTACATATTCTCACAAAAGGGACCTAAAAATATACTTTTTTGTTTTAAAAAAATACATTGTATAAAAAAAATTGTTTGTTAAAAAAAGGTTTTAATTTTACAAAAAGTGTCTCTTAAAGTTCCATTTAAATTATTGTATTTTTCAACGGGCGCCTTAGTAATTGATATATGGCGAAAGGAACTTCGTTCCAACCTCTTGTAATTGTTTAAATAATAATACTATTTTTTATTATAACACATTAATAATTAATAATTCTTTATTAAAATAACAAAAAAATGCAATTTCAATTAAAAATATTATTTTATTCAAAATATCCACTTATGGCATTAACAGTTCAAACTGATTTCGGGCATATGGCCACCGCGGTTGATTCACGACGAACCGCATTCTGGACGCCAAATTTTGAGTGACTTTTTCGAGCATTTCTGACAGTATGTCACGAATAACACGAAAAATTGTGGTCTCCTAGGCATCAATTGTAGCCGGATTATCAGCATAAACCAGTGACTTCACGCAGTCGCACAGGCAATAATCGAGAGGTGTCGAATCGCACGACCTTGGAGGCCAATTAATTGACAGGCCTATTTCTCGGAATCAACGTTTTGATTTGAAATTTAGATTTAAATAAATCGATGGTTGCGCTCGCCGTATGGAACGTAGCACCAAAAGTCGCGGGAAAAACTACCGATCTTAATGAAATTGGATTATAGGCTCCGTGTCATTAAACGCCAGTTACCGATTAAGACATGGGTGAATTTCCAACGCCGGGCTGGTTGTTCGGCAAGATAACTCCCACGAAACCGAACCAATCATTATGATATTTGGTACCAGACAAAATTTAGTCAAATGCACACAAAAGTTGGGCGGCACACAAAAGTTAATCGACACGGTAACTGTCGTAAACTACAACCGATCTTAATGAAATTCGGTACTAGGCAATGTTTTCCTAAAACTTAAAAATTAACTACTGTATCGCACCCATTTTTATACCTCCCATGCAAAAGTTGGGCGGCTCGATAAAAAAATTAACAAAATTTGTTACTCATAATTTTTTTGTGTCGTAACAACTGAGCAACTTCGCCATGCCAGTTTTTATACCTCTCATATAGATATTGGGCGGAAAATTGGCTGGTAGTCGCGATAACTCCCCGTAATCACTTAGGATCGTAATTAAGTTGGGTATTGAATAATACATAGGTCTTTTTTTTGTAGAACTCGGTCGCAATGGATGACCTAGGGTGAGGGTATGTTTAAATCGGTTCACCCGACTGAAATTTTTGAACGGGGTTTGGTTTTTTTTTTTAAATATATTTTGACATGATTGTTCAAAAATTGTTTCGTATTATAGATATTATTATCACAGATATGTTGGTCAGGTTTTTTTCAAATTTCTTGACCTGTAACTCATTCAGTACTAGATATAGTTTTCCTTTATTACTTTCCTCAGCTTTTCTTTTATTAAAACGAGGCTAGGTGGCTTCAATATGGCAGCCTAGATTGCTTTATACGTAACACAGTTCGGTTATACTGCATATTTCAAAGGATATAGTTTTTGAAAAATAATTTGAATTCTTCATTGCTTCAAAAGCCTTCAATGCATATGATACCCAGTTGGAAAGACTGATGTGTTCCCCAATTTTTCAGGGTAATATTTGGTACTTTTTTTGAAGAGAGGTACTTCTTTAATTACCAGCTAATGTTTTTTTAAGAAAAGGTACTATTTTGAAGAAGAAGTGCTTTCTGTAAGAAAAGGAAAGAATTTTTTTTTACAAAGAATTACTTTTTTTAAGAACACGTACTTTTTAAAGAAGTGGTACTCTTTTTAGGAAAAGGTGTTTTATTTAAGAAAATTTACTTATTTTCGGAAAGGCTACTTATCTCAAGAAAAGAAAAGGTATTAGATTATTTTTAAGAAAAAGGTACTTTTAAAAAACGCAATTTTTGTAAGAAAACTTATTTTTTAAGAGAAGGTATTTTTTAAGAGAAGGTATTTTTTTGAAGATAAGGTTTTTTCTTAAATAATGGGTGTTTTTTTTAGTATTGGCCCTTTTTTCAAGAATAGGTACATTTTTAAGAGTAGGTACTTATCTCAAGAAAAGTTATTTTGTTTCACAATAAAGGTAAGAAAAGGCAATTTGTTGTAAGAAAATTTACTTTTTTAAAAAAGGTGTTTATGTGATGATTTATCCGACCTTTCGTATTGTATTCAAACATTAAATTGTTCGAGCGTTTGGTCGTATTTTTAATTAATTTTGTTCTTCGATGTGTCGCTGCCCTTTGCGTAGCATCGTCCGGAAGATAAACACAATTATTAATTAGAAACGAAAACAATTGATAAACAAAATTTTTTTCTTGTCATTGGAAAAAACAACAATAACAAAAAATTAAAAAATTAAACAATTGACGAAATTTTCTTGTCATATGAAAAATGTTTTAAGTTACAGCCAGAAAAATTTTTATGTAGAAATAATTTTTCTGATTTACAACCAGAAAAATAAGTTGGTTGAAAAAAGTATATACATAACGGTAAATTCAACAGGTTACATCCTGATATATTAAAAATGTTACTGAGTAACAAATTCAATGATACATCACACAATTTTCGGTGGAAAAACGTTTGAACAATTTAATATTTAAAAAGGTTTATTTAAAAAAAATTATTTTTTTTAAGAATAGGTACTTTTTTTACGAAATTTAAATTTTTTTAATTAAAGGTATTTCTTAAGATAAGGAATTTGTTTTAAGAAAAGGTACTTTGTTTAAGAATATGTATAGGTATTTTTTTTGGAGACAATTTACTGAATTAAGAAAAAGTTATTTTTTTAAACTTGTCTAAATTTACTTTTTATTGGGTTCAAAACTACAATATATACTAAATATTGGTTACAGGCTCCACCTAGACAACGTCCCCCATTAAACAAGAAATTTTCCAACACATGTGCGCCATCTAGTTAGTCTAGACACACACCAAAGCAAAAGTAAACAATATAGTTGATAGAAGTGGACTGTAGCATAATAGTGTTAAAACAAAAGTTGTTTAATATTTTTTTTTCATTTAGCCCCCATCCAGGAACGTGCGATAAGGAAACTGGTTCCAAAATATATTGTTCTGAAATATACCCCACTGTGCGATTTTCACTGTTGACATATCGCAATAATCCTTGACTCCCTCCCTGCCTGCAATCGTGTTTTTACAGAACTTACAAATGTAAATCAAGTTATGTTGAATTTTTACCAGTGGAAATCGATTTTGAACCACTGTGCGATGGTAGTCAGTAGTAACTGACGGGCAAAAAACCAAACTTATATTTCCCTCCCAGATTTTTATCCAAATATAGCAGATTTTTGTTGTTTTTTTTAAAGTTTCCAATACACTTAGTAATGAATACCTTTCTTGTTTCTATTTGCTCTCTTTTTCACTTTGAATGTTGTTGTTTCTTTTTTCTGTTTTTGTTCAATTTTTGTCCCTAGGCTGAGATAGCAATTAACGTCCATTTAGATACACTTAAAAGAGTTGAGATTTTTCAAAATACTGAAGCTGGTTTCCTGTGTGAATTGGTATTACGTTTGCGTCCGGTGCTATTTTCACCCGGTGACTATATATGCCGCAAAGGTAAGTGCTAAAGGATTCATTTGAATGTATATGTATGTGTTTATGTACGTACATTGTTTGACAACTTTTTTCCTGGTATAGGGTAATTCCACAAGTTTTTGCTCAGGTCATATTTTATAAATTTTATTACCAATATCATCAATAATTTTGTTTAGTTTGTAGGCCATCGCTTGCGTAAGGTAAGAATTAAGAATTCTTTTTTGTTCGTTTCTCTTGGTTGGTTGGCTTTCTTATGTGAAGCTTTCGGCATCGCAATGTGCTAACTAATATGTATTTGTGTATCCTGGAAGGATTTTTCTTTAAATTGACAATTATTTCTTTTATAAAACTAAAATTCTACACTTACTGTGTTTATAGATGCCTGTTTAAAACCAATGGTTTTTCGACATGATAAAAAAGAGTTGTGCATGAAAGTGTTCCAATCTTAGTGCTTGGTGTTCTTCAAACATGTGTATAAAGGAATTCTCATTAATATGATGAGTGTTTCTAGATATATATTTTTGATGAATTCACCGAAAACAAACCAAAAACATCTGCTGATGAAGATCGTGGCAAGATCCGAAATAGCTATACAGACAGCCTTGGCATCATTGGAACATTTTTATGCTCGACTTTTTGGAAATAATATAAAGCTAGTATATAAGCTTTATATTATTAAAAAGGTTTTGAGGTTGAATAAATTTAGAAAACATGTAGTTTTATTAAATTTTTTATTTAAAACCAAAAAATTCCGCTTTTTACCCATTGTGTCCGGCTTTTTGGTCACAGCCAGTTGGTCAGGTTAATTATACTACAGTTTATATACTTCTTAGAACACTTTGTGTATTATTTAGTACACTTTTTGTACAGTGTAGAATAATTTATGTATTATTTGTATACTTCATGTACTTTCCAATACTATTTATGAATTTTTAAATTTCAAGTAAACGAAATGTACTATTTAGTCTTGGAAAGTCAATTCATATCTGTCACAGTGGGAAAACTTTAGAAAATTAAAGATACGTGGTTATGTATCCAAGTCATCCATATGGAAATAATTTTTAGACATATTATTTATAGACATATTATTTGAATGTACTTTATATACTTTTGAGTGCAGTTTGAATAATTTTTTTATACTTTATGTACATCTGGAACATTTTGTATACTTTATGTACTTTTGAAAGTTTGAAATAATATTCATATATTGCCTAGTACACTTTATATTCTTTTTAATAATATACAAACGTCTTCTAACATTTTGTATGGTTTTCAGTACCCTTTTTGTACTTTGTGTACTTTAAATTACAGTTTTTGTACTTTAAGTATTTTTATGAACATTTTACTACACTTTGTGAACTCTTTTGTGCACTTTGTGTACTATTAATTACATTTCTCATACTATTTAGTACACTTTATGTTTCTCTTAGAAACCTTGTATATTTCTGAATACACTCTGCGTATACTCCAAAAAATAGCTATATGGTTTGACAGGAATCATAGGAAAGCACTTGCAAAACACCTTTTTGAAAACTATGTCTCTATTACGGCGGATAGAAACCGCAAGAAGAAAATCCAGGTTCCGCATATTGCATCCTGGTCAGCGTCTGATACATAATGGGCGACTGCAATTAAATATCCTGGCAGTTTATTTGAATTTGAATTTTTATGACCGATTTTTGTTAGTTTTTGGTTAATGTATGAGAAATTCATACTACAAGTTTACAAGTCATGAACATTTTCCTAATTGAAAAATGGTTGGTTTTTGTTGGAAATAATAGAAAATTCAGTTCAACACACACTCACTGGCATGACTAGTTTCGAACTCCGTGACAAGTTCATCATCAGATGCCTAACTACTGTGCCTGAATTGATACCATCGGTTGATCATCAATCTTATATATACAAACTCAATTCTGAAATTCACATGTGCGAATTAGTATCGATCGAAGATCGAATTTCTCATACATTAACCAAAAACTAACAAAAATCGGTCATAAAAATTCAAATTCAAATAGACGTAACTGACATTAGCACAGTCTTCGAAAAATTTATACCACGGAAAAATACAACTCTGTGATATAGATTAAAACTCACCTCAAAGCAATGCAACAATGCGAGAACGCATGAGGAAAAGAAGAACATGGTGGAAAAATTCTCTCTGTTCTTGTTGTTGGAATTGTAGGCCTTTCAGTGATGTTGATACTTAGGGTCTTCGATCGATACTAATTCGCACATGTGAATTGCAGAATTGAGTTTGTATATATACGATTGTTGATCAAGCGATGGTATCAATTCAGGCACAGTATTAGGCACCTGATGATGAACTTGTCACGGTGTCCGAAACTGATCATGCTAGTGAGTGTGTGGTGAACTGAATTTTCTATTATTTCCAACAAAAACCAACCATTTCTCAATTAGAAAAATTTTCATGACTTGTACGCTTGTAGTATGAATTTGTCATACATTAACCCAAAACTATCCTGGCAGTAGGTAACATGCAAAAAGCCGGTAGACTGGCAGTGATAATGGCAGTGAAAATACAAAAACGAAGGAGAAAACATAAACAACCCCTATTTGTTGGCGACCCCCGCAAACGTTATAAGGACCACGATTTACGGATATGCACCGAGAATGTAAGAACTCTATATAGACCCGGTGCAAGTATACAATTGGCAGATGTCCTTGAAAGTTATAAGGCTGACATTACTGCTAGCCAGGAAATGCGATGGACAGGACATGGCTGCACACGAAAAAGAAACTGCGACATATACTACAGTTGCCATGAGAAAAAACATGAATTCGGTTGCGGATTTGTAGTTGGGAAAAGACCCCGACATCTAGTCTCTAGGTTCAATCCTGTGAGTGAACGAATAACCACAATCCGCATAAAAGCGAAATATTTGTAAATTTCCCTAATTTGTGTGCATGCCCCGACAGAAGACAAAGATGATGATGCCAAAAACACATTCTACGAGCACCTAGAGGAAATATATGACCGCTGCCCTGGCCATAACATTAATATTGTACTATGAGATTTTAATTCCAAAGTAGGCAGGGAGGATGGGTTTCATCCAACTTTTGGCAATTTCAGTCTACATGCTGATAGTTCCGACTACGCTATGAGACTGATTGACTCTGCCGCGGCAAAAATATGGTCATTAATGGTACAAGATTCCAGCATAAAGACATCCATAAGGCTACTTGGGTATCCTCTGATCAAAGAATGAAGAACTAAATTGATCACGTGGTAATTGAAGGAAGGCACTCATCCAGTGTAATGGACGTACGAGTGATCAGAGGCGCTAAACCGATTCTGATCACTACCTGGTAGCAGCAGAGGTTCGCACAAGATTAAGTAGACCGAAGATCGTACGAAACCAGACGCAGAGGAAGCTGGACATCGGAAAGCTGCAATTACCAGAGGTAGCCACAGCCTACTCAAGGAAGCTCTCGCAACGTTTGGCACAGAACCCACCCCCTTCCGATGACGATCTTGATGCGCAGTGGAAAGCCATTTCCGACTATATAAAAACTGCCGCAACAACCGTACTTGGTTTTGAAAAACCTCTTCGCCATAAACCATGGTACGATGAAGAGTGGCACATTGCAAATGATGAAAAGAACGCTGCCCGTATGGCAATGCTTCAGTCAACTGCAACGCAAGCAGCAACTGAGCGGTATAGGGAGGAAAAAAAGGAGGCAAACCGTCTCTTTAGGCGTCAGAAGTGGCAGTGGAGAAAGCGCGATGGTGAGGAAATTGAGACATACAGAAGGAAGAACGAAGCCCGAAAATTCTACCAAAATGTCGAAAACGCAACTAATGGACATGGTTCAGGGCCCCCCTTCTGTACAGACAAGGACGGTAGTCTCATCGCAGATGTGCAGAGCATGTTGGGAATATGGACATATCATTTCTCTGCGCTACTTGTACCTGAGATATTCAACGACGTTGGGACAATCTATCACAATATGGACGACGACGTCGATTGCCGCCCTCCTAACCAAGACGAGGTTACAACAGCAATTGCCCGTCTTAAGATCAATAAAGCCGCAGGAGCCGATGGATTACCGGCGGAGCTGTTTAAGGTTGGCGGCGATGAGCTGATAAGGTGCATGCACCAGCTCAGTAGCAAAATGTCCACTATTTAAAAAAGGTGACCAGAGTCTCTGTGCCAACTACCGTGGAATAAGCCTTTTATCAATAGCATATAAGGTTCTATCAAGTATAATGTGCGAAAGACTAAAACCGATTATCGCTGACCTGTTTGGACCATACCAGTGCGGCTTTAGGCCTGGAAAATCGACAACTGACCAGATTTGCACGCTACGCCAAATCCTGGAGAAGACCGATGAAAATCAAATCGACACCTATCATCTATTTGTCGATTATAAGGCCGCCGTCTATAGTCCGATATGGGAGAAACTCTATGAAGCAATGTCTGCGCTTGATATTCCTGTAAAACTCATTCGACTTTGCAGGATAACCTTGACGAACACCAAATCCGCAGTGAAAGTTGGTAAGGATCTTGCCGAACCTTTCGACAATAAGCAAGGCCTCAGGCAAGGCGACACCCTATCGTGCGATCCCTTTATCATCTTAATGGGGTCCTTTATGAGAAAAGCTGCAGTCAACATGAATAAAACCATCAGCAGCAAAAGTCACATGCTGCTCGCATATGCTGATGATATCGATATCATTGGGCGCACAATTAGAGGAGTTACTGCGGGTTTTTCGAGAATTGAGAAGGAGTCAGCAAAAGTGGGTCTGACGATAAATGAGGAGAATTGAAAATTAATGGTTTCAACGAACAGGACCTCCATGCGATTATACCAAAACGTGAACGTTGTTAGGCGTTATAATTTCGAGGTGGTGGACGAATTTATATATCTTGGATCTGCCGTAAACAAAAACAACAACGTCAGCCTTGAGATCAAGCGGAGAATGTGCCATGAGATCAAGCGGAGAATTTGGGCCTAAGCAAGCGCTTTAGAGATAAAGCCACAGAATCCGGTCTCCTATCGCAAGCAGACGAAGCATCTGTGGGAGTCTTCGAGAGAAAAATACTGCGAAAAATTTATGGCCCTATAGCGCACAACAGCGAGCATCGGCGACGCATAAACCATGAGCTGTATGAGCTTTTTCCTGACATTGACATAGTTAAGCGGATCAAAATAACGCGATTGTGCTGGCTAGGCATGTTAGTAGAATTTATGAAGGCGAACCGGCACGAAGGGTTTTCGAAACCGAACTTGAAGGAAGGCGAAAAATAGGAAGACCAAGACCAGCTGGTTCATAATTTAACATCATATATGTTTGAAATTTTTTTTATATGTTTCTAAAGGGGTTTAATAGGCAAATTCTACCAAAATAAAATTTTATTATTTTTATATTGAAATTTAAAAAAATTATATGCGTTGTTGGAGATGTGTTGTTGCTCAAATGAAGATGAGATGTTTCTCAAATGACTGATTCATTTTGTGTACTAGTTGGTACTTATTGTTAAGATTTTGGTACGCTTTAAGTATTTTCTACCCTTTTTGTTATTTTTTGCTGCACGTTTGAAATCCTGAAACAAATTGTTGGGTACAAGTTATAAGTTTTAGTTTTTCGTTTTATGACAACTCATATGTTGTCATCAGCTAGGAAAGTCGTTTAACTTATTTTAAAGCTATCGTTTCCGCAAATGCATGAACAGTCAGGTTTGTTTAATAATATTTATTTTTAAGAACTTTGCTACAAAAACTCTTTTTTTTTGTTGGGGTTCAAAAATTGTGGAATTACCCTTCTCCTCTTTATATGATATCTATTAAATGAAAACTGTTCTATATTTTTACTCTCTCCCCTTTTACGCCCATTTTCTCTTCTTCTGAACGGTTAACCAATCGATGTCTCAATAAACTGCATATGTGTGTCTGCGTGTTTGTTTATATCGAATCCTGAATCGAAAATTTGGTTGAAAATAAATTTTCCAAATATTTTTTTTTCGTTTCTTTCGGTTCACTTCAACGAATATTTAATGCAATTTACTATGGAATTGCAAATTGCAACCAACTACTGTGGATGCTACCAAAAAAAAAACAACAACGACGATACCAACAAACAACGATCATGTTGCCGACTACAACAACACTTACACCAACAATGTGTGGCCTACAACATGAAACAAAACTTTTTTCCCGTGTGTCGTGCCTGCCACATACGGCTGACTGACTGGCTGGCTGGTTGGCTCGCTCGCTGGCTGCATATACACGGCTGCCACATCGTCATGTCTGTTGCTGACACATGGGGGGACATTTAACATTCGGACAACTTAACACTCGCCGGGTGTTGAATGCATATATGAACGTTTTCGTGCTGGTCTCAAAACTGCGGGGATATCCGGTTGTTTGTCCGTGGGTATGTGTGTGTGTTTGTGTTTGTGAATCTGTGAATGGTTGTCCTTGCGACTTAAACGCAAATCAACTTAACTGAATTTCATGTGGAACTTCCTCTCCGAAACGAAAAACGAAACAAACAAAATGTTATACCTCGGTCAATACGAAAAATGTGCATGGGCCTTCCAATACATTGGGAACTGTGTTTGTTCAAATTGTTCAATAAATCACCTGTACCTTCAACCGCAAACTGTTAAACCACTTAATAATTCATCTTGGCAACTTTACCTTTAACGCCGTCGCCATCGCCATCGCCAACATCAACGACACCAACCAACATCACTACAATATGCACAAATATTCAACAATTCGGTATGTCCTGTCGTCTGGTTGCCCCAATCCTTTAGGTGAGGTGGGCAAAGAGATGTACATCGTTAATCGTGGACGCTTGCAAGTGGTGGCTGATAATGGTAAAACCGTAATGGCTTCATTAAAAGCAGGTTCCTATTTCGGAGAGATTAGCATATTAAATATGGGCACAGCAGGTAAAGAACTTGGTAAATATCAGTTTTAGGATGCCAGGCGGAACAATACAATACAACAACAACAACAACAATATCTAAGAAAAAAAGTGAAATATTTCAATACAACTCTTCTCTTCTCCTTAATGAAACTAATTACATTACTTAGGGGGGAAGAGAATGAGAAGTTTTAGAAAATCCCTACCTTAAATAATTTCCTTTCAAATTAAATAAAAAACAACAATTTATAATTATCCTTTTATTGAGTTTCTTTGCCTTTTTGAGAACCTTTAAATGTGTAATTTTTTTTTTAGAATATCTATGTGTATGTCTCCCTCTCTCTCTCTGTCTATATATATATATATATATCCATATCTACTAATACAAATAACTATCTTTCTGTGTATGCCTGTGTGTGTGTATGTAATTCTTTTAAAGTCATATATTTATACAAAATTAGTATTAACGTTTACATTTATTAGGGTGATTAAACGGAAGTCTGAAATTGAATTTTAGCTTTTTTTTATTGTGAAACTTTTCACATATCACGGTATACTAAGTTTATCTTTCGGTTTGCGTGAGTGCGTCTTATGAGGATTTTAGAAAATAAATTGCAAAATTATGTCAGTCGATTCCTTCACCATGAATGATTCAATAAGACCGCAGATTTTCTTTTATAAATAACACACATCAAAGTTGAACGAAATGGTCTTATTTTTGATGTGTTAACACCTATAGGCACGGGTAGGGCAATCTATCAAAGTGAACACATGCAAACAACACAAAGCGTTAGCATCACATACGTGGTTGTTGTACAACAATAGTCTCTGCCTGAAAATAAGTATGATAGTATTGATGTAGCGGCAGCGAATAGACAAGCAAGTCTTCGTCGCCAAAGAGTATTGAATAGTATAGAGAACTCATGGCACGAATTGTATGACTCAAAAGCAATGGCGACATCTGTCGAATGATTCAAAACGTATTACTCTCTTTTTTTGATAACTTGGTCCATTCATAATTTTAATGTTAAACATTGATGGCTTTTGAAACGTCCATGCTTTTTGTATTGTTTTATGTTATAACATTGTCGCAATGATGCATTTATATTGAAATATTCTATAAAGAGACTCTCTCTATAAAAAGACTCTCTACATGAGAGCGGAATGAGAGTGCAATAAGCTCTCTATACTATTGAATACTTTTAGTCGTCGCACTGTTTGTTCTTTATTTATTTTAACAATGTTGCATCTAATTTTACAGCAGATGTTAGAAAAAAGAAAGTGTAATAGCAAAAGAGCCTTCAGCACAAAACCTATTATTTTATTTACATTCCAATGTAACATTTTCTAATGTGTTCATAGAAATGGAACAGGTGCAGTGTAACAAAAAGGAGTTAACACATCGCCAGTGAGTGCGAACACTCATCGATTTTTTTATTTTTTCAAGTTTTCTAGACTACGACATTTATCCACAAAACACAATATCTGTCAAATGCCCACCATGACACCTTTGTCAATACAAAATGCAGGCATCAACATTTTCCATGTCGTTTTGGCTCAGTTTGGGCTGGATATCATTTATAACACGTACGATTTCATTCTTTAGCTGTGGAATGGTCTCGGGCTTACAGGCACAGACCACAAGCTTTAGGTAGCACCAGAGTAAAAAGTCCAATGGTGTCAAATAGTAAAATCACGACGGCCACTTGACCTCGTTCTTTCGTGAGATAATGCATCCAGGGTACTGCGTTCACAATATGATCATTGTTTTAGATGCTGTTTCGTAAGTGGCATCATCCAGTTGAAACGACATATTGCACAAGTCCTTACATTTACCTTCTTTTATTGTTTATTTTATAACCTCTTGAGGTCAGATGTCTTACACGTAGTAATGTATTAACATATTGCAGGAACCATGTTCATGTTTGGAAGAATAGTTTTCGTGAATTGAAGATCTGCTGCTTTTTTGTTTCACATTTTTGTTTTCAGCTATTTTCACTAAACAAAGCCATTTTGATCACAAAAACTTATATTATATCATGTTAATCATTGTGTGACCAAAATGTAATATTGAGTAGGAAACATTATGTGTTTGGACACAAGAGTGAAAAGTATACTATATTTGCGACAAGCTCTAAACACGCTATATATTAATTTACTGTTACTGACTATTTTACAACCTCATGAGGGCAGACATCTTACACATATTAATTAAACAGACCAATTTCTACATATTTTTCCAACTGGCTCTATCCTTCGCCTTTTCTCGCCAGTTGGTAGCACTAAGGATACGTAGGGATTCTTCTACCTGGTCTTTCCAGCAGAGTCTTGGTCGTCATCTTTTCCTGCTACCATCGGGTATATGTCTGCAAGTCCCAAAATCAGGTGTATTTAAATGCAAACATTAGCACGTTTACTGACTAATATGTATGCTTTTACGTGGAAACATATGCGTGCTACATCCCAAACATACATATACTTACCTGGAAGCATTCGCGTGTATCCCCCAAACGTTCATATACTTGCGTGGAAACATATGCGTATTTTCTCCCAAACATATTAATATTTGGAAACGAATTATTCTTTCTTTCTTTATTTATTATAATTAGTTTTATCAATATATATCCACATTTACTTATATAAATAGTTAATACAAAAAATTAAAAGATTTAAATGATTTTTACACTTACTTGCAATGAATGCATTATTTGGTTTGTATTGAATTTGCTGCTCTGTTGATTCTCCTTACTTTGTTGCCTCTCACTTTTTTGTCTTCAGAAGGTTTCAGCAATGCGTTGGTTATCACTATGCGTTGGTACACGAACAATATGTTTATATACAAATCTAGTTCATGCGAGGCAATCGTCTATTAATTACTTGTATTTTTTTATTATATTTCACAAATGGTCCGCCATTCCGATTTTCTCAGTAGAGGTTCGGGCAGAAAAAGGGATTCACGTTGTTGTCCTCTCCAGTTTCTTTCCCCAAAACTATTTCTCACATTTGTAGCACACATAACTATATGCGCAATACTGACACAAAAACCAAAGCAACATCACAAACCATTTAACCGTCCGAGCGTTTGTGTATTCTTCTTTCACTGATCAAGCGCTTTTGATATCCTCTGTCCGAAAAACCATTGACGACTGAATGCATGAAATTAAAATACAATGCATGACGCACATTAAGGAATATTTATAAATCACTCACTGAGAGAAAATTGCAAAAATACAGATACACACTTAAAATATATACACACTCGTTGCCCCTTTTGTATTCTCTTGCCCTCGAGAGAGCATAAACAGTGCAAAAATCACGGCTATATTTGCATCACAAACACAGATATATTTGGGTCGCAAACACATATGTTATAACATATTAATCATTGTGTCTTAAACATATAATATTGAATAGCAAACACAATGCGTTTGGACACAAGTATATTATATTTGCGACAAGCTCCAAACACATGTTAACATTTGCATCCAAACAACAAAAAACGTCAGATTTTTCAGGCGCGTAGTTATGTCCAAGTCAGAATACAAATTATACAGCTCTTATTTCCAACGACGTCGGTACGCGCCGTTTTCTTTAACAGTACCCTATATCTTACGGAGAATTTTCCTCTCGAATACTACCAGGTGTTTTTCATCCGTTTGCTATATGACCCAAGTTTCAGACTGGTAAAATGAGAGCCTGGTGTATATGGATCTTTGTCCGTCGAGAGAGGGCTTTGTTTTTAAACTGCTTGCTGAGCCCAAAATACATATAGCAACTCTCCTATTTGTCACCAGGCTGGCGTTGCTGTCCTTGTTCAGGGCGGATCTGAGGTAGGTAAATTAATCTACCACTTCAAAATTAAATCAGTGGTCGACGTTCAAGTGCGGAGCAAGTCGAAAGGTTTGTCTAGTCGTTAAAAGCATGAATTTTGGCTTGGCCTCATTAACAACAGGACCCACCTCCGCTGCTTCTTTTTCGATTTTTGAAAATGCTGCAGTATCCTTTCGCAAATTTCGTCCACTGATGTCTATGTCGTCAGCAAACGCCAGCAACATATGGCTTTTCGTATTGATGGTCATATTTACTGAAGGTTTACTGCCAAAATAAGAAAATCGCTGAAATACAAAAATGGCTATAACTGGGAAACGGTGCGTCCAATCGCAAATGTAATAACCAATGGATGACTTCAATATGCCATAACTTTTTTTTTGCAAAAAGTCGCTAAAATTTGCAAAAAGTTATGGCATATTGAAGAAATTTATTGGTTAAAGCCTCCTACACAGGTAACAAGTTTATTAGCAATTTTTTTTTTTGGCGATATTTTGGAAAAAAACTTACATACGAATTGGACCACTTTATGAAAAACCCTTAGAAAATTTAAAAAAATTGGATATTTTTTCGATTGGACGCTCCGTTTCCGAGATATAGAATTTTTTCTAATTTTTTAAAATTTTTGATCAAAAATGGTGATGGGTTACCCTGAGTAACCCATTACTCATTGTCGTGGGTATTTACGTATTATTTTCCCCATTACCCTGAGGCTATTGGGTAATCGTGATGGTTAATTACCCCATCGTCGTGGGCAATTACCTATGATTTTCCCCATTACCCAAAGGGTAATGGGTGTTTCTCCATTGTTGTGGGTAACTACTAGAGTGTCCAAAACAGAAACCGAAAAACCGCTTTTCGTCATTAACCTTGTGCTGGTTGTTTAAAAATCCAAATTTCCGAACAAACCGAAAACCGGTTATTTGACCTCCGTTAACCGGTTAGCCGATTTGTAATCAATTTGTGTTCATATCCTTAAAATTATTAATAACAAATGATTTGATTTTCAAATTTTAATGAAATTTTGCATTAAGAAACATGATTTATATGTTCAAATATGATTTTATGCTTCAATAAGTTGTACATGACTTTTCCAAACAATTTTTTTATTCAAATTTCAAAATGATTTTATGAATTGAATAAGGATTTGAATTTTTTTTTTCATATTTCCTAAATAAAATTATTTGACAATAAATGTTGTGAACTGAATAAGATTTGGAATTTGTAATTTGATTTTGAAATTTAAATCAGTGTAATATGAATTGGAATACAACTTTTACATTTCATATTAAACACGCATTCTAAATTGGAATATGATTAAAATTTTAATTTAAAATTAAAACTTAAATGTCAAATTTAAATAGAATTGTAGCATTTTGAGTTTTAAACACGAATAAGGACATGAAATGTTACCTAAACAAATGTGTTGGAAGTGCTACATGTGTAATTTAATTTAAAACAAATAAACCAAAAAAACCGGTTCATCCGGTTTTTTCCAAAATTCAAAATCGATAACCGGTTTCTTCAAAAACTGATTTTTCGCACAAACCGAAAACCTGATACCCAGGGTAACTCATTACCCACGAAATTCGAACCCTGTTTTTTAGGAAGCAGTTCAAAAAAAATTACTCCCTTAAAATCCCACCAAAAGCACAACATACCCTTTTTTTAGTGCAGTTCAAACTTTTATGAGATTTTGGCGCCGTAATCGGGCTTGGACCAGGATCTCTTTCGGTTAAACAATCTATTTTGCATATTCAATGACAATGCGTTCCAAAAATTTATCACTTTTGTTGCTTTTGAGCTATAAATCGCAAGTGCTTATTATCCTCTTTGTGGAGAGGGTGTGCTTAAGCTTGGGCGGAACTCAAATATCAAGCTTGTTGACAAGTCCTGATTCTCAATGGTTGTGTGCGGCACCTCCAGCTTGTCTGCAACTTCTCGAACAGAAAAGTGTCGCTCAAAGTCGATAACGGCTTTAATTGCTTCCTCATCAATCTCATTTGGACTGCCGCTCCTTTGGGCTTTTCTAATCGTGAAATTTCCAGAACGAAATTTTTTGAACCAGCTTTGCCATGTCCGGTCTGTTGAAGCATCGAAACCATACATGTCACAAATATGTCGCCCGATGAGCTTCCGCAGCTTTTGACGTAGAATACGTCTTACCTTACGGTATGAGGAGTCATGTCAGGTTTTTATTGTTGTAATCTTTATTTCATTGAATTTGAGGAAACGGCTAATGAATTTTTTTAAAATTTTTTTTTGTAGGTAAATGAAGATGTTATCTTTCGTTTGATATACATTTCATATTGGTTGATATATTTCTAGTATTTTAATTTCTCAAATGAAAATTGTTTAAACACATACACTCAAACATATGTGTGGTGTTTGGTTGAGTGTTTTTGGTTGCTCAACATTGCTTAGGAACATGTATCTAGTCAAAAGTGAAACGAACAGCAAGCTAATGTTGCTTGGCAACATGTATCTCGTAAAAAGTGAAACAAACAGTAAGCTAACGTAATAAAGCTTTTTTGCGAAAGCTTCAATAAAGCTGTTGTAACATTAATTTTGAATTGTAAAGCGTAAAGCTTTCACACAACGCTTGAATGCTAATGCGAAGACTCGATAAGGTAAACCTTTTTTAATATTTGGGCGGCCCTCTCAACATTCGCAGAACTTATTTCAATAAAAATATTAATTAAAATACATAAATTAAATTAAGTTTAAAAAAATTGAACATAATATTTTTTTTTTAAACGGACTTGAATCAAATGCCGTTGGTAAATATAAAAATTACAGCAGACAGTTGTCCGAGGCCTTCGGCCACGGCCTGTCCCTGCAGGCCGTGTCAGAGACACGGCCATTAAGTTTAACGTAGAATACGCCATCCGATAACACAAAAAATATATATAACAATAAATGGTAAATAATATAAGCAAATGAATTTATTGTTATATATGTTTTCTGTCTTATCGGATGGCGTATTCTACGTTAAACTTAATGGCCGTGTCTCTGACACAGCCTGCAGGGACAGTCCGTGGCCGAAGGCCTCGGACAACTGTCTGCTGTAATTTTTTTGCTTTATAGGAGATAAAAGAGAAATTATAATTTTAATAGTCCATATTCAGAACTCAATTTAAGTAAAAACTGCCCAATGAAAATAATGTGGTATATCACAAATTGAAGCTTCAAATGTCAGCTGTGTAACTGTATAACAAAGAATTTAGTCAGCTGTTCAAAAGCATTTCAAAAATGGCAAAAGCACTATCTATATGAGAAAATCGAAGTTACTTTCTTGCCAAACCAATAAATTTCTTATAGTCCGCAACAGATTTTTAATCTATATATATATAAATTAATGTTTGTCTGTATGTCCTTTATAGAATTCTAAACTATGCATTTGATCATGTGATGATCTTTAGCAAAGTTGTTGTGCTTGAGCCCACGAAGGTTTCTGAGTTGGTACGACCAATTTTCGACAGATGGCGCCACTGGCATTCCAATGAATTGCATATATTGCCGTGCCAGTTCATGCTGAATTGAATTGAAATGAAAATCATACGGAACCAAACTTTCAGTGAAAATAAAATTTGAAAACAAAACAATGTTTGCCGGGTCAGCTAATTTTAGATATAAATTTATGTTACTGACATTCATGTACGAATATTTGAAATCGAATAGTAAACCATTTAATAAATTGCATCATTTGTATAAATTAACCTATAATGTAGCATGTAACGGGCCAATGGATTACAGGAAAAAAAAATATATATATATACATTACTGCCCTGCAGCTGCCTCATCAAGCGAAATTATTAATTAGTGTAAAAACGATTTTAAGCCACTTTTTCTTATTGACGTAATTGTAAATTATGGTAGTGCAATGGCTATCAGTATGTTAACAGGCAACCGCTCTGCCCTATCATCGCAATATCCGTCTGCAATTATATCGCAGCATTTCAACATTACCAGCAAGAAAAAGGCCAACAAATTGCCACACACACCCGCATAGAGATCAATTGCAACAGTACGCAGCATCATTATTGGTTATTAAAACCCTATTAAAATTGCATTTAAGTGACAATTGTAAATGTCCTGCATTCGCAGTTTTCTGCATTCCAATACAATGGACAGTTGCAAATAAGTTGCGAAAATTGTTGCAACATTCAGCGAACTTATCGCAGTTTTCGTGTTCTTTAGGATTGTGTAATAAATTGAGGAAGCGGATTTAACGCATCTGATTATTCCGGAAAATGCTATAACAATGGTGAATCATGCAAGGCCAGACATGACAGACACAGAATAAAAAAGTTTTGTGTAAATATAATTTTCAATTGGCTGCAATTATGACAATTCAGTAAGTGATAGTGTCATTATACATATGCATACGCATATTGCATATTGAATGCATATTGTTGGACCTTGATCAAATGCATATTTTGTAACAAATGATATTCTCTATATTACGCTGAAATTTTTAAGCCAGAAATTGTGTGGCTTCTTACCATATTTGAGGAAACTATATTTATGGGAATTATTAAAGTATTATTTAATACCTCTGGAAGGATTCTAAAAGTTTACGTTTGAAGCATCTTAAGAATTAAATCTTATTACAACTTCCTAACCCTGTTGATTTCTAAAATGCTGCTTTGAAAACTAGCATTCCTTGTTTTATTAATTTTCCCACAAACTTTTGCTACGTCCCTCGCTTAATGATGCAAATAATAATTTTCTGTGTTTAAAGTTAATTTTTTTCATGAATAATTTTGAAATCCATCATTAATGAAATATAATTGCGCTGTATTTGCGATTCTGTATTGAAATTTATATTTCTCCAATAAAAATCAATTAAATTATAACCGGAGAGAAATGGCAAACATTGGCGCTGTCATTAATTGTGAAATAATGATATCTCTTTGCACAAACACTGTACAATTGACTGTTTAAATGCTTAATATGGTTGGAGTCTTTGCTGTTTTTAAATGCATGATACTATGATAACTAAAGTCTCCTCTTGAGGTCCAAGGATTTAAAAAGCGAAGTTTGAATTTCATTGAGTAACGAAAGTCAAAGCATTGCTGTTTCGCTTCATCCCAGTGTGCCATTTGAAGCGAAATATAATTTTTCGAAGGCGGGGTCGACATGGAACCCCCTGTTCGAATTCGAGACGGAATCGCTTCTTCATAGATTTTGTCCGAAAAGGAAATCAGTTACGCAAATAATAACGAACCCATTTACGTATGAAATTCCTCTCGAAAAAGCAAATCGTTTTTTCTACTTTTTCGTATACGTTCCGAACTCGCAACGAATTTCAAATTCGAATCCGTTTCTGGTTGATTTTTTTTACATAAAATGGATACGACAAGGTTACACTTTTATCAACTTTTACGGAATCGAAACGGATTCGTTCCAATTTTTTTTGTATCAGGAAATTTTTGTTTCAGTTTCAGTAATTTATATATGAATCTGTGACATTAAATTTGTATGTTTTGAACACGACCGTTCTGGTATCTTTCATACAAATAACCACGTTTAGTACAATATCATATTTCTTCTAAAACTTCTTTACTGGTAGGTGTGATTATTAGCTTCATCTCAAACATTGGCTAATAACACTGTGAGACAAAATTATACTGTTTTCAAAATGATGGGGTTCTGTCAACGGTTTCTGGTAGAAAAGTCTTAAAAAAATATACGTGTATCGGCGTTTCGCCGGATCTGATCAGCATTATTTTTTTAGGGCGGGTCAAAGTTTCCGCCCCTCGGAACTTTCCTGCAACATACCGGCATGCAAAATTGTGTGTTCCTTACGTCTGAGGTACAAAGTATGTTCAGATGTTTTATAGAAAAGATTCGGATAAACATTTTTGTGGAACAAATTAACCCTCTATCTGTCACGTATAACCATAATTTTTACTTGTTTTTTGAAAACTCGCAAAAAAACTGCTCCAAAATGACGGGGGGCGTAGTCAAAATGTTCTACAAAAATTATCGCCATAAAATTTCACTATATATGTATGTCCGAACACTCCAAAACACAAATCTTAGCCCAAGTGCTAGATAAAAGATGAAATATGATAAAATTCATTATATTATGTGGACTATTTTTAATGGAAACAACAAAATGACAAAATTCATTATTAACCCTTAGAAGAAAGTTAGGTTTTGCTTATTATCTAGCACTTGGGCTAAGTTTTTTTTTTTTGGAGTGTTCAGACACATATAGTAAAATTTTATGGCAATAATTTTTGTAGAACATTTTGACCACGCCCCCGGACATTTTGGAGCAGTTTTTTGCGAGGTTTCAAAAAACAAGTAAAAATTATGGTTATACGTGACAGTTAGAGGGTTAATTTGTTCCACAAAAATGTTTATCCGAATCTTTTCTATAAAACTTCTGAATATATTTTGTACCTTAGAAGTAACGAACACACAATTTTGCATGCCGATATGTTGCAGGAAAGTTCCGAGGGGCGGCAACTTTGACCCGCCCTAAAAAAAATTCTGATCAGATCTGGCAAAACGCCGATACACGAATATTTTTTTTAAGACTTTTCTACCAGAATCCGTTGACAGAACCCCATAATTTTTTTTGGTGTCGCACAGTGTAATCTGTAAATTTCAACTTAACTAGTGAAAAGGGGCGATTTTTATATTTATTTTAAACAGTATCGGATAAGAAAATTCAAATTTGCCACGCCCTGAAACAAACGTGTAGATACACAGCGATCTATATTTATGTGGTTTGACTATACTCACCTAGTGTGATCATTTGGCGCAGGAATGGTTCACCCCCAAAGCAAAAACCTCAGTTTTGTTGCACAGTGTAGTCTGTCAATGTCTACTTAATTAGTGAAAATGGGCGAGGTTGCTGCGCCCATTCTGGTACCTCCCACGCAAAGCAATGGTCCGGGTTAAAAATAAATGGTTTCGCGTTACATCCCATGTAGCTGCACAGCGCACAGCGTTCTAGTTTTTACGCTCACTGATTGGGACCTACAGTTTTACACCGATTCCGAACGGTATTTTGATTTGGTCCGGGTTATCAATGCGATAAGTCACATGAAACACTTCCGATCTTAATAAAATTATAATATTAAGACAAGGGTGATTTTACCACGCCCATTTTTGTACTTTCCATGCATAAGTTGTTCGGCTGGCTGTTTTTTCGGCCAGATAACTCCCGCAAAACCGAACCAATTTTTATGAAATATGGTGCTAGAGAAAAGTTAGTCAAATGCCACACTACTGTGGAAATGAGTGGTTTTGCCACACCCATTCTGGTACGTCCCTCTCAAAAGTTTGGCGGTTGACCGATTGATCGACACAACAACTCTCGTAAACTACAACCGATCTTAATGCAATTCGGTACAATGTTTGTAAATAAAAATTAACTACTGTGCTACGCCCATTTTCGTACCTCCCATACAAAGTTGGGCGGCTTTCCGGTTGGCCGACTCGATATCTCCTGTAAACCACATCCGATCTTAAAAATATTTGGTAGTGATCAATATGTTGTCAGAACCTACTATCTAATTTTGTACCTCGAATATAAATATTGGACGGACCATTGGCTGGTACACGCTGAAAAAAAATCAGCAACAGTATTAAAGAAAAATTATACATTGATAATATAAACCGTTTCATTGATGTAATGAAATATAGTCATTGATGTTATGATGATGCTATGAACATGTTTCATTAATGCTATGAGCATGTTATGAACATTTTTCATTGAAGATATGAATATGTTTCATTGATTGTATGAACAAGTTCCATAGTTGGTATGAATATTCTCCCAAACATAGTCGGCAGGAACCATGTACATGTTTGGAACACAGTTCAAATATTCGTATGTTTGAAAGTCCCAAAAACACTTGTATTTAAATGCAAATATACTGTTACATGGACACATATGCGTTTTTCATCCAAAAACATCCACATACCTACATGGAAGCATTCGTGTGTTTCATCCAAACCTCCATATACTTATGTGGAAACATGTTCGTATTTCCTCCCAAACATAATAATATTTAGAAACGAATTATTCTTTGTATTCAATATATTTGTATTATTTATTATAATTAATGTTATCAATATAAATCCACATTTATAAATAATTAATACAAAATAAATGCATTGCATTGCATTTATATGCATTATTTGTTTTTTCCATGAAATGAGAATCTGCTGCTCTTTTGCTTCTCCTTTCTTTGTTGTCCCTGACGTATTTGCATTCAGAAGGCTTCAACTATGCGTTGGTTATCACTAGGCGTTGGTACACAATCAGTATACCTAAATCTAGTTCATGCAAGCCAAACGTGTTTAAATTACTTGTGTTCTTTTATTATATTTCACAATTGGTCCGCCTTTCCGGGATTCTCAGTAAATGCTCGGACAGACAAAGGGTTTCACATTGTTGTCCTTTCGTTTCTTTCCTCAAAATTGTTTTTAACTTGGTAGCATACATAAATATATACGAAACACATACACAAAAACTAAAGCAACATTACAAACCATTTAATCGTGCGAGCCTTTTCTTATCCTTTTTTCACTGATCAAGGGCTTTTGATATCCTCTGTCCGATGAACTATTGAATACATGAAACTTCATCTGCAATTTACACGCGCATTCTGGAATGTTTATGATTCACGGACTGAGAGAATAATCCTAACATACCGATATTCACTTAATAAAGTAGACTCACTCATTGGCCCTCTTGTGTTCTCTTGCTCTCGAGAGAGCATAAACAGTAGAACAAATACAGCTGTATTTGTATCACAAATACATATATATTATATATATTATAACCTATTAATCATTGTGTCTCAAATATGAAATATTTAACATCAAACACAATGTGTTTGCACAGAAGTATATTATATTTGCGACGAGCTCCAAACACACATTATAATTGCATCCAAACAACAAAAAACGACAGATTTTTCAGCGTGTATTCATGATAATTCCCCAAAACCTCTTAGGATCCTAATTTGGTTGCGAATTGAATGAATATTTAACGCATGCCACTCTGCTATTTAATATATGCACATTTGCCACGCCCATTCGTCAGCGTAAGAGTGTATATATCTCTTTTTTTAATAGAACTCCAATCGATCACCACGGTTAAAGAAATCCTCGAATTGTTTGTCGAATTCTTGTACAGAAACCCCATGTTCGAGAGCGACACGAACTGCACCAACTCTGCTGGTAATACCTTTCGCGCTATAAGCGTCAATGAGCGTGTTTTTTATTTCCAGCTTAACTATCGCTTAAATACGCTTAAGATCGCTTAGATCCTCATACAAAGTGGTCGAAAAATATGCTTACCAGGAAATACAAAATAAGGCCAATTGTTAGAAATTTGACTGACAGCAGGACGGAACCATTTGAATGGTCAGTCTTTGGCGCAGTCCGCTTTGAGAAAATAAAGGGTGTCTCAGTAAGAATGCACTTTTCATTTTAACATGAAAAACGAATTGTTTGAGATAGTTGTGATTTTTTTATTGGATTATAAAGAAGACATGTTCCGATTAAGTGTGGACTAAAATATCTGTCAAATGGCGCCCACGTCTCTGATGACAGGCCACTACTTTTTGCATGAAATTTCCATGCCTTTTTCACAGAGATGTGGCTGTATCTCACCGACGACGCGTTGAATCTCGGTTTTGAGCTCAGGAATTGTTTCTGGTTTATTCACATGAACCCGAGAATTCACAGGCATTTAATCACTTCATCTTGGTGGCCAAATGACATCAGAATTTCTTGAGATAATTTGTTCTGAAAATTGTTGCTGCAATAAATCAATTCTTTCATGTGCCCTCGGTGGTGCAATGGTTAGAGTGCGCGCCTCTTGTACATGAGATCCTGGGCGCGATCCTTGCTCTGACCATCTTAAAATTTCTTTCGGCGGCGGTCACCTCGCACGCACACTATCGAGTATTTAGCCATGAAAATGCTTCTTAAACTATCGTTCAGAATTGGCGTAAAAACTTTAGGTCCCAACTAGTGAGTATAAAACTAGAAAGCGCACAACCTACTGCTTGCGAGAAGCTCTCTCCAATTATTTCATTGGATGTAATGGGAAACTATTTAATTTAATTTTAATTCATGCGTGGTGTGGCAGATGTCGCTGTGCTTCTGAAACCACATGTCGTTCCGATCCATACCATCCAGTTGATGCCACAATAACTCCGTTATCATGTTCCTGTAACCAATGCCGTACACAGTCACTGCAATCTCGGCCTCGTCTTCAAAAAAGTAAAACCCAATCACGCCGCTTGGCCAAAAACCGCACCAGACAGTTGCTTGTTATGTATGCATTTGTTTCTTATGGATTGCATGAGGAGTTTCTGACCCCAAACTCGACAATTGTGTATATTCACAAAGCCATTCAGATGGAAATGCGCTTCATCGGAGAAGATGACTTTCTTTGAAAAATTGGCATTGATTTCACTTTGCTCCGTTAGCCATTGAACGATTTGCCGGCGCTCTCCATGGACTGCTGATTTGAGCTCCAGGGTAAGCTGAATTTTGTACACATGCCAAAATTAGCTGCGTATTGCTTCGTGAAATTTGAAGTTGTTGAGAACGATGCCGAATTGATATTTTCGGGTTTTCGACGTCACTCTGGTTTGCAGTAGCGACGTTTTCAAGAGACCGAGCGGTAAGTTGACGCACCATAATCGACCAATTTAATTCAAATTTGTATACCACTCTTCGAATGGTTGACACATTAGGTGCTCTTTCTCGACCAAAAATTCCTCGAAGTTTGCGAGCGGTATCAGCATAACTTTCCAAATGTTTGTAATAAGTTTTCACAATTAAAACGCGTTGTTCATTAGTAAAGCTCTCCATTTTTAATAATCGTAATAAAAATTTGTGACAGCTGTCAAATTTCAGAGTTGCCACTTGCACAAAAACAATTACACTACACGAGTATTTAAAAAGTGTAATCTTACTGGGGTACCATTTATAATGAGAAAAGCTTTGTCGAAAATTCACAATTTTGTACAAAAATATTGTTCAAAGTAGCGCTCACAATTACAGCAACGAATTTGTAATTCCATCCATTTCCTTCCCACTCACAGTATTGCATATAATGTCCTCTCATGTTTTTCGTGAAACTGGAATTCAAATTTGTCTTAGAATTAGGTTCTACTTCTACTTCAAATTGGAATTGGTTCGAATCAGTTTAATGCTGCTGACCGCTAGGGGCGCTTTACTTAGAATTTTATTTTAAAACTTGAAAGTATGAATGAAAATGTAAACATTTTGTCTCAAAAAAAACATTTTAATAAATATTATCTGGAGAACCTGCCAATATGAATATTTTCACATATATTTAAATTTTTTTATTACCAAAAATACAACACTGTCGCTGGCTTTCGAATATATCAGCTGATGAAAATAAGAAATGTGTAGTTGTTTGTAGTAGTGTAGTAACTTATTCGAACAAATTTGTTGCTTGCATTGTGAACGCCTGTTGAAATTGTTGGTATCATTGTGAACGAGCCTTAAGTAGCGTTCACAATGGCAGCAACGAATTTGAAATTCAAGCCTTCTCGTTCCCACTCACAGTATTGCATATAATGCCCTCTCATGTTTTTCGTGAAATTGGAATTCAAATTTGTCATAGAAGTAGGTTCTACTTCTACTTCAAATTGGAATTTGTTCGAATCAGTTTATTCTACTGACCGCTGGGGCGCTCTACTTAGAATTTTGTTTTAAAACTTGAAAGTATGAATGAAAATGTAAACATTTTGTATCAAAACAAACATTTTAATAAATAATATTATCTGTAGAATTTGCCAATAACAATAATTTCACATATAATTATAATTTTTTATTACCAAGAATACAACACTGTCGCTGGCTTTCGAACAAATCAGCTGATGCAAATGTGAAATGTGTAGTTGATTGTAGTAAGTGTAGTTCGCGCCAATTTTATTAATAAACAAAAGAAAAAATTTAAATAAAGCTGACATTTTCAGCTTTATCGAAACCGTCCAAGGCCATGACATATTATGGAATATAAGTTCCTAAACATTTCTATAGAAAAATTTGAAAACATTTCTAAAGAAAAATTTGAAAATATTTCTATAGTAAAAATTTTAAAATAGTTCTATGGAAAAATTTTAAAACGTTTCTATAGAAAAATTTGAGAATATTTCTATAGAAAAATTTGAGAAGATTTCTATAGAAAAATTTGAAAACATTTCTATAGAACAATTTTAAAACTTTTCTATAGA
This sequence comes from Phaonia tiefii, assembly GCA_963931995.1. Classification (NCBI taxonomy): domain Eukaryota; kingdom Metazoa; phylum Arthropoda; class Insecta; order Diptera; family Muscidae; genus Phaonia; species Phaonia tiefii. The sequence continues at coordinate 166,947,642 of OZ008371.1, forward strand.
AAAATTTGAGAACATTTCGATAGAAAAATTTCAAAAAATTTTAACACAATTCTATAGAAAAATTTTAAAACTCTTCTAAGGAAAAATTTGAAAAGTTTTTTTAAAGAAAAACACTTAATACTTTTTGCTCCGGGTAGTGGTACAAATCTGAGGTCCGTGTCTCACATTTAATTTCTCTATTTTTTACTGTTTGCTTTTTCGTTTGTATTGCAATTCTCCATGGTTTTCAATCCCCAAATATGTATACTGCTGTATAATGTAAACAATGTTGCCAGTCAGCTGTTTTTTCGAACTTATTCGAACAAATTTGTTGCTTGCATTGTGAACGCCTGTTGAATTTGTTGCTATCATTGTAAACGAGCCTTTAACTTTGTCGTAGAAGTAGGTCTTCTTCTGCTCCAGCTACAATTTTCTTCGAATAAATAATGTACTATTAAGCGGTAGATGGCGCTGGACTTCGAATTTAATTTTCAAACTTAAAAACATCGATGAAAATTGAAACCACTTGTGTTAAAAGATTTTTTACAAAACGTAATTTTATCTGTAGAATGTTTTAATAGCAAGTATGTTCAAATACATTAACATTTTGTAATATTCAAAATACAAACCTGGATTTGGCATTTGTGACATTCGAATCATGATGCAACTCATGATGTGATATAAGAACAACTTTAATTAGTTGCTTTTCCTTCTATTCATTAAATGAAGAATCAAATTCAAATGTATTTGGTTTTTGTAATTTCTGTCTTACTTTTATTCTTGACATATATTTGTGTTAACTTTGACGTGAAAACAAAAAATATTTTATTGTTACCTTGATATATTGGCAGTAATACTGGCATTACCTGTTAGATCAAACATCTCGATTCGAAGTAAACTGTTGCTTACATTGCGAACGCCTATTGAAAATGTTGCTTGCATTGTGATTCCGGCTTAACTTTTTCGTAGAAGTAGGTCTACATCTACACCAGCAACAAATTTGTTCGAATAAATAATACACTTTTAAGCGGTAGATGGCGCTGTACTTTGAATTTAATTTTCAAACTGAAAAACATCAATGAAAATTGAAACCATTTGTGTTAAATGATTTATTATAAAACGTAATTTTATCTGTAGCATTCTTAAATAGCAAATATGTTTAAATACATTAACATTTTGTAAAATTCAAAATACAAACCTGGCTTTGACATTCGAATCATGATGCAGCTAATAGAGGTTGTGTTAGAATGCAGCTAATAGAGGTTGTGTTAGAAGAACAATTTAAATTATTTGTTTTTCCTTCTGTTCATTACATGACCAATCAAATTCATATCCATTTGGTTTTTGTAATTTCTGGTTTACTTTTATTCTTGACATACAGTTGGTTTAACCTGGACACGAAAACAAAATATATTTTATTGTTGCCTTGGTATGTTGGCCATAATACTGGTGTCACCTGTTATAAAAACATTTCGATTCGAAAAAACCCGTTGCTTACATTGCGAAAGTTTGTTAAAAATGTCGCTTTCATTGTGATGCCTGCTTTAAACGCACGAAAATCTTCAGGAGCTCATTCATGATTGAGTTCATTTTTTTACTGCGATGAATTCTTCGAATCACTGCTCACACGTCAACAGGTTCTGAATAGCGTTAAGTTAAAAACTGTAGAACTTTCCAATAGATACCACATCGCATGTGGCAACACTAAAAATTGCCTAGGCCAGAAATATTAATTGCAATCCTCCTAAAAGTCCAACTTTTAAAAACTATTAATTGATGTCTACGACAAAACCCACACTAGGGGGGTTTCAATTACAAAAGGTGTTATTTTATACAACCCTGCAATCTAATTAATTTTATATAATTGATGTTTTAAACTAGAACATCAAGTTGTATTTTTATATCACAATTCTTGTTTTAAACTCTATAAACAATAGCATAGAAAAACCGTAGAGCAAATGAATGTATGAATGTGTGCCTGTGTGTGCGTGTATGTGTAAGAATAACATAACATTTGCATACGATACACCCTGTCGTTCTATCAATATTACTGATACACCAGTATCCAACTGTGTTTTACTTATTCAATTGTATTGCTTTGCCTGGCCCGTAACCACAAAAAAATTATTGTTGTTTAGTTTTTCTCTATCTCCTTTCGGTTGTCATCAGTTTGTGTTTTTTTATTTTATTATTAATTTAGTATTTATTATTATAAATTTATTATTTATTTAACAATTTCATATATAGCTCTGTTATTCAGCTCTATTATCATTTTAATGCATCTCTATAAAGTTGTATTTCTTTTTTGTAACTTTATTATTTAAACATTATTTAAAAACAAACTGCCAAGAATAAAATAGCAATATCATGTTTACGAGAGTAGATCCATCAATTATTCAGCATCCTAAATATTAAATAAAACTCAAGTGCCCTTATATTCAAAATCATTATTTTAAAGCAAAAAAAACATTACAACTATTTGAAAGCTTTAAATTTTTGGGTTTGTCATTTGTTTTTAGCCTTAATAAAAAAAGTGTACAACATTTTTATGCGAGTAATATTTGTTTGCTGATTCATAATTCATATTTTAAATCTTAGACTCACAAAAATTTATTAGTGCATGTCTCACTGGTTTTACCATTAGTTTGAAAATGGAGAGTGTTTAGTTTCCTTAAATATAGCAAAGGAAATTTCAACAGCATTGAACTGTCATATATGTATGTTGTGTCACTGTAATATTTCTATCGAAATGGTTAAAAAAAATTACCGAAAAGGGGCCAAATTGTGTTGCCAATATTTATATACAAAAATTTATACACAAAGGACATGCTGTATTAGTGACGGGTTCTTACGATATTTAACTTGTTGCTATTGTAACAAATTTTCTAATCGTCGTTTTAGCGCTGTTCTCTTCCCGTTAATAAGACAAGGTTCGTTTAAAATTACGACAAGTACAAAAACCCTGGTTCCTTTGATTGTACTTAACTTATAAAGGATGTCCAAAATTGAGGTATAATTTAAATAATTAATAATATAATAATAATAATAATAATAATAATTTTTAGATTTTAAAAATATTTATATTTCAGTTGCAAAATTATGTCGATCAAGTAACCCCCTTACTGCCTCGGCAGTTTCGCAATCTTTTGCCAAAATTCTCAATCGAGTTTTCAAATAAACTGTTGTGAATGTTCGATATTTGCTCGATAATGTTGTTTTTAAGCTCTTGTACTGTTGTCGGATTATTGATGTACACTTCCGATTTCAAAAACCCCACAAAAAGTATAAAGGTATCAAATCGCACGATTTTGGTGGCCAATTCACTCCCCCTCTACGAGAGATAATACGATTTTCGAACTTTCTTTCCGAAAGATCCACTGTTTCCTTTGCTGTGTGGCAAGAGGCACTATTCCCTTGAAACTACGTCTAAATCATAAATTTTCAGCAAGAAGAGCATTGAAAATGACCACCGTATGATGCTCCGCTACTGCAAAGTTATCCGTGTTATTGCCCACACCCAGATTCGCTTAATTAAAAAGCGTCAAAATAAAGGACATGTTATGGAAATCCAATTAAATGGTGGTTCCATTGAAGTTAAGGTTAAGTGGGTAAAGGAGCATTTGGAAAAGCCCATCGCAGTCAACAATGTGTTCAGCCAAAACGAAATGATCGATTGCATTGGTGTCACCAAGGGTAGAGGTTGCAAGGGAATCACTTATCGCTGGCACCCTAAGAAGTTGCTCCGCAAGACCCACAAGGGATTGCGCAAGGTTGCCTGTATTGGTGCCTGGCATCCATCCCGTGTGTCCACCACTGTGGCACGTGCTGGTCAAAAGGGTTCCCATCACCGTACTGAAATCAACAAGAAGATCTACCGCATCGGTGCCGGTATCCACACGAAGGATGGCAAGGTGATTAAGAACAATGCGTCCACCGATTACAATTTGACTGATAACTCCCATGGGTGGTTTCCCTCATTATGGTGAAGTTACTAACGATTTTGTCATGATCAAGGGTTGCTGCATTGGTTCCAAGAAACGCATTCTTACCTTGCGTAAGACTTTGTTGAAACATACTAAGCGGTCTGCCTTGGAACAAATCAAACTTAAGTTCATCGACATGTCATCAAAAATGGGTCATGGTCGTTTCCAAGGCCCTGCAGTCAAACTGGCTTCATGATGGAGCCGCTCAAAAAGGATCGCATTAAGGAGGAACAGGCCGCTACCACCAGCGCTGCAATTACCACCACTGCTTAAAAAGGAACTGTACATATAATGTATTTTATGGTGACTTAGTCCATATAAGATTATTTTTATGGTAGAAACTAAAATGGATACTAAACTAAACTATCGGGTTTTTCAATAAGAGCGCTACAAAAGTTTTTTTAAATAAAACAAAACCGGTTTTAGATACCAATGAAATTCTTTATGCCTGTGAAAGTACTTTCGATGCCATTATGTATGGAACTTGATTTCTTTTGCATGGCCACCACGGGCACGCTTGCAGAAGTCCAGACGCTGAACCCAATTTTCGACGGTTTTCAAGCCTTAATCGGCCGATACTGCTGCAATTTCACGTTCGATATTCGTACGAAGTTCATCAATCGTCGCTGGCTTGTTGGCATAGACCATAGACTTGACGTAGCCCCACAGGAAATAATCTAACGGCGTCAAATCGCACGACCGAGGCGGCCAATCGACTGGGCCATTTCGTAAGATAACACGTTCACCTAACTTGGTTTCCAATAAATTGATTGTGGCCTTCGCTGTGTGGCTTATGGCGCCGTCCTGTTGGAGCCACATGTCCTCCAAGTCCATATTATCCAATTGGAGCCAAAAATATTCGGTTACCATTGAACGGTAGCGATTCGCATTCACAGTAATGTGCCGGTCTTGATCATTACGGAAAAAGTACGGCCCAATGACGCCGCCGGCCCATAAACCGCACCAAACCGTAATTTTTTCGGGATGCAATGATGACTCATGGATTACGTGTGGATTACTGTCTGACCAATAACGCATATTTTGCTTATGGACGAAGCCATTCAGCCAAAAATGAGCCTCATCGCTGAAGATGATTTTCCGCTCTTAAAGTTGAGGCCACTAACTCCAAATTTCGGTAGTAAATTTTAATAATTTCGACTCGTTGTTGGCTTGTATATCTTTCCATGATGAAATGGCAAACCTTACTGAAGAGAAATGTCAAAAGAGCGGGAAAAAATATGGCTTCGTTTGCTGTCCCTATCGATTTACTTTTGTAGCGTCTCTGTTGAAAACCCCTTTATATTCTACGACGATTTAGAAGTTCACGTTATAGAGGATGCTCGAATTTATTGTCGAAAGCATTGCTTGAAAAATAAATGATACAACGAAATTGTAAAAAAGCTTCGGATCATCATCTCCCTGTAGTGATTTACATTGACCTTAATCGCATTTCCATTTTCGTTTTCAACAAAATATGGACCGATGATTCCTCCTGACCACAAACCACACCAAACCGTAACTTTTTGCGGATGTAATGGTTGCTCTAAGATAGCTCTTGGATTCTGGAAATGAGCCAATTCTGCTTGTTGACGTAGCCATTGAGCTGGAAATGGCCTTCGTCGCCGAAGATTATTTTGTTAAGAAATTCTTGAAAACTTTTGCCATTTTCAAAAAATGTTTGAGTAACCAAAATACGTTGTTCCTTCGTGTAACGTTCCGTATTAACTAACCGGAATGTATTTAGAATCTGAAAATAAAAATCTGGAATAAAATTCAAGTTTGAAACAAAATTACAGGAAAATTAAAATCATACTTAAATTTTTGACATCCTTTACAGCTTTGAAGTCAACACTATACAATATGTATATATTTCACCCATTTTACTATAAGTTAACGTTGATATTGCTATTGCCGACGTAATTATATGCAGCCGTTAACTACTGTGTTTAATCACAGACTAACTCCAAATGCCAAAGACCTCAACAATTTATATACTTTTACTGACAATTTTACAACCTTATGAGATCAAATATCTTACATATATTAATTAAACAAACAAATGAAATAAATTTTAACATATTTCTCCATCTGGTTCTATCCTTCGCCTTTTCTCGCCTGATAGTAACACTAAGGATACGGAGGCATTCTTCGGCCTGGTCTTGGTCGTCCTCTTTTCCTGCTTCCATCGGGTACGATATCGAAACTATTTCGCGCTGGCTCATGGCCTAGCCAACGCAACTGGCCTAATTGGATTCGCCTAGCTATGTCCACGTCAGAATACAAATGATATTGCTCTTGGTTCCAGCGACATCGGTACTCGTTGTTTTCTTTAACAGGACCATGTATTTTACGTAGAAGTTTCCTCTCGAATGCTCGCAGGTATTTTCCATCCGCTTGCGATATGGCTTAAGTTTCGGAGCCATATCCCAGGACAAGTAAAATGAGAGTCTGGTATAGCTGGAGTGAGCTTTGTTCTTAAACTGCTTGTTGAACCCAAAATATCATCTATTTGCAAGAACAATTCTCCTTGACTAATTATTCAAGCTTAAGGTCACTTCTGATTTTATTAAACTTTTGTTTTTCTATTTTTTCTCTCGATATTTCGATTTCCTTTGGAAATCTTCTTCAGGATAGTTTTTAATATTAAAATAAAGGTCGAAAAATTAGAAACAAATTATTAAAAGAACAATTCTCCTATTTATCTCCAGACTGACGTTGTTCACGACGGATCCAAGGTAGATAAATTCATCTAATACTTCAAAATTAAATTCAAGTGCCGACTATGTCGAGAGGTTTATCTAGTCGTTAACAACATCAATTTTGTCTTGCCCTTATTAACAACATGACCCACCTTCGCTGATTCTTTTTCGATTCTTGAAAATACTGCAGTAACCTCTCGAAAAATTTCACCCAACGATATCTGTGTCATCAACATACGCCAGGTACATGTGGCTTTTCGTGTTGATGGTCTGCAGCTTTTCTCATTATTATCTCCATTAAGATGTTGAAGAGATTGCACGAAAGTGTGTTTCCTTGTCCCTGTCCTCGCTTGGTACAGAATGGTTCGGTGAGGTCTCTCCCCACCTTCACTGTTGATTTGGTGTTGGTCAGCATCATTCTACAGAGGTGGATCAGTTTTGCCGGAATCTCAAGTTCAGTCATAGCTTCGTACAATTTTGCCCGTGTGGGGCTAACGAAGCAGCCCTGTAATCGACAAAAAAATGATATATATCGATTTGCTTTTCGCGGGTCTTTTCCAGGGTTTGGCGTAGCGTGAATATTTGGTCAGTCGTGGAATTGCCTGGTCTAAAACCACACTGATAAGGTCCAATCAGGTTTTCTACAATAGGCTTTAGTCTTTAACATAATACGCTCGACAAGACCGTATACGCGATGGATAAAATACTGATAGCGCGATAGTTAAAACATACACACGGATAGTCCTTTTTGAATACAGACCATAATACTCCAATCTCTACCTGAGACTCCAATCGTCAAATCGTCGTAGATTCTTCCAATCATATTCCGCATATAAGTTGATGCATGTGGGCTAGCAATTCTTCGCCACCGGCCTTAAGTTGAGCGGGTAGCCCATCCAGACCAGCGGCTTTATTATACTTAAGCCGGGAAGATTGACATTCTAGTCACGCCTTGCCTTGTTCGTGGGGGGTACAATCTACACTGCCTCCCACAATCATTACCTCCTGATCTTCAGTGGAAGACTCTGAATGGAGAAGTGCTGAAAAGTGGTCTCTGCACATTTTAGGCATTTACTGTTAATCTGCCACCAGATTCCCATTCTCCTCTTTGCAGAAGGGCAGGCCCCTTTAAGCGGCCCATTATTCGATATTCTTACCCTCAGAAAAAATGTAAGGAATTCATTATTCATCCTGCACATTTACGTCTTTTCACTCTCTCTGTGCTCCCACTGCCATTTTTTCCGCTGAATTAGTTGGTTTGCAATGGTTAGTGTGCGCGGCTCTTGTATATGAGATCCTGGGTTCGAATCCTGCTCTGACCACCTTAAAATTTCTTTCGACGGCGGTCACCTCGCTTAGTGATGGCGACACTATCGAGTACTTATCCATGAAAATGCTTCTCAAAATACCGTTCGCAACCGGTGTAAAACTGTAGGTCCCAATCAGTGAGTGAAAAACTAGAAAGCGCACATCGCACTGATTGTGAGAAGCTATCCTCAATCCCTTCATAGGATATTATGGGACACCATTTTTTGTTATTTGTTTTCTTCCCCCCTTAGCCTCTTGTTCTGCTCATTCACAGCACGCGTTGTAACTCACTATTTCGATACCGTTCGTGCATCTTCGTTTTCATGAGTTGCAATGCGACATTCTTCGTCGTACCATGGCTTATCTTTCTGTGGTTTTTGATAACCAAGTTAAGTCCTTGCAGCGGTTTCCAAAGAATGGGAGATGTGCTTCCACTACGCTTCTGTGTCCTCGGGAGGGGTAATATTCTAACCTAGCAGTAGAGTGAGACTTTGTTGGTAGGACTTTGAAATCTCCGGTATTTGCAGCTTGTCAATATCTAGCTTTTCCCGTGTTTGGCTGCGTACGTTTTTCACCCTGCTCAGTCTTTCGAAGACACTAGGTAATGATCCGAGTCGATATTGGCACGTGCTCAGTCGTTCGCTGCCACCAGGTAATGATCCGTGTCGATATTGGCACCTCGAATCACACGTAAATCCAGTACACTAGAAGAGTGCCTGCCATCTATTACCAAGTTTTGAATCTGGTTCTTCGTTCTCTGATCAGGATATAATCAAGTCGTCTTATGTTGGAATCGAGGGCTACTAACTACCATGGTGTTTGCAGCGGCGAAGTCTATCAGTCTTATTCCATTATCGGAATTGGTATCGTGTAGACTGTGATTACCGATGGTTGGTCGAAATACACCTTCCTTTCCCCACTTTCCATTAAAATCGCCTAGAATAATCTTAATGTCGTGGTCAGGGCAGCTGTCGTATACTTCCTTCAAACGCTCGTAAAATGATTCTTTGACCTCATGGTCTTTATCCAGATATTGAAATATTTCACTCACTGGGTTGAACCTTGAGACTGGGTATCGCAGTCTCTTGCCAACTATAAATCCGCATCCGAATTCGTGCTTTCGCTCATGGCAGCTGTAGTAAATATTGCAATTGTTCTTTCTGGTGCAACCATATCCTGTCCATCGCATTTCCTGGATAGCTGTGATGTCAGCTTTAAATTTTTCGATGAGATGCGCCAGTTGGAAAGTGGCACCCACCTGTATAGTGTTCTTACATTCCAGGTACATATTCGTAAATTGTGGATCTTATATCGTTGGCGGGGATTGTCAAGAGTCAGGGGGTTTGTTCATTTACTTGTCTTGTGTATTTTCATTGGCTATATAATGCTGACGGGAGACAAACCCAGCCCACCTTTGTTGGCAGTTTACCTACTGCCGGGATGATCATGTTTTAGTCGCCCATTACGGATCAGACGCTGACCAGAATGCAGTTAGTCGAAACTGGACTTTGGGTGTTGGCTCATACGCCTTCCCAGGACAGAAGAATATGTCCACTAGTTCAAAGAGCTTCAGTGACAGGGTCACCCAATAATCCTGAGACGTATCAGTGATTTCTGGCCACTTCTCAATGAATGGTTATCAGAAACATTCCACTTCCACGGACTGTCCAATTTCCTGAACTATTTATAAAAGTACTATTACCGCTAGGTTCTCTGGAATGTTCTACCCGATTCCAGAACCTGTTGCTCTACCTTCGCGCTAAGTCGTATGTGGAGATTACTCATTTCGCAGTTTTGAACTCTTAACACATTTGCAGGTTTTTTGTAAGAGTATACTTTAAGGCGTAGCATTAATCGCCCTGTTATTTACATTCTGTTAATTTTGTCATGAAGATAAAGTAAAAGCTTTTAATTAATAGCAACGCTATAAACAAAAATCTCCTAATTCCAGTCGTCCTCGAAATTTCAAAACCGTCTAGGGCATTTAATTCGTTTAAGAAAACTTGTAGATTTTCTATATTCCAACCTAGGAAATGTGCAGAAACGCTGTATCTACACATTTTGGGAAGATATTTATTTATCAAATTAACCAATAAAAATATTACATGAATTTTAACTTTATTTCTTATAAAGTTCCGGCCGGCATAGTGCAACACCCCCAAAATTTAAGGCTAACGACCTGATCTGATACAATTAATATGAACTACTGAACGATTATGCCGAATTCGTTCATTCGTAAAAATTCGTTTTATTGAAAACAAAGCGTAACTTCCCAATCTATCAGTCAATAACAGATATCCGGCGTATTCTTGGGTTTTGAAAATATTTTTAAAAATTTAAATTTTTTTCCTAATTTATATTAAGGCATCTATGACAGTTCTGTGTTACTCTACCATTACACCAAAAACTTTTATGACGAAACTAAATGTTTTTAATTAGGATAAATTCCATAAAAAGCATGATCGTACAATTTTCTATTGATTTCTTAAGTTCATTACTTTTTTCTTTTCCAACACCTACAATTTCCACAAGAAAAGAAAGAAACATTATTTACCTTCCAATTCTCTATCAATTTCCCTCATTCAACAAAACAAAAAACCAACAACAGGGAATCGTCGTACAGCTTCTGTGCGCTCAGTAGGGTACAGTGATCTCTTTGTATTAAGTAAAAAGGATATGTGGGATGTTCTTAAGGAATATCCTGCGGCACGTGTGCGACTAGAGGCGATAGCTGTCAAGCGTTTGGAAAAATATAAAAAAGCACCATTGGAGAAAGGTAACGCAGGTTACAAATTATATTTAATTTCAATTCGTTGCCCCCACTCACTCACTCGCACGTACTCATAATCACCCGGTTCAAAAAACAATTCAGCCACAATTGTATCATATACATAGAAATTTATATCCCATTTTTAATTGCATTTATTTGACTTCTCATGTATATCATGTTCTTACACTTATATCCTTGATCACATCATGTTAATTGAAAACAATTTGATACGAATACAACTTAAAACAAGCAGAAATTTATTTTAAAATTTGCAACTTTTTTCACAATTTTTGTTTATACGTTTGTATGGGAAAAATATACAATACAGTACAATACTTTAATACAGTTGCCATGGGTCGTTGCCAATCCACACCAGGTTTGGTGGAAAGCTTTGGTCGCACCACACTGGAGGACATGTACTTACCACCAGCACCACTAGTGCCATATTCAGTGTTGCAGCTACAGCTGCAGCAGCAACAACAACTGCAACTGCAGCGTCAAACGCAACAGGATTCAGGACAACAGTTGCAGCAGCAGCAACAAATGCAACAGCCACCACAGCATGTGACCTATAGGTATGAATTGGAATATTCTTAAAAGCTAATGGCAAATACAAATTCAATTGGTTCCAATGTTTCTGCTTTCAGTCGTGCTCCCAGTCCACGTTCGAGTCAAACATATAGTGAACGCATACCACGTACCGTAGAATCGCCGGGCTCTGTGAGTCCAAGTGTACATAGCTCGGATGACAGACCCCGCAGTAGAGCCACATCGCATCAATCAACGAGGCCGCAATCACAACCAAGTCGGACAGGTAAAAACTATGAAAATTTGCTACAAATTCCTTAAAAAATAACCCAATTCTGAAATGATTAATTAAAAAATTAATGAATTAAAAAATGTATGAATCGAAAAATTAATAAACCGATAATCTGATAAATTTATAAATCGACTCATAAATTCCAAATTTTGTAATTTCATAAATTCTTAAAGTCATTAATTAATAAATTAACAAATTCATAAGTTCATAAATTCACAAATTCATGAATCCATAAACTCAAAAATACATAAATTCAAAAATGTATAAATTCATAGGCTGATAAGTTCACAAATTCCTAAATTCATTTATAATTTCATTAATTCACAAATTCGTAAATTAATAAATTCATAACTTCATAGATACATAAGTTCATAAATTCATAAATTTATAAATTTATAAATTCATAAATTCATAAAGTCATAACATTGGTAAATTCATAAATACATAAAATCATGAATTCATAAATTCGTAAATGAATAAATTCATAGATTCATAACTTCATGAACACATAAAATCATAACTTTATCTGTTCATAGCTTTGTAAATTCATAAACACATAAATTCATAAAAAAAATAAATTCATAAATTCGTAAATTCTTAAATTCAAGAATTCAGAAATACATCAATCCAATAATTCATCTATTCATAAATTCAAAAATACATAAACTCATACACTCACAAATTCATAATTTGCTAAATTCATAAATTCATAATTTCATAAATTCATAAATTATTATTTTCATTAATTCATAAATTGATACATTCATAAATTCATATACGCATAAATTCATAATTTCACAAACTCATAAACTAATAAATTCCTAAATTCATAAATTCATGAACACATAAATTCATAAGCTCATCTATTCTCGTTTCTTAAGTTCATAAATTGAAAAAATCACGAATTCATAAAAACATTAGTTTCTAAATTCGTAGCTCTACATGAACTTTAATAATACCTATTATTACTCTTTGTATAATTTTGTACTTTTTAGGTCACATTTGTGATTCCAACTCGCACTTGGATTGTGCCAGTGGTGTTGGTGGTGGCACTACACCACTTCTGGGATCCCATGAAGCCCTCGAAGATGAAATCAAACGTTTGCGTGAACGTCTACATACGGTGGAATCCGAAAATCAAGCATTAAATACAAAACTGTCCCAGCAACAGTGGGACCTAGAGAATCGTTTGGCTGAAATTGAAATGCAAATTTGTGGCGTATCGTCAACATCGAGTTTGGATCCGGAACATGAAACGGAGGAAATGGAGAGAAATCGCGAGAGTATCATATAACACGGGAGCGAGCTGCCCCATCAGCCGATCGGTATGACGATGATGTACATATCATGTTACTCATGACCAACACCACAGACGCCACCACAATCATCATCATCATTATTGCTCAACTACTACTATATCTGCATCTGAATCAGAATCATCCTATAGGGAAGAGACATTTCAAGTTGTTATGTTGTACGTCATATTTGTTAAATGTTAAGTGTTTTTGTTTTTATCTCTAAGACATCTTTTGTGTTGAATGGTTATCAAATTTTGAAGATACCACAAGATTTGGCAGCCTTTGTCGGTTGTAGAGGCATTGAAATGTGTAATATTTTGTTAATTCATTTATGTAGTTTTTTTTTTATCAGAATGCCATAGAAAAGAATATGAAATTTGCATTAAGATTGTAAAGAGATTGCGCGATAAACTATAAGATTTTCGGAGGTTTGTTCTTTCTTTAAAACCATTTGCGTGATGAAGGTGCTGGTCATACTTGCTACAGCTTTCTCGATTACTTTGTTGTTTGAGATGCCGAAGAGATTGCAGGATAACCCACACAGTTGATAATGCAACGAGTTGCTAATGATTTTGTGTAATCAAAGATCATGTTTGAGCTGTAATTATACCCAACTGGCAATGGCATCTTTATCATGCACTACGTGCTGATGTGTACCTAATGGAGATTTTCCCAGCAGATGCCAGAAGATCATCAGTGATATCCTATTCGAAAACTAGAATTGTTTAATGTGGCATTCTGATTCAAGACATATCTGTTCTCATCTCTTTTGATTGTCCCCTTGATGTAATTTCAGTCATATACTTATTATATATTTTAGACATTTTGTTAATTTTCAAGTCAAACTGAATTTTGAATGCAACTCTTCTCAATTTTTCCTCATATAATTTCATTTGGTCTGTATTCGAAAGCTATTGTCTGAAATGTTATCAATCAAAAACTGTGTAATTTCCGTAATCAGTTTTAAAAATTAAATGAATTTTTGTTAGACATTTTTTATTTGCTCTCTTTGTAAACTGTGTTAAATGTATATAAATCAATATAATAATGTCCATTCGTTTGAGTTCAATTTTACAGAGAAAATCAAAAATCTAAAAAAAAAAAATTGCCAATACGAATTTTAATACCTATTACTTGTTGTTATTAACTGTTTTCCGATAACGCTAATAACTCATGAACTTTTTCATTATTTGCCTCATTGACATTTGTAAAACGAAACACAAAACAAACTGAAACTATAACATTGTACATATATAAAACGAAAAATTTGTGTGAAATTTAAATCCTCCCCCCCCCCCCCCAACAAAACAAAAATCAATCGAAAACAAATCACATCATTTAGGAGCAGCAGCTGCAACACAGTTCACAACAAGCAACACGTTAACGGCAACGACAACGACTACGATAACGACAGCGATAACAACAATCGATACAATAGCTTCGAGTGACGAGGTTGCATCAGCAACACCGCCACCTCACCAGCAATCAAATCGTCATTTATCATTTAATTCATACAGACGATTATCGAATATGGCCACCCAAACACCTACGACTTCGTCGAAGAGAATCCATTATAATGACGACGACGATGATTATAATGAACTGCATCATCATTATCAGCAGCATCACCTTGACAAAGACGATGAAGATGTACGCGATCATGAAGATACTGGCTTTGATCGTGATAATCGTTTTCGACATCATGGTTTTCGCCCCACTGTTGCCAACAGTCGTTATCGCGTGCCAGCATGCTATAGGCGTAAAGGTCGTCATGTTATACTGTCATCGACCGCTAGGGATTCTCACCGAGATCGGCACATGAATCTGGCAGCAAAGTATTCCTCCATCTAATAACTAGATCGTACAATGAATGGACGACATTTAACAAAATCAATGCCAAGTTTTGTTACGCATGTAAATAATTAGAATTATTCTTATGCGGAGTTCACACCAGCCAATTTGTAGTTCAATTGTCATCGATTATAGCTGACATTTTCCGCCGCGACACTAGACTTGTACAACCGCGTTGATTGCGTGTGATCTCCGGTTTACGTAGAGTAGGTAATCTTGCATAAATCGAAAATATTTAAAAACATTTTTTAAATGTCTAAAAATACATATAAAGAAATTGAGATAATACACTCAAAAAAATCACTACGTCACATGACGACATTACATTTTTAATGGGAAAAGAAAATAAATTACAAATTTTGTTATCATTGTGTAAGAATGTATATACATACAAATATACATATGTATAAGATTAGTTGAAAAAAATAAATATCTAAAACAAAGAATTAGAAGCTACACATTTATATACACACGAGCATAAATAGATGTATCAAATTATACATAATTGTTTAGAATGCAATGATTTTGATTTGTTTTACAAGACCACTGCCAACATCGGGTTAATGAATGATTTCAGTACAGCGTAAAAACAAATTAAAAGCATTTAACCCATTGTAAACCGTTTCATTTAATCTTGTTTTCGATAGCTCCAGTGTGTGTGTTAAGTGTCATCTCAATGATTGGGGTAATTGCAGCATGAAGCAATAATACTGACAGGTAATATAATTGAAATACATTAAGACAATCTTTTTACTTTTTTAAAATAAAAAACTCTGTTATAAAACTTCAAAACTCGATATTGATATCTGATGGTATGCGATGTTTCCCCTCTAGCCTTTCCTGGTCCATCCACCTGATTCTTCATTGACACAGTCTTAATAATACTTGTGTTCTTGGTGACAAATACTGGTTGCATAGTTAGCGTGCTCCACACATGGACATGATAATGTGGGTTCAATTCTCACAGATATACATATCGTTTCGGTGACGGTAACCTTTCATAGTGCTGGCAATACTATCGCCTAATACGGCGTGATGAAGCATCTCAAAACCTGTTCGGAATCGGTGCAGAAGTGCAGGTCTAAATCCGTGGGTATAGTTATGGGCAGAGCACAGTTATGGTCTAGGAGAAGCGGTGCACTATCCTTTCACAGAATGCAATAAAAAAATAAGTAAAGCAAGGGTGCCTCAGTAAGAATGCACTTTATAATTTTAAAATAAAAACACGTATTTTTTGAGACAGTTGGGATTTTTTTATGGAATTGTATACAAAACATGTTCCGATTACGTATGGAATAAAAATTTAGTCAAATGGCATCCACTGCCCTGGTGACAGGCAATTATTTGTTTCATGGAATTTCCCATGACTTTTTCACAGAGATGTGGGTGTATCTCACCGATGACGCGTTGGATCTCGGAATTGAGGTCGGAAATTGTTTCTGGTTTATTCGCCTAAACCCGAGATTTCACAAAACCCCAAAGACATAAATCGCACGGTGTTAAATAGCATGATCTTGATGGCGAGTAGACATCAGAGTTTCTTAAAATAATTTGTTCTGGTAATCGTTGCTGCAATAAATCGCTTGTTTCATGCGCAGTGTGGCAGGTGGTGCCGTCTTCGTGAAACTACATGTCGTCCAGATCCATGCCGTCAAGTTGAGGTCACAAGAACTCCGTTATCATGTTCCTGTAACGAATCCCATTCACAGTCAATACAATTTCGGCCTCATCTTGAAAAACGTTACAGCCCTGAACAAAATCCGCACCAGACAGTTGCTCGATGTGGGTGGATTTGTTCTCATGGATTGCATGAGGATTTTCTGAGCCCCAAATTCGATTATTTTGTGTATTCACGAAGCCATTCAGAGATGAAACTGAAAATTTGTCTCTCGAAGTTTCCTAGCGTTCCCCCATAACTTTTAAAATTTTTTTAGTACGTTTTCACAATTATAACGCGTTGTTCTTTTGTAGAGCGCTCCATTTTTAATAATCGATATAAACATATGTGGCAGCGGCCAAATTCCAGAGTTGCCACTTTCACAAAAAAATTACTCTAAATTTAAAAAGAGCAATGTTACTGAGACACCCTTACAATTTTTTCTCCATCAATTGCCAATCGGCGACAAAACTTCATTGAAACGCTCCCATAATTACGGAGCGACATAAAAAATGTCTGCTGCTACCAAGGCAGGAATGAATTAATAAATTTGATTGCATTCGTGATTGATGTCGGGAACTGACAATAACCGATGTCCATGCGCGTTATTGACAAATCTCGGGGTCTCTTAGAACAATTATTTTATACAGTAAATTATAAGCTGGACATACATAAATATTTTCCCATAACATCCAATGAAGAGACAGGATTTAACACTCTTGGACTGTAACGCAGTTTTGTCGAAGGCTGATGTTAGCTCAGTTATATCCAGGGTCTTTCGTTAGGAACCACCAAACCTTTTGAAAGAAGAATATAATAGTTAATCTTTGGATCCATGGCCAGTAACCCGCATATCCGATTTTTACATAAGTGCATATCGCATATCCGCATATCCCATTACACAAGTGTTCCCAGAAGAGTGGAGTCAAACTAAAACGAGGGTTCCCAACCTAAGGAGTATTTTTTGCGGGTGAATCAGTTGATATTATTTCTGCAAATCAAATTATTTTGTGCGCTAAAGATCAATACAGAATCTGAAATATGGCTATTAATTTGATTTGCAGAAATAATATCAACTGATTCACCCACAAAAAATACTCCCTTAGGTTGAGAACCCTCGTTTTAGTTTGACTCCACTCTTCTGGGAACACTTGTGTAATCGGATATGCGGATATGCGATATGCACTTATGTAAAAATCGGATATGCGGGTTACTGGCTTGGTATGAACTTTACATATCGGGCTATAACAGTTCTGGATTGATGCTTCATTATATAGAAACAGTCAGCCTAAACCGCTGTGAAGGAACAGTCACCCGAAGCCGCTGTAAAGGCACAAGCAGTTGAAATCGTTGTGTAGCTACAATCTGCCGAAGCTGCTGTCTTGTAGAATAACAGCCAAAGACGTTGAATCTTGAACTTCGTAGAGACTGACCATGAGGTTACTCACACTCATCATTATGTAATGTGGCTGCATTGATATGAATGAGAATTACAGAGAAGCAATCATTCTTGTGTGGCACTTTAACACCAGTTTGCATTTTTTTACCGTGTCGAAGTGTAACTGTTAGTGTTAGTGAGTGTGATCCGTTGAATTGCATTATGTAGGTGAGGGATACTGCGTGCAATTATGAGACGGACGGACCAAAGAATCGCATGATTGATGGATTCACGATATAATGATTTCCATTAGAGTGAACGCATGTTAAATTATATACGGTCGTATTTTGATGTCACTATACAACCTACAGCTTTTCAGTGGTTCCAAAAGGGGTTTGGGAAGCTTTTTCATAGCATATTACTCGATACTGTCGCCGTTACTAGATCTGTCCCACGTTCTAATGTTCAAAAGTCGCACTTGTAAGCAATACCACTACCGACAACTTGTAATTACACTACGCGACAAATTGAAGGTTTTTGTTAAGGGCCTCAATCAAACCAAAAAAAAATATCAAAGTATATGGACGTGACATAACAAACCCCGGCTCGGTTCTGCCCCTGATCATCACATTTTTGTTTGCAGGCCAATAAATTTATCCGCTGCAATCTTAGCTCTGATATTTTTTTTTTGACCTAAACAGTTTGAAATTTCGGCATTGTGCTCGTTCCTCATTTTAAAATCTTTTTCACATTTACATACATTCCAGTATAAAAAAACACTTTTCCCATTACATCCCATAAAGGAATTTGGGAGAATTTTTCAACCACTGATTGGGACCTACAGTTTTAAACCGGTTCCGAACGGAATATTGATAAGCTTTTTCATGGCTAAGTACTCGATAGTGTCGGCATCACTAAGCGAGGTGGCCGTCGTCGAAGGAAATGTAAGGTGCACAAAAGCCGCGCGCACTAGCCATTTCACCACCGCGGGCGACCCAGTAAACTCTTTCTAATATTACATAAATAGGCATGACGTCAATGATATATTTTAGATATAGTATATTTTCCCCCATTTTCCAGTTTGCGGTAGAGAATTTGGTGAAACTCCTTTCAAAGGAATTGTAGTCCACAAGTATTTTCGACAATTTTGAAAAATACATTAACAATCAAAAAATTAATTTTGATCCAAAGTGAGTGTATAACCTTAGCTAGATTATAGATTTAATGCTGCGAAATTTATAAAATCCATTCATAACAGCTGTAAAACATTTCCGCAGGTTAAACTGAACCTGTCACTTAATTAGAATGCATCTTCATAATTCCTGTCTACCAGAATTGCTATTTTAGGCCCAGTCACAGTCCTCATTAGCTATTATTTGGAATGTTGATATTAAAATATTCATCGTGATATACGAATGAAAACCCTACATGAAGTGAGAATTATTATGTATAAAATTCCTCGCAAAATGATGCTGGCACCCAAACACAAGATACCGAAAATAAAAAATTCTCCCTCAAATCATGAAAAATATTTTTTGAAGATTCTTTATGAATACAATTCGAAAAACTTTTATGAAATTGTGCATGTTCAATATCTACACTATGAAAAAAGCTGCCCTTGCAACATACTGCGGGAACCATGTATATGTTTGTAAGCACTGTTGTCATGAATTGAAGATTTGCTGCTTTTTGTTTTGTTGTTATATGTCAAGTTTTTGTTTTCAGCAGTTTCAACAAGCAAAGCCACATTTGGGTCACAAGGGCATATATTATAATAGCAAACACAATGTGTTTGGATACAAGTAATCTATATTTGCGGTAAGCTACAAATACGTTATATTTGTATCCAAGCAACAAAAAGATACAGAGTTTTCAGTGTGTAAGTTCAGCCACAAAATGTTTATCAAAGGGCATGAAAGGACAAGTGCCCTGAAGCCAATGTGCATAGCCATAATTACCTATTCCATGATCCTCGATTTTAAATGGTAAAAAGCCCCCGGTGGAATCTAGTTCATGTTTTCATTGTTGGGTACAAAAGTCGGTTACGACGACACCACAGAGCCTGCTTTTCACTGGAATGGCATTTTAGCATTAATGAGGATAATATGTTTCTCCAACCTGCTAGATCTTTAGCTTTTCACCTCCACTTGGTAACACCAAGTTCTAGCATGCAGTATTCCACCTGGTATTGCCAGCAAATTCTTGGTTGTCCTATTATTCGATGTCATTTGAGTACGTCTTCGAATACCTTTCACACTGGTTCATTGTGATCCACTGTACTGACATGACCGGGATGCAGATTATTATACGCCCATATATTTTTCGGAGCACTTTTCTCATGAAGGCTCCCTGTGATGTATCATCAGCATACGATATGACCCAGGCAAGACAGGTTGTATGAGAGTCTAATATGGTTAAATCTTCGTTTCTCTAGAGAGGGTCTTATCTCTGAAGTCCTGGCTTAGCCCGAAATAACACCTGTTCTTAAACACAATTCTCTGTTTGATTTCCAGGCTGGCGTTATTGCTTCTGTTCGTTCGTCCACTACCTCGAACTTATAACGATTTTCAACGCTCACCTTTTCATCTAATCGGTTGGATGTTCTGTTTGTTTACTGCCAAACCCCTTTTTTATGATTTCTTCTCAATTGACGATACGTAATACTACAGTAACTTCTCGAAGATTTCGCCCAATGATGTCTAAATCATAAGCATACGCGGGCAGCATATGACTTTTACTGCCAATGGCTTTATTCGTGTTAATTTCGGCTTTTCTCACGATGATCTCCACTAATTTGTTGAAGAGGTCGCTTGATAGATGTCGTCCTGCCGGAGGCCTCGCCTCGTACTAAATGGTTCGGTGAGATCTCTACCAATCATTACGGAGGATTTCATGTTGGTCAGTGTCATTCTACAAAGGCATCTCAGCTCAGCAGGAATACTAAGCTCCGACACCGCTTGGTACCGTGTTCCCCGTCTCGGGCTATCGAATGCAGCCTTCGAATAAGCCTAGAAGGGGTGGTAGGTCTCGATTTGTTTTTCGTGGGTTTCCTCCGGTATTTGTCGTAATGCGAATATGGATAGTTGACTTTCTAGGCCTACAGCCACACTGTTAAAGTCCGATCAGGTCTGCAACAAACGGCTTTAGTCTTTCGCACATTATGCTCGAGAGGACTTAGTATGCGATGTACTTACTTACTTACTTAGAAATCAAAAGATAACATATTTCACGATCCAGTTCGATCTTTTGCTTTATCTCTCCAGTCGGCTATACCAAGTGTACTTAGGGATTCGTCAAACTGATAGCTCCAGCGGAGTCTTGGTCTTCTTATTTTTCGTATTCCTTCGAGTTGGGTTCAGAAACCTCTTCATGCTGGTTGGCCTTCATCCATGCGAGCGGCATTTCAGTATAAAAATTGCATTTCTACTGACATGGTCTAGCCAGCGCAGTCGCATTATTGTGATCCGCTTACCTATGTCAACGTCGGCAATAAGTGCTTGTTTCATGCGACGCCCATACTCGCTGTCATGTACTATAGGGCTATACATTTTTCGGAGTATTTTTCCTTCGAAGACTCCAAGCGATGTTTCGTCTGCTTGCGATAAGGCCCAGGATTCTGCGCCGTAAAGCAGGACAGATTAGACAGATTATAAGAGAGTCTTGAATATCTGGACTTTTGTTACTCGAGAGAGGGCTTTATCTCTAAAGTGCTTACTTAGCCCAAAATAACATCTATTCGGAAGCCCAATTCTAGGCCTGATCTCTAGGCTGACGTTGTTGTTTTTATTTACGGCAGGTCCGAAATAAAAAAATTCGTCTACCACCTCGAAATTATCACGGTTATCAACGTTGACGTTGTGGTCGAACCGTCTGGATGCCCTGCTTTTTGAAACCATTAATTTTGTCTTGTCCTCATTTACTTTCAGACCCACTTTTTCTGACTCCTTCTCAAGTCTCGAAATCACCGCAGTAACTTCTCTCATTGTGCGCCCAATGATATCTATATCATCAGCATACGCGAGCTGCATGTGACCTTTGCTGCTGATGGTTTTATTCATGTCTCCACTAAGATGTTAAAGAGATCGCACGATAGGATGTCGCCTTGCCTGATGCCCCGCTGAGTTTCGGGGGGTTCGATAAGATCCTTACCAAAATTCCCTGCGGATTTGGTGTTCGTCACGGTCATCCTGTAAAGGTGTATGGGTTTTGCAGGAATACCAAACTCAGACATTGCTTCGCAGAGTTTCGACAAAGAGATGACAGGTTTCGATTTGTTTTGCATTTGGCGTAGCGTGAAAATCTGATCAGTTGTCGATTTTCCGGGAATAAAGCCGCACTGGTATGGTCCAATCAGGTCATCGATAATTGGTTTTAGTCTTTCCCAGATTAGACTTAATAGAAATGTATATATAAAAAAAACCAATGAGTGTTCAAACTCACGGGCGATGTGTTAACACTTTTTTTGTTACACGCTACCTGTTCGATTTCTATGAACACATTAGAAAATGTTACATTGGAAATTAAAAAAAAGAAAGAATAGTTTTTGTGCTGAAGGCTCTTTTGCTATTGCACTTTCTTTTTTCTTACATCTGCTTTAACACTAGATGTAATATTGTTCAAATAAATAAAGCAATATTTAGCTCACTGAGATAATGGTTTTTGTTTTGTTATAAACAGAGCAACGACAAAAAGTATTGAATAGTATAGAGAACTTATTGCACTCTTTTCCCGCTCTCATGTAGAGTCTGAGGAAAGAGCATAATCGAGTCTTATTCTCTTTGTAGAATATTTCAATATACTATATATGCACCATTTCGACAATGTTATTACATAAAACAATACAAAAAGCATAAATATTTTAATATGCATCAATGTTTCATATTAAAATTTTGAATGGACCAAATTATGACAAAAAGAGAGTAATACGTTTTGAATCATTCGCCATATTTCGCTAGTGCTTTAGAGTCATTCAAATCATTCCATGTGTTCTCTATACTATTCAATACTCTTTGGTGACGACGACCTGCTTGTTTGTTCGCTGCCGCTACATCAATACCATCATACTTATTTTTAGGCAGAGACTATTGTTGTACATCAACCACGTATTTGATGCTAACGCTGTGTGTTATTTGCACGTGTTCACTTTGATAGTTTGCCCTACCCGTGCGTATAGATGTTAACACAACAAACAAAAAATTGTGTCCATAACATCCCATGCAGGGATTGGGGTGAGCTTCTTACATTCACTGACATGGCGGCTTTCTAGTTTTGTACCATCAAACCTACAGTTTTATACCTATTCCGAACGGTATCTTGAGAAGCTTTTTCATGGGTAGGTACTCGATAGTGTCGCCATCACTAAGTGAGGTGATTGACGTCGAAAGAAATGTAAGGTGGTCTGAGAAGGCATCGAACCCACATTCTGATGTACAAAAGCCGCGTACACTAACCATTGCACCACCGACAGCCATAATTATATGCTATGCATAAAAGGCTTATTCCACTGTAGTTGGCACAGAGACTCGGGTCACCTTTTATAAATACACGCTGAAAAATAATTGCCCCCAGCAACATATTGGAAGAAATATGTACATGTTTGCAAGCAATGTTTTCATGAATTGAAGATGTACTGCCTTGTTGCCTCTTTGCTATCTGCCTCGTTTTTGTTTTTAGCGGTTGTCGACAAAAAAAACACTTTTGGGTCTCAAACACATAAACTATGGCCTATTACTCATTGTGTCTCAAGCATGTTATATTGAATAGCAAACATAATGTGTTTGAGCACAAGTATAGTACATTTGCGACACGCTACAAATACGTTGTACTTGCATCTAAACAACAAAAACAGGAAGATTTTTCAGCGTGTATAGCACACTGAGACTCCAATCGCCGAGCTTGCATTCGTCTAACCAAATTTAGCTAATGAGCTGATGCGTGCACCATATCAACTCATCGCCACCTGCCTTAAACAGCTCCGCCGGAAATCCTTCGGCTGCTGCGGCTTTGTTGTTCTTAAGCTGGGCAATAGCTGTTCTGACCTCGTCTTGGTTAGGAGGGGGGAAACCGACGTCGTCGGCCAAATTGTGATTGATTGTCTCCTTATCATTGGATATCTTAGGTACCAGTAGCACGGAGAAATGATCTATCCATATTCCTAACATGCTCTGCATTTTTGCGATGAGATTTCCGCCCTTCTCTTTATAAAAGGGGGCCCCTGAACCATGTCCATTAGTTGTGTTTTTGAATTTTTGGTGGAATTATCGGGCTTCGTTTTTCCTTCAGTATATCTCAATTTTCTAACTCTCGTGCGCCTAAAGAGTCGGGTTACCTGCTTTCTTTTTCCCCTATAGCGCTCAGTCACAGCTCGCGTTGCAATTGACTGAAGCATTGCCATACGTGCAGCGCAGTGCCGTACACAGGATTTTATTTCTTTGGGGTCCAGCTTGATATTTAGGTTGAAAAATACCACAAACTTCAAAAATCGAAATTCGGGGCCTCCCTTGGTGTACGTGCCTGGTGCAGCGTTATTTTCATCATGATGTAAAATTTGTTTATTTTTTTTTATTTTACTATTACGTTGTATAGAAGGCTTTTTCCACTACTGACTGATACTTTTAGTAATTATGTAAAATACTTTTCACGATTTTAAAAATGAGTTGCAGCATTTTGCAAGCATTTGCCTGGGACTACTTTCCTTGCCATCTTCTAACACCGTGGTGTGATTTGTTACGGTTTAACTTATGCCAAGAGTGTCAAGATTTATTCCTTTTTCAAATTGGGTTTGTTTTATCCCTGGTCGGCGTTCATGTTTCAACACCCCTCTCAAATAGTTGGCTTAAATGGCGATATTTGTAGTAGACTTTTGAGATTTTCTTAGGGCGGCTTCGCCGCCTTACCCCTTCATGGTTTTCAAAATTTTTTTGGTAGAATATAAATAAAATGTTAGTACATAATTGATATAAAAGAGAAAAATATACATAATTCATTAAATGTATATGTATAGAGGAAACGATTTACTTTAACTACAAATAAAAGAATATTAAATATTTGAAATTAAAAATTAAAACAAAAAAATACTAAAAGACAAAAACCAAGAAATCCGAGATAAGAAAGAACTCTAAATTAAGAAAAGAACTGCCAATAAGAAATTAAACTAATTCTAAAACAAACCCTTAAGAAATAAAGGAAAATTTAAAAAAACCGTATAACAAATAAAAAATTAATTAAATTTAAATGTGACTTACAAGTAAAGAAAATGAATAAAACAAAAAATATATTAAGAAAATGCTAATATAACAAAAAGAAATACACTAAATAGATACAAGGGTAACACAAAAAGGCTCCATTTGAAAAAAGACCAATTATAAAAAAACAAAAACTAATTAGTAAACAAACATGAAGCCATTATTAAAAAGTTTTTTTTGTTAACACAAACAAAAAAAAAAACACATGAACAAACAACTGTCTACAATAATTGATGGAATAATAAAACGAAATTAAAATATTTAATTTAATTTAAAAACACAAAACTTGTAAAGTACGAACATAATTAGAATATTACAACAAAACAAATGTAAACGAAACATAGAAAAAAATTGGCAAAATAAATTTGTGAAAACAAATTATAATAACGACATGAAATTGTTTCGTTTGACAGTAAATAAATTTTCAAAAAAATCCATTAAATTTATAAAGTATAAAAAAAAACTTTTTTATTAGAAAAATCAAACATAATAAAAAAAATTTAATTTTTTTTCGGTTCGTCTACACACATATGAATTTTCAGCGCCACCTCCTCATACACGAAATAAATAATAAAAAAAATCTTAGATTTTATTATGTTAAATATTTAAATTAAATTTTATATATAGCAACACATTCAAACGCATATTCATATACATACACGAAAAAACCAATGCAAAATATTTGTTAAATTTATTGTAATTCGATTGAAAAAATATAAATAAAAAAGATTCATTTATTTCATATTCAATACAGATGTTCGTTCGCATTTCTTTTGATTTTTTTGGGATTTGTCAGCCTTTTATTTGTTTCCAAAAAATAAAAATAAACAAAAAAATATATTTATAAAATTGATATGAACAAAAAATGATTGATACAAATTGTTAGCAAAAGGGGTTTCAATGTAATTGTACACATAAGTGGTTTAATTAAGCATATAAATTATCACATATGTCGGCCAGTGTCGACTATTGTATATCCTACATTAATTGTAAAATGTGGGTGTGTCATGAAAGATCGTCCTTAAACTGTAACCCTACATTTTAGGCGGATTCAAAAACTTGTCATAGGAATTAGCGTAAGTTATAAATAGGACAACTATACTAACATCCATATTTCACTCAAAACTACGATTTAAATGCACCTGATAACACCGTCAACCAACAAATTACACACCCGGTTGGAACGAATTATGTACCATTTACTTCCGACACGCCTAAGGCGTTCGTTGAAAAATACGATAACACTGTGTGTAATTTTTTAAGTCATGGAAATATAACCATATACGGACACCACTACGTGATAAAAGACCCGTGTCTCCCAGTTTTTCCCAAAGTCATGCACTTTTCTCGGTTTAATTGCACTTGCCTCGGTTTAATTTTTGCAAAAAAGTGATAATTTTGTTAAGCTGATATCTTGCAAACCGTTCGGAACTTTGATTTACTCTCTGAGGCAAAGTTGTAGCTCTTGTCATAAAGAGTAAAAATTACGAACGTATAAAATCAAAAAAACTTCATCTTCAAGGTCAAAATCGCAAAAAACATTTTCCCCCTGTTCAGGTCCATAGGTAGCAAACCGTTCAAAATTCAAGGAAACAATCAACTACAAGAATGTACCTAAGATCTCAGTAAATAACTTTCTGGAACATATGAACTTCCTATGAATGATTCTTAACACCGTTTACTTCAACATTGAGATACTATGCTATCTCACCAACCTCAGCAGCACAGTCGGAAAATGTTTCGAGAAATATAAAGTTCTTAAGAACGATGCCGAATTGATATTTTCGGCGACACTCTCATTCACAGCATTAATGGTTTCAAGAGACCGACGCGTACGTTGACGCATAGACGCATAGACGTTGACGCATGCCCAAAACCAAGCCAGTTACTTCTTTCAACATTTGGACCACTCTTCGAATGGTTGACACATTAGGTGCACTTTCTCGACTGAAAATTCTTCGAAGTTTGCTTTCCAAATATTTTGTAATAAGTTTTCACAATTATATCACGTTGTTCTTTTGCAAAATGCTCTATTTTTAATAATCGGAATAAACATATGGGACAGCTGCCAACTTTTAGAGTTGCCTCTTGCACAAAAAATTACTCTAAATGTAAAAAGTGCAATATTACTGAGACACACTTTATTTATTTATTTAGGTGGCCCCAAACAACCCAGAGGGTTCAAGGGCCATACAAAATGTGGATAACATAGTTTTCCAACCAGCTCGATCTTCAGCTTTTCTCCCCCAGTTGGTAACACCAAGCTCGTGCAGGCAATTCCACCTCGTGTTTCCAGCGATATCGTGAACGTCCTATTTTTGGATGTAGTTCGAGTACGTCTCCTATCACCTATACCGATCTTAATGCCATGGCAAGATCTGCGGTAATATGTTGTAATAATGATCCGTCCATTGCATTTCCTGCAGAGCACTAATGTCAGCCTTAGAATTCTCGAGGGCATCTGCCAGTTGGATAGTGGGACCTGAATTGTATGTGCAGTATTCTAACATTCCAAGTGCACATCCGTAAATCGTGGTCCTTATAACTTTTGCGGGGTTTATCAACATATACGGCGGTTTTATCTTTCTTCTTCTCGGCCCTATGAAGGAATCGCTTCTGGCCACTCCCAAATGAGTGGCTATAAGAAACTTTCCACTTCCGCGGTCAATCCCATGTCACCGAACTTACAGTTGCTAACACTTACTTTCAAGCAATTAGTTACGTAAGTGTGTCCTGACGCATCCAGAATTATTTGATATCAGAAATAGGTCTCTCTCGAGGACCTCACGATTAAGTAGTATCTTCGTTCTACGAAACACTATCCTAGGGAACGAGATGGCAGGCGAACTAACTAGGGCAGGATCTTCTTCCACCGAACTCCATGTCAGTCGCAACGTCCATAGGTCAGTCAAAGGAGGTAATTTCCTGCATTACCGTGAACGAGCAAAGACCTGATGGGACAGGACGGAAACGTGGCGCATATACAGACTTACATGGCCAGAATATAATATTCAACGGACTAACTTCCTGACCAGCCATAATCCGGGGAACATATCAAGGCTAATTGTCGTGTTGACCGGGCACTGGCCCATCGGTAATCCGCAAGCCGGTTGAATATTTCATATAATGACCACTGCCGTGCGTGTGTCACAATAGATCTACCTTGGTCGCGGTGCAGGAGGACACGTCTCTCAACCCAATTACTGCCGTGCGTGAGAAGACGCAGAAGAGGAGGAGACGGTGGGGCATCTCCTCTACAGTTGTCGGGCTGTAATGAATAGACGCCTAAAGAGTATACGTCGTCCGTTCCTGCACAACCTCACTGAGATACACGAGGTAGATCTGGGGGATCTAATGAGGTATCTCCGATTAACAGAATGGATATAGACACGGTACATTAGACTGTCAAGAGTGATGTGGTATGCAAAACGGTGTCACAGGACACTAATTAATGCTAAATAGTATCTTTAGCAACCACGTAAACCAACCAACCTTAATATGGTAACATGCGTATTGTATGGAAAATTCTCTGCAGTGACCTTTGTGATATCCCAAGTTGTGCCGAATGTCTCCCTGTATATGTTTCCCAATTTTCTTGAATACTCTCCCGAACACATTGAATATTGTCACCCGTGTGCATCGTACGTCATCTCATGGCACCACACTCTAAAAAAACTGGCCTTAGCAACATATTGAAGGAACCATGTACATGTTTGCAAGCATTGTTTGCATGAATTGAAGATCTGCTGCTTTTTTGCTTCTTTGATGTCTGTCAGGTTTTTGTTTCCAGCAGTTTTCAACAAACAAAGCCACATTTGGGTTACAAAAATATAAAGTAAATTATAACCTATATTTCAAACATGTACTTTTGAATAGAAAACACACTGTTTTTGGACACAAGTAGACTATATTTGCGACAAGCTACAACCACGTTATATTTGCATCCAACCGGCAACAAAAGTCAGCCTTTTTAGCGTGTAGGCTAGAAATGCAAATGACAGAAACATTTATTGCAGATAAAAGTTTGGGAGTTTTGTTGGAATGTACAAATTATAATTTTCAATCATTTCATAGGTTCTGTGTATTTTTTACATTAAATCAAATTTCAAGAGAGTGAAGTACTTTGGTTCCAAATCGATTTTCTCAACAAATCTAAAATGATCCACTGTAATGTACGAACTCAAGAATCACCTTTTGTAACACTGTGTGTAATTTTTTAAGTCATGGAAATGTAACCACATACGGACACCACTACGTGATAAAAGACCAAAAAAAGCCTCGTATCTCCCAGTTTTGCCCACAGTAATTTTGGGGGGAAAAACATTCCATGATAATCGAACGGATGATCGGAACTTTGCAGCTATCATAGTCTTTGAAGA
The DNA here is from genome assembly GCA_963931995.1 of Phaonia tiefii. Lineage (NCBI taxonomy): Eukaryota > Metazoa > Arthropoda > Insecta > Diptera > Muscidae > Phaonia > Phaonia tiefii. The sequence continues at coordinate 166,977,008 of OZ008371.1, forward strand.
CATATGGTCCAATGACACAGCTGCCCCATAAACCGCAACAAACAGTGCAATTTTCAGCGTTCATAGGGAGCTGTAGAACAGCATCTAGCTAGCGTGCAAACCAAATGCGCCAATTCATTTTATTGACGTAGCCTTTGTGCCAAAATTTAGCCTGCTTGTGGGTCGAAATGGACATAACTTGCACAACACATTTTTCACAGAGCATCCATAATGGTCGTCGGTGGTGCAATGGTAGTGTGCGCGGCTCTTGTGAATGAGAATGTGGGTTCGGTCCCTGCTCAGACCACCTTAAATTTCTTTCGACGGTGGTCACCTCGCTAAGTGATGGCGACACTATCGAGTATTTGGTCATGAAAAAGCTTCTCAAAATACCGTTCGGAACCGGTGTAAAACTGTAGGTCCCAATCAGTGAGTGTAAAACTAGAACGCGCACAGCTCACTGGTTGTGGGAAGCTCTCCCTAATCCCTACATGGGATGTAACGTGAAACCATTTATTTATTTATTTTATGCATTTTGTTACTAACTCAATGATTTGCAAGCGTTGTTTGTAACACTTGATGTGAAACGGATCATTTTGATTTTGACACATGTCACAAATCATACTTGAACTGGCAACAACTTAACACTGAAAAACCAAATAGCACAAAAACCTACCACAAAGTCGATCAGCTGTGACAGGGATACCCCTGGCTTAATGTTAATTACGCTCAAAAGTATGCTGTGGCATCCCAACACCATCAATGAATTCTAACACCATCAAGAACCGCTTGAGGCAGGGAGAACATATGGCATATCACTCGAGAACAGACACCGTCACTTCGAGTTAGTTCTAGAGACAGCTGAAGTGGTTCAAATTTTCCGTAAAAATTGGGGTCAGTTCGATTTCAAAGAACAAAATACATATTTCGTGGAGTAATAGTGTTATCGACAAAGACTTGTTATACAGGTTATTTTTTAAGAGCGATAGAAATTGAAATTATAAAAAATAATACAAACAATAGAATGTTAATGAAAGAAATTTCTGTGTTCGAGATATCAATACATGATATTAACACTTGAAAATGATTTCGGGCATACGACCAACTTGGCTGTTCGCGACGAAGCTCATTCTGTACGTCCAATTTTGAGTCACTTTTTCGAGCATTGCTTGCAGTATGTCACGAATACCACGAACAATTGTAGCGTCCAAGGCGTCAATTGTTGCTGGTTTAACAGCATAAACCACTGACTGCATGTAGCCCCACATGAAATAAACGAGAGATCGCACGACCTTGGAGGACAATTGATAGGTCCATTTCTCGAAATCAACATATCGCCAAATTTTGATTTCAATGAATCGATGGTTGCGGTCATCGTATGGCACGTATCGCCGTCCTGTACCAACCAAATCTCGCTCGGATCAATGTCATTAATATTTTCAAAAAAAGAATGATTAATCAATGGTGCGCTAACGATCTATATTGACCCAGCTTAATTTTTTAAGGAATACGCTCCAATGATGCCACAAGCGTGTGAACCAAATGGTGCATTTTTCTGGATGGAATGGAGTCTGTGTTTCCGTCGGTGGTACAACGGTTAGTGTGCGCGGCTCTTGTACATGAGATCCTGGGTGCGGTCCCTGCTCTGACCACCTTAAATTGCTTTCAGCACCGGTTACTTCGCGTAGTGACGGCGACACTTTCGTGTATTTAGCCGTGAAAAAAAGTTTCTCAAAATACCGTTCGTAAGGGGTGTTAAAACTGTACACGCTGGAGAATATAGGCCCCAGCAACATATTGGAGGAAGTACGCACATTTATGCAAGTATTGTTTCATGAATTGAGGATCTGCTGCTTTTTTCTTCGGAATTGTCTGTCACATTTTTGTTTTCAGCAGTTTTCAACAAACAGAGTCAAATTTGGGTCACAAATACATATATTATAACCTATTAATCATTGTGTCCCAAACATGTTATATTCAATAGCAAACACAATGTGTTTGGATACAAGTATACTATGTTTGCGCCAAGACGTTATATTTGAGTCCAAACAACAAAAAAGACAAATTTTCCAGTGTGTTGGTCCCAAGCAGTGAGTATAAAACTAGAAAGTGCATTGCTCACTGGTAATGCGAAGCTGTGCCTAATTCCTTCATGGAATGTAATGGGAAACGATTTATTTTTTATAATGGAGTCTGTAGTGTCTGTTGTGTATTGGTCTGAATCTATATTGGGGAAATTTGTTTATTAACAAACCCCTTTAAGCCAAAAATTAACCTCATGGCAGAACTCCATTTTGCGATCAATCATCCGGTCAATTTCCAACTGCTCAAGAGCTCTAGAGCGGCGAAATAGCAACGCATTTGTTGCAACGCATTTGATTTTCCATCTGGATATTATACGGGAGTAGGCCAAGATCTTTGCACAAAATTATCCGCGTCGTGGACTGACAGAGCCCAAGTTCCTGCACCGACGACGTCTCGATAACTATGGAACTTCTTCCACACTCTCGTTTCTAGCGGCGATATTCTCTACGCACATTTCTTCGATGCTTTGGAGTTATTGCATCATTTAGAGAGTATGCGGTATGAAATCTATCGACAGTTCGATGGATGGCTTAGTCTGATGGACGATAATATGCGCCATAAAAATCACGAAGCCGTCTATGACTGATTTTCAAGGTCAATTTGGATAATTCGAAAGCGTTATTCAAGCGTGTGTCTGTTCATGATAATTTACCAGAGTATACTGATCATAAATGATACAAAGTGAGCGCAGTATGGTAGTTCGTTTTACAGCTAAGACTGTTTTCTATTGAAGCAAAAAACATCCTTAAATTGTTTATTAGTACTGTCAGCGCTAAAAGCGACAATGTGAAATTTCGTAACAATATTAAACAATTGGAGGAAGCCAATAAAGCAAACCTTTTAAATTTTCTATTATTTGCTCTCTGGTTTTTGGAACAGGTTTCTACAACTGCGTCCCTCAAGCCCGGGTTGAGTTTTTAAGCCGGGTTGACCACATAACTTATATTTTCAATTCGTGTCTTGCAATTGTTTTATTCAGCGGTTGTTAAACACGGTGCCAAAAACTGGAATAATAAATAAATGCGGATTTGCTAACAGTTTTATAAACACTGATTTTTAATTGCGACTGTTAAACCCGGGTTTTTTAACTCCGGTATTTAAACTCGGGTTTTTAAACCGGTTTGAAAAACTGGTCTTTGTATCCAATTGTCATATCCGATTTTATAGAATCGGTTTGAGCACATGACTTGTGTTTTTAGCTCATCTATTGCAATTTTTATGATTTGGCACCCTTATAAGGCCATCTTGGCGATTTTTCCTCGAGATGGCCTATTTTGCCGCACCTTATCAACCTGAAACCGTAGAGTGACTATATCGTGTTATACCTTATTGTAAGCGTATGGACCTCTGCGAGAATGCGATGGTATTAGAGCTGAACATTTTTGTTATTTCGATACAACTTTTGTGAAAGACCCGAAAAACACAAACTTCAAATTTTTCTAAAAATTTTCAATTTTTCCAAATTAAGAGGTTGTACCCCTAGAGTGGTGGGATTTTATTCACATTTTTATCACTTTATATTCAGGTCAAACTAACTGAATGTGAAATTTTTTATTCAAATTAACAGAGAAATGAAAATTTTCGAGTGTATTCAAATTTACACCCAAAATGCAAAAATCCGAAAACTTTGACCACAAGTCGGGCCGGGCCGGCTTAGAGTTATCCGATTGGGCTCAAATTTTCATAATCCGATTGATATTTACCAAAAATCCGAAGTTGATTTTTCATTGCCACCCTAATGTTCGATCCACATTATTCCAGAAATATCAAATATTTAAAAATTACATTCAAAATTTAAATGTTCAAATGTTTGGTCGTTTTTTCGGGTCATAAAAATCGGTCGGACAAATCATAACTTTTGCAATTTAAAAATTACACAAAAAAAATATTTGGTTAAATTTTAAATTTTGGGTGAATAAACTAGATTTGCTTCATTTTGTTTTGCTGATCAGTGGCGTATCATATTTTTGGCTGAAAACTAAAATTGTATGTATTTAAAAACAAACAAAACTAAAAAAAAATTGAGATTAAACAAAATGTCGATATTAATTTCTGACAAGACAACGAAAGGTAGATGAACTCATAATATGTCTACGAAATCAGAAACACGATAATAGTCAGTTCAAAACTTGCTAAGGTCTCTTGAATACCAAAGACACGAATTTAAATTAGATGACCCTTCCACTAAGAGTAATTTAATTTCTTACCATTTCCATACCGCCACGAACCCCCATAACGTGTTGTAGGATCTACCACTATTATATTTGAACATAAAAAGCAAAAACACATCAGAAGCATTTCTTCACAGCAACGCAATTAGTTAGCTAAAATAAATCTATTATTGAGATACGTGAAAATTTAGTCAAAGCTTTGCTTAAATTATGTTATTTATTTTTTAAAAACAAAAAAAATAATTATTGATAAATAAAACTACTTGAAACTCTAATGCTGTAATAACATCTATGTATATGGACTACACAAAATTCATCCCTTACTTTTCCAGCTTGCAAAAGATCAAAATCATGTAATGTTTTTTATTAAATTATGTTTTCACTCAGTAATTTTAAAACATAATTAATTATTTGGAAATTCAATTTAAGCAGAACAAAAACAAAAACAGAATACGATAACTAAATAAAACATAAAAACGAGAAAATTTAAACAAAATCGATAAATGAAAACAAAGAAACCAATGTAATTTCTATGAAATAAATAATGTAAAAGTATAAACTTAAAAAATTAATTGGAAAATAACAACAATAAAAATACTTCAAAACAAGAAAAATAAAGAACGGATTCATAAAAAAAATTAAACTAACAAATTGTTTTCTTTTATTTAAGAACAAGGCAAGGTCTAGGTTTAAGCCATTCAACAGCACAACAATCAAAGTGAAAACCAAAATATTAATTCTCAATATATTTGTCCTTACAATATTGGCGATTTATATTAATCATTAAAAAAATTCATTCAACATCTTAAGGTCTGCGCAAGCGTCGTAGAATCAACAAAAACGAAAGACTTAAGAAACAAGCGTCCTCATCAAATCAACCAAAACAAAAGCCACACTGGCTTTAACAGAAGTTATGTATTCTTGCAGTTATCAATATAAATAATAAGTATTGTTATGTTTTCAATAGATTTGATTGTTAGCGAATTTATTTAAAGTTTGAATGTGTTTAGGAGGCATTAAAAGATGCTTCTGCCAAAAATAACACATTTGTTGCACTAATTATATCTTAATTGGTTATACCGGTTTTGGAAATGCTGTGGCATTGCATAGAATTCTGTGTCGTAGATTTTTGCACATTCCATTTCAAATTTTTATATAATAGGGTAATTCAAAAAAAATATCGACACAAAAATCAGTATTTTCGAACCCGATCACATTTGACTGATATAAAGTTTCGACAGTAGTTTCGCCTCGTACATACGGACCCGGTCCCTATTGAACTGTACGTCCATGCCAATTTTATGACACCAGAATTGAGTCAAAATTCAAAGTACTTTTTGTTTTGTGGTTCGTTAAAGTAGGTATTGTATGGCACTTGCTGCAAAAAGGACCTGACTTAAATATGGTATAACTTTGGAATGCGTTAATGGATTTCAAAATGTTGAATACCGTTTTATAGCTTGCAATAACCGCTTTACTAATAGTCGATACAACAGTCATGTCGTTGTGGTTCAATGATATTGAAAACTCCAAAGTATCCTTTATCCTTGAATATCCTGGCATAACGTATCTTTAATTTTAGATTTCCCCACCAAAAAGGCAGTCCATCTTTTTCTCTACGTCATAGCCAAATTTCAAAATGGGATATTCATGGGATCAATAGATACATAAGGTTTGGTAAAGACTGCTCGTGTTTTGCTGTTTTAGTTACGATTTTTCAAGTAGTCAAGTAGCATTTTTCGTGTAGGTATTGTCAAGTGAAACAAGAATTTGCTTGTGAAATTTCCCAAACACCCCCAAAATCTTGAAAACCGGTTAAAAACCCGGTCTTGCGTATGTTTGCGCAGTCATAAGCCTGTAAGTTAGTTGATTACTGACCGATTTTCATTTTCTCACCAGGTTTAAAAAGCAGAAACTTAAGTCTTTCCAACGATATATACGTTTTTTAAGAAAATATGAACAGACTGTGTGTATTTTGTCCAGCATACAGAATTTTTTTAATTTTGTTCGCCATTTTTACCTTCGGCCATGATTTCAGACATTATTTTATAAAGAAACCATAATACTCTTGAATGCATTCAAAAGGGACATTTGCTAATGAGTAAAGTGCAACATTGGTTTTACAAATCCGGTATTAATTGAATAAGTTATTGAAGTTTTTATTAAACCCAAAATTTTGAAAAAATGCCTGCGCTACCTTTTTTGTGTTCTATTTATGCTCTTTCTCTTTAGTACTGCTTCATGATGCTGTTAAAATTTTATAAAAACAAACTATAATTAATTTTAATTAATAAAAACTTCAATAACTCAAACTAAAACAGCAAAACTCGAGCAGTCTTTACCAAACCTTATGATCCCATTTTGAAATATGGCTATGATGTAGATAAAAAGATGGATTTTCCGTTTGGTGGGGGGAATCAAAAATTAAAGATATAAGGATACTTTGGAGTTTTCAATATCATTGAACCACAACGACATGACTGTTGTACCGACTATTATTAAAGCGGTTAATGCAAGCTTTAAAATGATATCCAACATTTTGAAATCTATTAACGCATTCCAAAATTATGCCATTTTTAATTCAAGTCCTTTTTTCAGGAAGTGCCATAGAAAACTATAATACAATATTATATACGTCAGTTGAATCACCAACATTATATATATTGAGCATTTGTTTGCTCCAGCCGACTAGGGCATATCTTTGAGCTTTTGTCAAATTATGTGGGATCCAGGTCTAATAATGTATACTGGTGGTACTAATCCCAAAGGTTGCCTCAATCTCACAGTATATCGCATAATGACTACGCATCATCCGTTTTTGCACAACATTCATAAAGTGTGTCGCAGTAAGAATGCACTTTGTAATTTGAAAATAAAAACACTTTTTTTTCAGATAATTGTGATTTTTTATTGGATTGTAAAGAAGACATTTTCCGATTAAGTATGTAGTAAAACAGCCATCAAATGGCCCCAAGGCTCTGATGACAGGCCATTAATCTTTTCATGAAATTTTCCATGCCTTTTCTACACATGTGTGGCTGTATCTCACCGATGACGCATTGGATCTCAGATTTGAGTTCAGGAATTGTTTCTGGTTCATTCGCATAAATCCAAAATTTCACAAAACCCCATAAAAAGAAATGATGTTAAATCGCATGATCTTGGTGGCTAGTTGACATCAGAATTTCTTGAAATAATTTATTCTGAAAATCATTGCTTCAATAAATCGATTGTTTCATGCGCGGTGTGGCAGGTGGGACCATCTTGCCGAAACCACATATCGTCCAGATCCATGCCGTCCAGCTAAGGCCACAAGAACTCCGTTATCATGCTCCTGTAACGAATGCGGTTCACAATCACTGCAATCTGCGCCTTATCTTCAAAAAAGTGAGGCCCAATCACCAAAATCTGAACCAGACAGTTGCTCGTTGTGGGTGCAGTTGTTTCTCGCAGATTGCTTGAAGACTTTCTGAGCCCTAAATTCCATAATTTTGTGTATTCACAAAGCCATTCAGATGGAAATTCGCCCCATCGGAGAAGGTGACGTTTTTTGTAAAATTTTCATTGACTTCACTTTGCTCCATTACCCATTGAACGAATTGTCGGAGCTTTCCATGGTCTACTGGTGTGAGCTCCTGAGTAAGCTGAATTTTGTACGCATGAAAGTGGAGGTCTTTTGTTAAAGAACGCTGCATAGTAAAAAAAACCCCGTTTCCCATTACATCCCATGAAGGGATTGGGGTGAGCTTCTCACAACCATTGAGCTGTGCGCTTTCTAATTTTTCACTCACTGGTTGAGTCCCTCAGTTTTACACCGGGTCCGAACGGTATTTTGAAAAGCTTTTTCGTGGCTAAATACTCGATAGTGTCGCTATCACTAAGCGATGTGACCGTCGTCGAAAGAAATGTAAGGTGGTCAGAGCAGGGATCGAACCCACGGTCTCATGCACATGCCGACGGCCGAAGAAGATACTCGTAACAACATTATAAATTGTTTGTTTATGTCTGATGAGGCCCATTTTGATATAAACGGCAATGTAGACAAGCAACATTACCGCATTTGGAGTGAGTCTGACTCAGAAATACTCCATGAGACGGAACTGCACCCAAAACGAGTGACTGTGTGGTGCGCACTTTCATCTAGGTGCATTGAGGGGCAATACTTCTTTGAAGAAGTATGGGGACCGTTATTTAAAGATGTTGAACTGAGACGATCCCGAGATCCCGCGTATGCTGGAACCAATTAGTTATATAAAATAAAATTCAATTTTCTATACAATAGGAAAAAATAACTGAAATACGTTGATTAAAAAAAGCCATTGAGTGTTCAAACTCACGGGCGATGTTACACGGTACCTGTTCGATTTCTATGAACACATTAGTAAATGTTTGGGAATTGCAAATATAAAAAAACATTGTTTTTGTGCTGAAATCTCTTTTGCTATTGCACTTTCTTTTTTCTTATGTGCGCTTTAACATTAGATGTAATATTGTTAAAATAAATAAAGCAATATTTAGCTCACTGAAATAATTGTTTTAGTTTTGGCACAAATAGAGCGACGACAAAAAGTATTCAATAATATAGAGAAGTTATTGCACTCTTTTTCCGCTCTCATGTCGAGAGCCTGAGTAAGAGGCCATAAACAAGTCTTATACTCTTTATAGAATATTTCAATATAAATGCATCATTTCGGCAATGTTATTACATAAAACAATACAAAAAGCATAAATGTTTCAAAAGGCATCAATGTTTCGCATCAAAATTATGAATGGACCACGTTATGACAAAAAGAGAGAAATAGGTTTTGAATTATTCGCCAGATGTCGCCAGTGCTTTTGAGTCATACAATTCGTTCCACGAGTTCTCGACACTATTCAATACCATCATACTTATTTTCAGGCAGAGACTATTGTTGTACAACCACCACGTATGTGATGCTAACGCTGTGTGTTGTTTGCATGTGTTCACTTTGATAGATTGCCCTACCCGTGCCTACAGATGTTAACACAGCAAACAAGTAATTTGAATTTCTTATTGTAGCATAATTAGTGCGCCACCCTGTATAATAACATCTTATTCACTGTATCCCCAATATGTAATATTGAACAGCAAATAAAATGAGTTTGGGCAACATATTTGAAAAGCTCCAAGCTCATATTAATAGTTAACGTATTGGAATATCTTTTGAATATCTTTGCTATGTACTTCACTGTTATTTAGTTTTTAATGGAAACACCCATATTAGCCATTAGCGGCTAAAAATACCCACAAAACCAAACACTTGTTCAAAAGGGAAACAAACAAAAACAAACCACAAACAAAGTTACGACACCATAACTTTCAACAAAACCGAGTAAACAGAGAAGAGAATATCAAAATAAACAAACTAACGAAAATGATAACAACAAAATGTACAACTAACAACGAAGAAGAGGATAAAGAAGCCTTAAAGATGAAATGACGACAATAAAGCAACTTGTGTAAACTTGTTAACGCATACCAAAAGCATGAGACAAAACAGCAACACGAAACGGGTAACAACAAGCATGGCTAAGACAAAAATGACATCATGAGATTTAAAAAAAAAGAAGAAGAAGAAGAGATGAGTTCTTTGATAGGCCAGAATGAGGAGAATACAAACTAAATTCAAAAACGAAAGCTCGACTTGGAAAAGCTTTAAAGCTTGACATGTGTATGGCCGACCGCACAAGAGTCGAGATGAGATCAGTTAACGAATGTAAGCAAACCAGTTAAGACGTGTTAACACCACATGGAAGGTGGTTAATAGTAAATCCACGAAAACGATATAAAAACAAAAACAAACAAAGAATAAAGTAAAGTGGGAAATCGAGAAAAGAAATAGAATAATATATTTAGAAAACATTAGAGACTTTAAAAGTTCAAGAAAACAATTAAGCGAGAAAAATGCTTTCAAATCAATAAAACCAATTTCAATTTCGTTTGTGCTACAAGGAGTATTAACAAAAAAAAAAAAGACGCGTACAATGAAACTAATTTGGCAAAAGTATTAAGAATTCTAACCCTACGTAAAGAAATTATTTTAAATCTCTCTAATTTTAATACAGTTTCTAGGTTTATATCTTAATTTCATATAATTAATATACTGTTTCCAGACGAGTCTTATTCTTAAACGGAATACAAACCGTTTATAATTATAACAGTGTATGTCGTCTTCTTTCTCTGGGAAATATAGAATAAACAGTGACATTTCCTTACTGGTTTTTGAAAAAAAGTGCTACAACAAAGTGTGTGAAACTTTAGAATAATCAAGGTCAATTCGAAGTGGATATATTTAAAATACAAACATTTTTGCCATTCATGATACAAATTCTCTATTTCCATTGATCTTAGATTATGCAATGAACAACTGTCTTTCATAGTTTCTGCGTGTGTGTGTTTTGTTTTTTGCACAATCGGATCTATTCATTAAACGACCTGCTGGTCGTTACCTGTTGCCTCTGTAATTAGACATAGAAATGAAGCTAACAGTTCGTCTTGCCTCGCAAAAGTTCAAACAGCGGTTTTGTTCACCTCGTTCGCTTTGTGCACTGTGGTTCGAAGGCACTAAATTGTAAACAGAAAATAATCATGTTTCACAATATAATGACAGCCTGTTTCTCTATCTCGAACGAAATGCTAGCAAACGAAAAATCAATCACTGACATCCGACTCTAATTGGGTTCTTCTTACTCGAAATTTTCGTTCGCTGCACGGAACGGAAAAGCATGGTCACAGAGATGAAAATGTTCATCACCTCAACAAATTTCGTCATCGTTTCATTCCAGGTACGAAAATGTGTTCATCAAATGCAAATTGCTCGTCACTGCGATGAAAGTATGGTTGTTGCTGTAATGAATTTGATTCATTATTCCAACGAATTTGTTTCGTTGTTGCAATGAAGTTGCTTCAATGAATTTGTTTCAATGAATAAGTTTTATTCTTACAATGAATTTCTTTCAATGCAATGAATTTGTTTGATTACAGCAATAAAGTTGCTTCAGATAAACCAAATATCTGTGGTTTGAATTTCATGCACTAACTTTGCTTAATGTTTAACTCAGTTTTCTACAAAATTGAAATTAAATAAAATAGTTGCTGGAACGAAAATTAAGTTGTTGCAGCAACGAAATGAAAAATTGACAAAAAAATCATATATGAAATTTTTCGTTGCAGCGACTACCAACAACAGCGACTAAAAACATTAACGAAAATGTTTCATTCATGCGACGACGCGTTATTCTTTCAGTGTGACTCTATGTTTGTTCCCAAAAGACAGCACATTCCAAAAAGAGAATACAAAATTTGTACTGTAAAGGAAAAACGTATGCTTTCATTCGACTGGAAACGACAAGATTGTGGAACCCAAGACAACTTTGTTTTGTCTAGAACACGAACGAAAGCTTTCGTTCGAGATAGAGAAACAGGCTGGAATTCTATTTGTTTATATGTCTATATAAAAAAAATCACATGAGGTGTCAGCGGACACCGGGTTGGAACGAAGTTCTCTTCGCTATATATTATGTACTAGTTAGTTCCAACACGCCTAAAACGCCCGTTGAAAAATACGATAATTTAAATGGATCTTTAAGAAAAGATACTTTTTGAAAAATTATGAACTTTTTTTAAGAAAAATTTCCGGACATTTGGACATCTACGATAGGGCGGGATATGAATTGGCACTTGGGTCCCGTCGTACGCTAAACGATCTATTCAGCCGGACCAAATCAGAAATTAGCAAAGGGGACAAGCCTAATGCGGTGTATGGAATACCTTATAATGCGACAAGTCCAACATATGGCAGAAGGTATATGTTGGCACGACTATGGGTGAATTGAGGACACGTATATCTGCTCACAAATCGGACAGGAAAGAGCACTATAAGCACTTGGAACGGAGAACTGCACTCGTGGCCCACTGCACTTTAACTGGACATGAACCTAACTTTGACGAATTGAAAATTCTTGTTGAGGGGGAATATTACTCTCGACGTCTCTTTCGGGAAATGTTACACATGATTGACGTTCCAACGCATAAAAGGCTTAACTTTAAGCGTGATACACTTCGATGTGCTCAAGTGCCTATACATACTATTCGAAAATTTAAGAGGAAAATCAAGATCAGTTGACATAAGCTTGCGGAAAAGTTTCGACGCATTTTGTGTTTTCTCGCAATGTAGTTAAAACTTTGTATTCCCTTGAAAATGGAAATTATATATTTATTGTGGCTTTTGTTTATATTCATTTATTAATGTATAAAATACTTTGCGTTTTTTCCTTGTATTAGATCGTTGAAAATGACCAACGAAGTTGCTCGAAATATTGGAATTAATTAATGAAATCGTGACGAAAAGAGAATCCTATACATTGTTTTCTTTTTCACCAATGACCTCAAGCCGAAACAAATCTGAACACAAAAATTTTGTTTTCATAGAATGTATTTTTTGTTTTTAAAAAAGTATATTTTTAGGTACTTTTTGTAAGAAAAAAAAATGATGTCCCTTAACATCCCATGAAGGGATTGGAGAGCTTCTCATAATCAGTGAGATGTGCGCTTTCTAGTTTTAAACTCACTGATTGGGACTTACAGTTTTACACCGATTCCGAATGGTATTTTGAGAAGCATTTTCATGCCTAAGTACTCGATAGTGTCGCCATCACTAAGCGAGATGACCGTCGTAGAAAGAAATGTAAGGTGGTCTGAGCAGGGATCGAACGCACGTTCTCATGTACAAGAGCCGCGCACACTAGCCATTGCACCACCGACGGCCTTTGTGTAAGAATATTTATTATATATTCCCGAAAAGGTCCTTTTTTAAAAAGAGTTAGGTAAAGGTACTGTTACTCAAAAAATTCTTTTTGTTTTTAATTAATAAGTGTGTTTATCTTCCTGACGGTGCTACTCAAAGGGCAGCGAAATATCGAAGAATAAAATTTTTTAAAAAAACGACCAAACGCACGGAATTTTAAATTGTTGAATATAAATAATCAATATTCTTCGAGCTTGAGGTCTGATTTGCTGTTGTTGTATTTATTTTCCTCGATCAGACCTCAAGCTCGAAGAATATTGATTATTTATTGATAAAGAAAAGATCGAACAACAGAATAAAAATATTGTTGAATATAATACGAAAGGTTGGATAAATCATAACTTTTTCAAAAGGTACTATTTTTAAGCAGAAGTACTGTCCGTAGGAAAAAGCCATAAGAGTATGATTTTGTTTACAAAAAAGTACTTTTTTTAAGAACAGGTATTTTTTAAAGAAGTGGTACTGTTTGTACGACAAGGTTATTTTTTAGAGAAAATGTACTTATTTTCAGAACGGCTACTTATCTCGATGTTAGCGATGTTAGCTCCTCGAATCACACGTACGTCCATTAGACTAAGTACAGTGTCCTCCAGCAATTACCACATGCTGAAAAATCGGTATTTTTTGGTTGTTTGGCTGCAAATATAACATGTGGCAAATATAGAATACTTATGTCCAAACAAATTGTGTTTGCTACTCAATGAGACAAAATGATTAATGGGTTGTAATATACATTTTTGTGACTCAAATATGGATCTGTTTGTTCAAAACTGCTGAAAACAAAAACGTGCCAGACAATAAAAAAAAACAAAAAGGAGCAGATATTCAATTCATGAAAGCAATGTTTGCAAACATATATATTGTTCCTGCAATATTTTACCTGGGGCCGTCTTTCTTCAGCGAGCAGATGATATACCTGGTTCTTCGGCTGTTGATCCTTGGAGATCCAAGTAGCCTTATGGATGTCTTTATCTTGGAGTCTCGTACACTTGACAACCATGTTTTTCGTTGCGGAAAAATCTAACTGTCCCTTTCCGTTATAGGCAGTGATGGCGTTTAGAATGAATTTACTGATGAGTGGTTCAAAGATATTTTCTCTATAACAATCTTAATGTCATGACCATAACAATCTTAATGTCATGACCACTGCAGCGGTGGTATGTTTCCTCTAGGCGCTCACAGAACATGTCCTTGGTGCCATTGTTTTTAGTTCTTTCTGCGCATGTGCACAAAGTAGTGACACGGTGTTGAATCATCATCACTTTAGCGTTTTGCCCAGAAAGTTCCTGGCGTTATCATAAAGCATTTGTTCTGGGGTGGTTTTTAGTAGCTTTTCAGCACACATATTTGTAATTGAAAATTGCGAACACGTTATTTTAGACGCGTATTGATATACAATTTGTAAGTCATAAACATATTGTGTTTGATGCGAATTATAAAAAGGGGTGTCTCAGTAAGGTCGCACTTTTAAAATTTAGTATTATCTTTTTTGACAAATCTTATCTCTGAAATTTGGCAGCTGTCACATTTGTTTATTGCGATTTTTAAAAATGGAGCGCTTTCGGAAAACAACACGTAATAATTGTGAAAATGTATTACTAAAATTTGGAAAGTTATGCGGAGACCGGTTGCCAACTTCGAAGAATTTTCAGTCGAGAAAGTGCACCCAATGTGTCAACCATTCAAAGAGTGATCAAAAACTTTGTAGAAACTGGATCCGTTATCGACAGTAATACTCCTGTGCGCCAACGTTCCGTTCATTCTATTGAAAACATTGCTGCTGTAAGCGATAGTGTCACCGAAAACCCAAAAACAGCAATTCGGCATCGTTCTCAACAACTGCAAATTTCACGAAGCACTACCCTATTTTGACAAAAGAATTCCGTCTTCATGCGTACAAAATTCATCTTATTCCTGAGCTCAAACCAGCATACCATGGAAAGCACCGGCATTTCGTTCAATGGGTAATGGAGCAGAGTGAAGTCAATGCTAATTTTTCAAAAAAAAAAGGTCATCTTCTCAGATGAAGTGCATTTACATCTGAATAGCTTAGTTTCAATAGAGCTCAGAAACAATATTTACAATACAAGAAAAATATCACAACTATCTAAAAAAAAAATTGTGTCTTTATTTTAAAATGAAAATGTGCTTTCTTACTGAGACACCCAGAAAATTTTTCGAAAATCTGAATAGTTTCCAATCAGTGTACATACCACTGTGCCGTCACCGCAATTATTTCTGTTCCAACCCCATTCAAGCTTCAACTATATTCCTAGTTTTCATGTTATGTTTATAATCTACTTGTGTTTTAAGAAACAATTAAGTAACTGAAAGTTCAAAATTGCTTAAAGAATTAACATAAATATGCATTAGAACGTTTTTTCATAAAGCCCTTCCTTCTCTTCACGTTTGAGATTAAGAACTTAGCAATGGGATGGAGAGGAAAAACAATAGACTTAAGACACAAACGTTAATTTATGTTAACTGAAGTTTTAGTTAAGACGAACGACAGAAAATATTTTTTAAGCTTAAAAACTGCCAGTAATTACAATGATTAAAATTTTGTTTTTATTAAATTAATTTCATAAAATGTTATTGTAACTAAAAAACAATTTGTTAAGTAGTTAATATTAATTACAACAAGTGAATTAGGTTAAGTTTAATAGAAATATTAACAAAAACTGTAGGAACGACAAGGGATTTTAATAGATTTCAATAGAAAACATCAAATGTGAGCAATAATTAAAACAACTGGCAATGATCAGTGGATTTTGGAATGCAATGTAGTTTTTTCGCCAATTAATGGTACATTTTTCAATATTGTGTCTTTATAGATTAATACTGGTACAATTGAATCAGGCGTTCAACAAGTATTAGATTTTTTCTCAAATAAATAAAACTTTTCAAGTTTCCTAAAATGTGCTACAGGGTTGAGTTAATTTTTGAATCAAATCCCTTTCCTCGGAATCATTCACGGTGCGGATGAAACGTACAGGGTTCTTTCTCTTTGGTTTTAGATACAAATTTAAATTACTTCAACATTTTTCAAAACCAGCTTTAACATCGCCATGTTCGAAAATAGAAGATTGTCTTAGGGGTGCGAAATCTGCTGAATAGGGCGAAACGAATGATCAGCCTCATTGGTTACGCGATCACATTCTCCCTGCCTACTTTGGCATTAAAATCTCCTAGTACAATCTTAATGTCATAGCCAGGGCAGCGGTCATACGTTTCCTATAGGCACTCATAGTACATGTCTGTGGCATAATTATCTTTCTCTTCTGTCCGGCAAACACACAAATTACGGAAATATAAAAATATATCGCTTTTATCCAGATTGTGGATGTACTTTCACTCACAAGGCATTTCCTAAATAGCGGTAATGTCAGCCTTATAGCTTTCGAAGACATTTGTGAATTGCAAACTTACACCGGAACTATATAAAGTTCTTACATTCCAAGTGCATATTCGTAAATCGTGGTCCTTAAAACGTTTGCGGGGGTCGTCAACAAATTGGGGTTGTTTAGGTTTTCCTTTTCGTTTATGTATAAAGTATTCCCTGCCATCATGAACAGTGGCGGGAGGCAAACCCAGTCCACCGGGTTTTTGCATTTTACCTACTGGCCGGATATTTGAATGCCGCCGTCCATTATGGATCGGACGCTGACCACGTTGCAATATGGTTAGCCTTTATTTTCTTGTTTTGGTTATATCCGCCGTTGGCCCATATGGTAAAGAATATGGTAAAAGAATATTCCCGATAGCTTGATAAGCTTCTGTGACACCAGACACCTACTAATCCTGAGACATATCAGTGATAGCATAACCATTAAGGCTGCCCATTTGTTTCGCCTTCTCACTCTAGCTAGCTAACGGAGTTTTCCGAAAAAGCCATTGCCCAGGACATACTGCGTGGAAGTAGTGAGATGCTTGGGCTGCCCAATGAAGGAATCATTTCTGGCCACTCCCAATTGAATGACTATGAAAAGCTTTCCACCTCCACGTACAGTCCCATACCCCGGCGTTTTCTATTATAGGACCATATATTTTTCGGAGTATTTTTCCCTATTATGTTTCATAAGGATGCGATATGACACAGGATTCTGCGCCATATTTCGTGTTCATATTTCAATCACTTCAACAATTTTTTTGTTTATTCTTCAAAATTCAAAAACCAAATAACAAAAACATCCCACATTACATCGATGTGGGAAAAAGTTCATGCAGCTGTTGGTTTATTCGACGTTATTGCTCGCCGATGTCTGTAAAAGTTCAATTTCTTTTCCGGAGCATTTTTCTCTCAAAGACTCCTGGTGCTGTTTCGTCGCCATGCGATATCGCACAGGATATTTTCAGAAGCTTTTTCCTAATGAAGATTCCCAGTGCTATTTCATTACCAACGATACGACGCAAGTGTCTGCGCCATAATCCAATACGTGTTATATAAGAGCGGGATATACGTATCTAAAATTCTCTTTTTCGGCAAAAGCCTTTATTTTGGAAGCGATTGTTTAACCGAAAATAATTCCCATTTGTTAGCACAATTCTCCGTTTGTGATCAAGGCGGACGTTATTGTTTCTGTTTAAGGCAGATACGACATAAACGAATTCGTTCACCTCCTTAAAGTTAGATTAGTTTTATAACGCGTGACAATATGAGACAGTTTACAAATACCTTATCGTCACTTCACTGAGAGGTCGGTCGAACCATTGTGAGTGCCCATGTATATGAGAAGCAAATACAGAAGGAAGGGAGGAGAATTGGATGAGCCACACTAATAGGGAAAATTCCGATAGATAGGACGATAGACATAGGACAAACAGAAGAACCACTCAGTTATATTCCCAGTATATTTATCTCCTGAGAAGCCCTGATCAATACATTCAATATCACCCAAGATGAGGATCCACAGGTGTAGGTCAAGGTGTACCATTCCAGATTACCAGTGGAGTAGAAAGAACCAATAGACCAATCATCAGATGATTGTTTCCTATGCTCGGATTTATGGAAGACTCCGTGATAATTTCAACAAGTCGTCAATGGCCACTTCGCGCAAAGAGGCCATGCCCTCTGCCTGAAACCATCCACCGCAACTGCGAGGCCAATGCTGTAGGGCTGAGTTTTGAGAGAGAAGGTGCTCAGTGGTATCCACCTATTCTTCATCGCCACAAGCACGGCAGTAATCAACCTCGTTCACAATCCAGTTGCGACTGAAGCTTCCAGCATTGAAGTGACCCGTCAGAAACCCAATGAGAAGCTGCGAGTCAACCTTGCCCAGTCGAAGAAGTGACTTAGTCCTCCCTGAGTCCACTGCCGGGCATATGTCCCTTGAAATCCTGCAATCCAATCTAGCCAGATAAATGTTCACGAAGTAGTGTAACTAAGTGGAGGTTCTGCCCGTTTAATCCAATTACTTGGACCTGATTCCCAATTCCCGAAAATGCAGCAATAATTTATTTTATAATCCGGACAATGCAATATACTATATACCATCAGCAGACACGAGCAGCATGAGACTTTTACTACTGATTTTTAATTCGTGCTAACTTGCGATTTGCCACATTCTGATCTCCACTAAGATGTTAAAGAGTTCGCATAATGGGGTGTTCTGGCATCCTCTTGAGAAATTGTTAAATAGTAACCAATTTTATATTTTTTTTTAATAAGACACTTAAATTTAAATTGATTTTTACTGCCAAATACTTTGAGCCATATAAGATTTCCATTGAATTAAAAAAAATCATTCATTGCTGTGATTTAGTATTTTATTAATTGAATGCCATCAAAATATATAAACTCGGGTGGGTGCTGGAAAAAACTAAATCATCTTGATTATTTTGGGATTAATACGTCAACTTTGCCCAAAAAAAAAAACAAAAATAAATGACAAAAAAATATTGAAAATTCATAAAATTAAAACTTGGATTGATATTTATATTTCTGTTAAACAAAATTCACACCTACTTAAGAGTTGAACAGAAATACATGCAAATTAAAACAGCAACTGCAGAGCTTGTAAAATTCACGCCCACACATGAAGCAGCAAAATTCTGTGTTTGAAAACGTCAAAATGTTTCAAAAACAACAATGTTTCGTTGTTGTTTTTGTTTTAAAGAATATTCATTTGAATATTTAGTCATGCCGAATAATTCTCGTATTTAGACAGTAAATACACTTTTAAGCAAATTTACTACAAAGAGCTGGCAGTTTTTTGTTTCTTCATATTAATACTTGTTTTTTTAAAATTCATTCAGCTTATTGTTTCAACTATTAGAATTTAATATTCTCTTTCATCAACCTACGTGCGATTGTGTGCCACCTGATTTGCATCGTCATCATACTATATATAAGTAACTACAATTTGATTTGAAAACAAGTTTGTTGCTCAAGTCTTTTGTTTGTCTTGAAAGGCCTTAAATCACCTTGCCGCCAGTGCATTTTGGGTTCATATTTTTACAATCTGCTGTGGTTTCTGCTATTATCGGTTATCATAATAAGAATAAGAATGCAACATTTTTGTTTCTTTTTATGTGAAGAGAGAAATATTTCTATATTTCATCGTATTCAAGGTAAAAGTGCATGTAATTCCTTCTTCATTGTAAGACTTCAATTCGTTAAGTGTTCCCATCTTTGGCTTGAGTACCTACGATTAATAATGATTAGTTTTATTTTATTTTGTTGTAAAGGCAACATTTTGTAATATTAATTAAGTTAAGTGCATTTTTATTTGTTTAACGATCGGAGATTACATCTTCGCCGGAATGGAGTTTGAGATGATGGGGTTTAGGTCTTACATTGGTTATTGGTCTTCTTAATTATGACGTTGAACCAGTGGCTTAATCTTCATGATAGTCTACACAATATTGATCAATGGAAGGACTTGTATACTATGTATTCGATTTTTAATAAATCACGAAAGCTGTACTTTACCCTGAATAATTTGTTCTTTCAATAATTTAACATTCAATAATTTTTTCATAATTTCAATAACATTTTAATAAATTAACATCCCTAAATAACTGTACAGAAACAGAATTCAAAAACTATTAAAACTCCTTTGACAAACCATTTTCAGTCATTAGCAAAATAAAGATCTAGAGTCATAAACTCATTTTGCAACCTCTTCAAACTGAACACTAATTTTTCATATGTGTGACGTTTTCAAAATAAAATTTAATTTAAAACATGCAAATTTTTAATTAATCCACTGCATTAAATACCAGTAATTCTTGTAGTAGTTTGATAATAACGGGTTTTTCAATAAGAGCGCTACAAAAGTATTTTTTAAATAAAACAAAACCGGTTTTAGATACCAATAAAATTCTTTATTCCTGCGAAAGTACGTTCGATGCCATTATATATGGAACTCGATTTCTTTTGCATGGCCACCACGGGCACGCTTGGATAAGGCGAGACGGTGAACCCAATTTTCGACGGTTTTCAAGCATAAATCGGCCGATACTGCTGCAATTTCACGTTCGATATTCGTACGAAGTTCATCAATCGTCGCTGGCTTGTTGGCATACACCATAGACTTGACGCAGCTCCACAGGAAATAATCTAACGGCGTCAAATCGCACGACCGAGGCGGCCAATCGACTGGGCCATTTCGTGAGATAACACGTTCACCAAACTTGATTTCTAATAAATTGATTGTGGCATTCGCTGTGTGGCTTGTGGCGCCGTCCTGTTGGAACCACATGTCCTCCAAGTCCGTATTATCCAATTGGGGCCAAAAATATTCGGTTATCATTGAACGGTAGCGACTCGCATTCACAGTAATGTGGCGGTCTTGATCGTCACGGAAGAAGTACGGCCCAATGACGCCGCCGGCCCATTAACCGCACCAAACCGTAATTTTTTCGGGATGCAATGATGACTTATGGATCACGTGTGGATTGCTGTCTGACCAATAACGCATACTTTGCTTATTGACGAAGCCATTCAGCCAAAAATGAGCCTCATCGCTGAAGATGATTTTCCGCTCTTAAAGTTGAGGCCACTGACTCCAAATTTCGGTAGTAAATTTTAATAATTTCGACTCGTTGTTAGCTCGTATATCTTTCCATGATGAAATGGCAAACCTTACTGAAGAGAAATGTCAAAAGAGCGGGAAAAAATATAGTGTCGTTTGCTGTCCCTATCGATTTACTTTTGTAGCGTCTCAGTTGAAAAACCCTTTATATTGAAATATGCTGTAAAGAGTATAAGATGCCTCTTTGCTCTTTTACTCAGACTTTCTACAGGAGAGCGGAAAAAGGGTGCAATAAGTTCTCTATACTATTCAATACTTTTTCTCGTCGCTCTGTGTGTGACAAAACAACAATTATTTCAGTGAGCTAAATATTGCTTTTTATTCAGTTCTATGCCAGCATTCAAACAAGCAGATCGTCGTCGCTCTGTTTATCACAAAACAAAAATAATTATTTGATCGAGCCAAATATTGCTTTTTTTATTTTATTTTATTTTAACAATATTACATGTTAAAGCAGATGTATGAAAAACAGAAATTGTAATAACAAAAGAGCTTTCAGCTCAAAACCTAATCTTTTTTTTATTTTCCAATGTAACATGTACTAATGTGTTCATAGAAATCGAACAGGTACCGTGTAACAAAAAGGTGTTAACACATCGCCAGTCATTGATTTTTTTTAATCTTCTAAATATTGGTTACAGGCTCTACCTAGAAAACTTCCCATGAAACGAGAAATTTCCCAACATATGTATGTGAAACAGTCTAGACACAAACCAAAGCAAAAGTAAACAATATAGTTGATAATAGTGGGTTGTAGCATAATAGTAATAGCAAAATTTGTTTAATTTTTTTTTCAATTAGCCCCCATCCCGCAACGTGTGGTAAGGAACTTTGTTCCAAAAATGGTTTCTAATTACATCCCACGAAGGGTTTGGGGAGAGTTTCTCACAATCAGTGAGCTGTGAGCTTTCCAGTTTTTACAATCACTGATTGAAACCTACAGTTTTACACCGGTTGCGAAAGGTATTTTGGTGGTGCAATGGGTAGCGTGCGCGGCTCTTGTACATGAGCACGTGGGTTCTATCTAGTGTCAAAATAACCGGCATTTTGAAAAAACCGGTTTTCGGTTTGTTCGAAAAAACAGTTTTTGAAAAAACCGGGTAAACCGGTTTTCGGTTTTCAATTTTGGCAAAACCCGGTGAAACCGGGTTTTTCGTTAGCGACCATCTCTTATAAACTTAGTCGTGTTCATAACTTAAAATTGTATAACTCTATCGGTCGTGCGATTTGACGCCGTTAGATTATTTCCTGTGGGGCTACGTCAAGTCCATGGTCTATGCCAACAAGCCAGCGACGATTGATGAACTTCGTACGAATATCGAACGTGAAATTGCAGCAGGATCGGCCGATTTATGCTTGAAAACCGTCGAAAATTAGGTTCAGCGTCTGGACTTCTGCAAGCGTGCCCGTGGTGGCCATGCAAAAGAAATCGAGTTCCATACATAATGGCATCGAACGTACTTTCACAGGAATAAAAAATTTCATTGGTATCTAAAACCGGTTTTGTTGCATTTAAAAAAACTTTTGTAGCACTCTTATTGAAAAACGCGATACAAATTAAAAGTTTAAAAATTTAAATTCTTATTCAAATCATAAAATCGTTTGAATAAAAAAATTGTTTGGAAATGTAATTTAGAACTTATTGAAGTATAAAATTATATTTGAAAATGGAAATCATGTTTCTTAATCTTTAATCTTAATAATGCTTCTTATTAAAATTCGGAAATCATATAACACTATGTGTCATTTTTTAAGTTTTGGAAATATAACCATATACGGACATCACTACGTGATAAAATTCAATGAAACAATCAACTACAAGAATGTACCTAAGCTCTCAATAAACAACTTTCTAGAATATATGAACTTCTTAGGAATGATTCTTAACACCGTTTAGGTAGCGCTAAGGTAGCGTTTAGGGAGCTGCAAATGGTACATTCTTGTGGTTGATTGTTTCCTTAAATTTTGAACGGTTTGCTACCTATAGACCTGAGCAGGGGAAAATATTTAAAAAAAATCGAATTTTTTTAAGTTTTTTGCAATTTTGATCTTGAGGATGATTTTTTTGATTTTATATGTTCACAAGTTTTGTTCTTTATGATAAGAGCTACAAGTTTCCCTCAAAGAGTAAATAAAAATTCCGAGCGATTTGCAAGATATGAGCCTGACAAAATGATCACTTTTTTGCAAAAATGACACCGAGGACCCAAATCTTTGGGGGCCCATAAAAAAAGTGCACCACGTAGTGGTGTCCGTATATGGTTATATTTTTTCGTGTTGCACTGTGTAATTTAAGATTAGCATTTGTAAGGATATTAACTCAAATTGAGTAAAAACCGGATAACCGGTTAACCGACGTCAAATAACCGGTTTTCGGTTTGTTCAAAAATTACGTTTCTTAAAAAACCGGCACACGGTGAAGAGAAAAAAACCGATTTCACCGGTTTTTCGGTTTCGGTTTTGTATACTCTAGTTCCATCCCAGCTCTGACCACTATCGGCACTGTCAAGTATTAAGCCCTGAAAAAGCAGCCCAGATTTTCTCAAATACAAGTTTTTATAAGTAAGAAGTGTCTTCAGGTAAACAATTCCTTTTTATATAATTTTCTTCTTTTATTTTGTTCCTAAAGTCAATTTGTATTTTTCAGTCCACATTGGAATGGAAATAGATCTTCTATAACTATGCATTCATGATTTCAGATTTTTTAACTTCTTCAAGTATTTTTTTTTTCATATTTCCAGCTAAGGCATAATCGGTCATTTGATTCTCTCATCACGAACTGGCATTGCCCGCCATAATACCGAAATAAATCATGTTTATTAAAAACAAAAACGCTCACAACTCATTTTGATATTAATTTCAATTGTTTTCTGTCATTTTGTATATCACAGTATTTGAACTCATAATTAAAATGCGAACGCACTTTAACTTCCAACACAATTTAGGTTGCTAACTTCAATACACAATGTTCAACATTCATGACTACTACAGATTCAAAACAAAAAAAAAACAATAGCGACAACGAAAACGTCAACTTCAACGACGAAACGAAACGTAACCAAACAATAAAAAAAGTTCACTGTCAATGTCGAATGCATTAGGAATTCTCTAAGACAATTTGTGTTGGCCAACATTAAGTTTTGTGTACATAATGAGATCATAGAGTATTTCAAATAAATCGGAGAGGCAGGAAAAAACTTCAAAACTTTGAAAACAATGCGGTTGATAGTTAATAATTTGTTGTTGTTTTTTATCTCGTCCATTATAATGTATTCAGATATCTGTCAAATGACATAATATATGGAAAAATTGCAATTAATTTACTTTAAATATTTGTTGATGGGAAGTTATGGACGTTGTGAGTGTAAACATGTCAGAATACTTTTTTGTGGTATTTTGTGATGTTTTTTTTTTATTAAATAATGATCGAGGGGTGGTTGAGAAGTTTAGCCCAAGTCATTTCAAAATTTTAAAATTTATATTTTAAATCGAAACAATTCACAAACGAACCTAGACCGTCAATGGACTTCTAACTAAAGTTTCAAAATACCAGTGTTAACAAACTAATCCACAATGTAGTCCAATATATATCTGTGTCATCTTTCATAACTCAGCAGCAAAATGTTCCCTAACTTCACTTTCGTCACCATCTCATTATTAACGACACTCTTATCCACAAACGCTTTTGATTGTTGACAACTCCCCCCAAAACCCCTCGCACTCCAGCTGACCCCATATATCTATTGCGTTGTATATTGATTTTTATACTTTAAACGTTTAACGATAAAAATGTAAATAAACCTCTCGTCTGTTTGTTTCAGTGCAAATGTCATTACCATAGTTAAGTGACTTTATGGTTCTCTATCTTCATTTATTTTTTGACTGGGATCGCGATTTTAGCGTCAACACAATAGTTTTGTTTCGGCAGGCGAATAATTCATTACCTTGTATGAATTGATTACTTGTATGTGTTTGCCGAAACTTTTCCAATAAAATGTAAACATTTTTCGAAACGCGTTTCTAATCTTTTTCTTGTTTTTGCTTTGTTTTTTTCGACAAACTCTCAAATCGTTTTAAAATAAAAATAATTAGTTTTTAAATCAAAAATATGTATGTATATTTGATTTACTAAATTCAAATTTAAATGAGTAAACGGATTTCCGATCATTATCTTAACACATTTCGTTGCAGTTAAATGTAAATAAATTCAAATTGTTTGAATTACAGATGCAAATAGAGAACGGCGTACGTTGTTTGACGGGGGAAATACGTTTTTATATTTCCAGTATATTTGAGAACAGCCCCCAAACCTGTTTCCAGTCCTGAAAAAAATCATTTTCGGTCAAGGCATACTATTGTAATCCTTATACTAATTGATCTGCGTAACCCAACTGCCCACAGATGCACACAACTGCCTCGCATCTATAAATCAGATGGTCAAGCAGTCCAATATTCACCTTTTATGGGTGTTGGGGCACAGGAACATACCAGAGAACCAAAGAACAGATGAGCTGGCAAAATTTGGATCCACCTAAACTGCTCCACTGGATATGTAGCATGTGGGAATGCCGCTTTCTGCATATAAGCTCTCAGTCATGCGAATAATACATGTTATCGTGGCACAAATTGCAGGATCACCACGCAAAAATAACACAGTGATAAACCTGATATCCGTTCCTAGACAAAATATCCCTATGCTAGTAGCTGTGATCAGTGGACCCTGTTTAATAGGCAGACACGAGTCTGCACGCTGAAAAATCTGTTTTTTTATGTTGGGATGCAAATATAGCGTGTTTGTAGCTTTCGCAAATATACTGTACTTGTGCCCAAACACATTATGTTTGCTATTCAATATAACGTGTTTGAGACACAATGATTTAAAAGCTTGAATATATGTTTTTGAGACCCAAATGTGGCTTTGCTTGTTGAAAACCACTAAAACGAAAAACGAGACAAACATCAATGAAACAAAAAGGCAGCAGAACTTAAATTCATGAAAACAATGCTTGCAAACATGTACATGTTTCCTGCAATATGTTGCTGGGCCCGATATTTTTCAGCGTCTAGACCGGGAATCTCATTTCATGAGTACAAACGAAGCTGTGGGGATGAAGAGAAGGATGAGTGTTACGCAGATCAATTAGTCGAACATCTCATATGCTACTGCCCGACCTTTTGAATGAGTAGGAAAAGTATCTAGGACCCTACTTAATTTTGGATCTAACAGACATTCCGGAAGTTATTCCGAATTATCTTACGACCTTCTTAAATAAATAAATAAATGGTTTCGCGTTACATCCCATGTATGGATTAGGGAGAGCTTCTCACAACCTATTAGCTATGCTCGTTTTAATTCACACTCACTGATTGGAACCTACACTTTTACACCGCTTCCGAACAGCGTTTTCATGGCTAAATATTCGATGGCGTCGCGGTCACTAAGCGAGGTTTTTGCTCTATTGTTAGGTTAGGTAGAAGTGGCTGTCACGATTGAAACACTTATCCCAATGAGGTGTTTTGTGATACCAACGGACACCATATTCAGTCCCCACCATATAACCTGCAAAATTACCCGGTATTGCTCAGGGGCGTACAAGCCCTATGCTGCCTCATCCCAAAATTCCAGAACGTGGCTGAAAACAGTACGTCTACTTGCCGAACCAATTAGTACTCTGCAGACAGGTCCTGAAATGATTCAGCTTAACACCCTGAATGTCTATTAGACCCAACATTAAGTAAGCTGTTAGATATTTCGTCCAACTCATATGAGCTGATCGAAGCACATGTCCTCGTCTTCATCCCCGCAGCTTCTACAGTAGTCTTGAGCTGAAATTCCAAATCTTGACACGTGTCTGCCTATTAAACAGTATCTGGTGATCACATCAACTACACGCTGAAGAATTTTATTTTATTGCTTGGGTGCAAATATTACGTGTTTGTAGCTTGTCGCAAATATAGTATACTTGTGTCGAAACACATTGTGTTTGCTATTCAATATAACATGTTTGGACACAATGATTAATAGGTTATAATATATATATTTTTTATCCATATGTAGCTTGTTTGTTGAAAACACTGCTGAAAACCAAAACGTGACAGACAATAAATAAACAAACAATCAGTAGATCTTCAATTTACGAAAACAATGTTTGTCAAACATGTACATGGTTCCTGTAATATGTTGCTGGGCCGTTATTTTTCAGCGTGTAGCGTATAGATATCTTGTCCTGGAATCGATATCAGGTTTAGCGGACGCTTCAGGTCATAACCTGGCCATAGTTGCCTGTTATCCTGCAAGTTGTGCCATGAGACCATGTTGTGCATGTCTGAGAGATTTGGGTTTAAACATGAGCTTGCTTGCAGAAAATGCCATACCAACATGATTCATATCCAGTTTTATCTTGTCAGTTCATCTGCTCTATGGTTCCCTGGAATATTCCAGTGCCCCCGCGCCCACGTTAGGTGAATACCGATTTGCCGGGTAATTTATTCAGAGATGCGCGGCAGTTGTGGTTAGCTCTCGAAGTCAGGAGTACAGATTGCAGAGATTTTATAGCATCCTGGCTGTTAGAGTAGATGTTGATGCCCCAGGCTGTGATGACGCTTCGCCCCAGGCAAAGAACAACCCCTACAATTGCTATGACTTGTGTCTGAAGAACACTGCAATGCTCTGGTTTCCTTTGTACAAGGTCTTTACCCAGCTCTTTGGAAGAAACTCCAAACCTTATCTTGCCATCTTCTTTGGAACCGTCAGTGTAGAAGCCTAAATACCTTCTGATATGCGTCCCGCCCAGTCCTGTCTGTCGCGGACATGAGTAGAGAACTTTCTCTCATAAGTTGAAGAGGGTGTAATGTAGTCGAGTTTTACAGTGGATATCCGTAAATGTATCAAAAACGAACCATTACCATATGGGCTGGTGATCTATTGCAAAAGGTATCCTACGCGGATTGCCGACTTACCAGCCATTTGCCTTCCCATCAAATCAAACATTTTGTTCGGAGATCTTCGGAAGCCCTGGGCACATTTCTTTAAAAGAAAACTGATTCCAGGAACTTGGTAAAGAACGGACAATCATATAAACAATGGCTCCCCATCACGATGGGATAATTATTCCTCAGATAGTCGGTCGACTCCCTAGTTATCAAACTTTCTGTTTGATTAATGCTTCCATGGCAAAGTAGAAATATTTATTTTTGTGGGAGCTGAGATCTTTAGGTACAACCGAATGCTCAAATTGTGCCTGAGATTGGCTAGCAACTACAATGTCTTCCAAACCGAAATCCTGACCATTATGAAGGCTGCAGAGGAGCAAATTAACCTATGTTCACCTGTTCCCAGAGACTATATCATCTGCGTTGTTAGTAAAGTGTCACTCAATACAATCAGGTCAAGCTCGTGTAAATCGAAACTATTTTATGAATGTAAGCCGGTTCTGAAAATTCTTGCGAGGACTCACATGGTTTCTGCCCCGCTAGTAACCTTGCTACTAATCGGCGAACTTTGAATATTGAAATGCATAAACTTTGAATATGGAAATAGATGACCTGGATAGCCATATAACGGGTTTTTCAATAAGAGCACTAGAAAAGTTTTTTTTTAATAAAACAAACCCGGTTTTAGATACCAATGAAATTCTTTATTCCCGTGAAAGTAGGTTCGATGCCATTATGTATGGAACTCGATTTCTTTTGGGCCACCACGGGCACGCTTGCAGAAGTCCAGACTCTCAACCCAATTTTCGACGGTTTTCAAGCATAAATTGGCCGATACTGCTGCAATTTCACGTTCGATATTCGAACGAAGTTCATCAATCGTCGCTGGCTTGTTGACATAGACCATAGACTTGACGTAGCCCCACAGGAAATAATCTAACGGCGTCAAATCGCACGACCGAGGCGGCCAATCGATTGGGCCATTTCGTAAGATAACACGTTCAGAAAACTTGGTTTCCAATAAATTGATTGTGGCATTCGCTGTGTGGCTTGTGGCGCCGTCGTGTTGGAACCACATGTCCTCCAAGTCCATATTATCCAATTAGGGCCAAAAATATTCAGTTATCATTGAACGGTAGCGATTCGCATTCACAGTAATGTGCCGGTCTTGGTCATCACGGAAGAAGTACGGCCCAATGACGCCGCCGGCCCATAAACCGCACCAAACCATAATTTTTTCGGGATGCAATGATGACTCATGGATTACGTGTGGATTGCTGTCTGACCAATAACGCATATTTTGCTTATTGACGAAGCCATTCAGCCAGAAATGAGCCTCATCGCTGAAGATGATTTTCCGATGAATTCCGCTCTTAAAGTTGAGGACACTGACTCCAAATTTCGGTAGTAAATTTAAATAATTTCGACTCGTTGATGAAATGGCAAACATTACTGAAGAGAAATGTCAAAAGAGCGGGAAAAATATGGCGTCGTTTGCTGTCCCTATCGATTTACTTTTGTAGCGTCTCTGTTGAAAAACCCGTTAGTAGTTATATACCAAACTTCAACAATGGGCAAAAATATCCCGCATTCAATTATGCAAGTCTTCCCACGGGAGCCCAAAGGTAAAGATAACATGACCAAATATCTGATAAGGCTGGGTAAGTTCGAATTTAGCCGACACATGGGTGAGCCGACACCCCCCTCTGCGGGCACATCTGCATAATCTTTATCGACCTTATGCAGCAGAATGTAGGGCGTGCAAGAATGACATCGAAGCGATGGAACATTTTAACGGCAATTGTCTCGCTTTTATAGAATTAAGACTTCAACTCCAACTTAGGATATACAATACTTAGATTAGAGCAATACTTAGATCTCCTTAGAAGGAGAATAGATTGGAGGACACTGGGGAAATTTGCTATCAACAACGAATTTCATATCTAAAAGTACAGATTTATCCCAGGAACTTCGAAATCTCAAACTCATCCTAACCTATCGTATGTGGCTCAGTGGCTAAATGGTCAATCGGTAACCACTCAATCGCCTGTTCTCCAATCTTTCCCCATGGCAAAACGTTTTCTATGGAGTTGGAATATTTGTCGCTCGAGGAATGGTTTTTAATTTTTGTGTGTTGGGTTTTTTATGCCTCCATTTTCCCGATATTTACATTCAATTTTATTTTTGAATCTGGCAATTATTTCTTCCAATCTCCAGTCATACATGTTCTCTCTCTCACACACTTTTACTCTCTCACTCCTCACTCTCTCAAATGGTTCAACCGTCTGCCGAGTGTATATGTTTAGTATATGTTTGGAATATCCATATACTTACATGCAAACATAATATGTATGAATTGAAGATCTGCTGCATTTCTGTTTCTTTGTTGTCTGTCACGTTTTTGTTTTCAACAATTTTCAACAAACAAAGACATATTTGGGACACAAACACTTATATTATAACATATTAATCATTGTGTCGACAACATGCAATATTGAATGGCAAACACAATGTGTTTGAGCACAAGTGTACTATGTTTGCGACAAGCTACAATCACGTTATAAATAAATATTTTCCCATTACGTCCCATCAGGGGATAGGGGAGAGCTTCTCACAATAGCTGAACTGTACGCTTTCCTGTTTTCATTCACTGAGTGGGACCTCTAGTTTTACACCCGTTCCGAACGGTTTTTTGATAATCGATTTCATGGTTAAATACTCGATCGTCGCCGTCACTAGGTGAGGTTGCCGTCGAAACTTCAGTTATCTGAGATTTCGTTTGGGAGGAACGAGTTTTTTCTTTGCGTGTAGGATGTATTAACGGAAATTGTTAATAATCAAAAACAAGGACGTGGATTGGACCTGAACAGAGGAAAAAAGTATCACCTTTTTGCAAAAATTACACTGAGACCCCAAATCTTTGGGCGTCCATAAAAAAAGTGCATGACTTTTGATAAAACTGGGAGACACGGGTCTGTTTTTTGGTCTTTTATCACGTAGTGGTGAAACTGGGAAAAAAGGTTAAAAAAATTAATTTTTTTTAAGCTTTTTGGGATTTTGACCTTATATTTGAAGTTTTTTTGGTCTTATATGTTCACAATTTTCGTTCTTTATGACAAGAGTAACAATCTTCCGTATGAGAGTAAAAAAAAATTCCGAACGATTTCCAAGATATGATCCTAACAAAATGATCACTTTTTTGCAAAAATGACAGCGAGGCCCCAAATTTTTGGGGCCCATAAAAAAAAATCCATGACTTTTTGGGCAAAACTGGGAGACACGGGTCTTTGTTTTGTCTTTTATCACGTAGTGGTCTCCGTATATGGTTATATTTTTTCGTGTTGCACTGTGTTAGTAGATTAGCTTGCACTACCTAACAACGTTTTCCAGAGGGTATAGGTATTGACTTAAATCAATATTAATATTAATCTTAATAACTATATAGTTATATAAATTTGACTGAATTTCAATCCATTTGTTGGATAAGCTTAAATTTCAATAACAATTTTGTTAATTTTCCACGCCATTAGTATTGGAGACACCAAAAAGGGCGTGGTTATTTCGATCCCAAAACATTACTAGTACATATTATTTAAATAAAATAACGTATTTTTATCCCAAGATTGAAAAAAGTCACTTGCAATTTAGATATTGTCCGTATTATTCCTGTGATTAATACAAACACAATCACTTTCTAACAATAACCATCTACCACCTGTGGTATTTCGTTGGTATTTTTCTGTCATCTGTTTGGTGTTCAAAACTCCAAATATAGAAAACGGTTCTGTGTCAAAAACTACGGCTTCGCATGTCCAAAATTGAAAATCGTAAAAATCTGCTCTACATTTGCTTTATAGCTGGAGGCTAAAATAAGCGAGTTCTAATAACTACAATTCTTTGTTGGTGTAGAATATTTCACAAAACACCAAAATGAAAAACAACAAATCAAAATACCAACAATAGCGCTGCAGCAGTGGCAGCAGCAACAGCGCAGCACAAAAATTGTTAAGAATCATAACACAGAAATAACCTTCTCCATTAACTGACATTACAACTTCCTACATGAGTTTTTGTTGTTGTTAACACAAATAATAGCAACAACAAAAATAGAAAATGAGTAGAACAAAAAGCAGACGGGAAACAAAAAAAAATCACATAGTTTAAGACGCTCTAGTGGAATGCTCGCTCAAAATTGAGACACAGATACTTTTTCACTCGCTTGTAGTGTAACAGTAACTTTAACAGCAACTACCATAATATTTACAGATTCATTTCAGCATATTGGACTTCAGCACAGTGGGCTGTGGTTTGATTGACATGTGGGAGTTGAGAGTGCAATTTTATGGGTTTCTGTTACAGGTTTTTTTGAAGATGTTCATTTACGATTCCAAAAATATTTTAACAAATCACAGACTAATATAATTGATTTTATGGATCGAAACCTGAGACAATCCACAATATAAAAATATTCACAATACAAATCTACTTAGAATTGATTGGGCCAGAAACTCATTAAACGAAACTGAATGCGACAAGTGGTCTTTATGCCTTGTACTTGGATAATTAGTACACGCTGAAAAATCGGATTTTATTGGTGATTGGATGCAAATATAAGGTGTTTGTAGCTTGTCGCAAATATAGTATACTTGTGTCCAAACTCATTGTGTTTGCTATTCAATGTTACATGTTGGAGACATAATGATTAATAGGTTATAATCTATGTTTTGGTGATCCAAATGTAGCTTTGTTTGCTGAAAAATACAAAAAACAAAGCCGTGACAGACAACACAGAAACAAAAAAGCGGACGATCTTCAATGCATGAAAACAATGCTTGCAAATGTGTATATGGTTCCTGCAATATGTTGCTGGGTGTGTATGGCATTTCGTCTGTAACATATTGCAATTTTCTCCCTTACCCCTTACGTCGTCCGTCGGTGTGCACAACTTCTGTCCATGAAATCGTGGCTTCGATCTCTGCTTGGATCATCCAACATTTCCTTCAACGGTAGTCAAATTGCTTAGAGCCCTCGACACTCTCGAGTAACCAGCCATGTACAATTTTCTCAAAAACAAAACCATTTCCATTTCCAATTGAAATTTGAAAAAAAAATCAATTGACATTTAAAAATTCTATTTCAAATTTGAAATACATCTATTGAATTGTACAATTCTATTTCAATTGATGTTTTTTAAATTTCAATTCACGTATTTCAAATTTCAAATAGATTTTTTAAATTTCAATTGATGCATTTCAAATACAATTTTCAAATTTCATTTGATATTTTTCAAAATTTAATTGAAATTTTTTTTAAAAATCAATTTCAAATGGTGTAGAGGTGCGTGCGTGACACTAATTTCCGAGTTACGCGTGAGTTAGCACATGCTCGTGATTAAAATTAAATTCAATCATGTGAACTTGGACGCAAGTATGAACATATTATTAACAAAGATCTGCAGAACTCGCAATCCAGCATTCATATTTAAACCTGTTTCCAATAATTCGTCCCAAAAGTTTCAACAAAAGCAACACGATGAAAAATCTCTCTTTTTTGTT
Organism: Phaonia tiefii; assembly: GCA_963931995.1. Classification (NCBI taxonomy): domain Eukaryota; kingdom Metazoa; phylum Arthropoda; class Insecta; order Diptera; family Muscidae; genus Phaonia; species Phaonia tiefii. Next base: position 167,010,595 of record OZ008371.1, read on the forward strand.
GTTTATATGCAAATATAACGTGTTTGTAGCTTGTCGCAAATATAGTATACTTGTGTCCAAACATATTGTATTTGCTATTCAATATTACACGTTGGAGACACAATGACTAATAGGTTATAATAGTTGTTGTGATCCAAATGTGGTTTTGTTTGTTGAATACTGCTGGAAGCAAAAACGTGACAGACAACAAAGGCACATGTAACGAAGGGTATTACCCTTTGAAATTGGGGTGTACTCAGTGGTCCCCAAGGATTCGTTATAAACCATTTTTTTCGAGAGAAGGAGTAGAAAGGTAGCAGCATTCTGGATATGGATAAACTTTATTTCAAACGTAATAACATTCAGTTATAAGAATTATATTGCACTAAATGTCTTAGGGTGGAGCCAGCGGCAATATGGTGGTGGGAAGAGTGTTACAAGTGATGGAGATCATTGACAGAAACAACGCTGACTCGTAGGTACGTCACAGTGACGTGTTGTCGATGGGTCTTGCAGTTATAGTGATCTATGTTTCGTGGCCGATATCGGTACTTCTGCTGAAGTAATTCTTAGATGACAAGGCTTTAGAAAAGGTTAGGGGATCTTTGTACGCCGCTGTTTGTCAAACCTCAGCCTATACTACGGCAGGGATCTTCTGGTTAACAGCGGTTAGTACTATATGGACCAAGGTCGAGACCCCACAGACTGGGAACCTCTAACTCGAACCAGGGGAATTAAAAAAGGAAACCAGGGAAAATCCGGGTACCAAGTTGGGGACCCCACAGGCAGGGAATCTTGGGCTTGAGCCAGCGGGAGCGGCATGAAGCAAGGTCGAAATCCCATTCGAGGTACGAAACTGGGCGTGGCATATTAGTGAATTATTAATTACACAGTAGCTTTTGGCAAAATATTGACTAGTAACGAATTTCATTAAGATTGGTTGTGGTTTACGAGAGCTATTGTGTAGATCAAGCGGTCATCCACCCAACGTTCATATGGGAGGTACCAAAATGGGTGTGACATCGGACCCTTGTCTTAATCGGTGGTTAGCATTTAATGACGTGAAACCTTATACTCGTACCTAATTTCATTAACGTCGGAAGTGTTTCTCGTGAATTATCGTGTTGACAACCCGGAAGACCACCAAGCTTTTGTATGGGAGATACCAGAGTGGGCGTGGCAATCTCACCCATTTTCTTCAGTTAATTAGAACATTTACACATTATTAATCAGTGTGTGTTCTGGTACCTCCAAAAGTAACATAACACAGTATAACATAATACGGACAACACTACGTGATAAAAGACAAAAGTATACCCGTGTCTCCCAGTTGTGCCCAAAGTCATGGAGTTTGTTTTGGGGCGCCAAAGATTTGGGGCCTCGGTGTTATTTTTTCAAAAAAGTTATCGTTTTGTTAGGCTCATATCTTGCAATTTGTTCGGAATTTTGATTTACTCTCTGAGGGAAAGTTGTAGGCCTTGTGATAGAGAATATAAATTGTGAACGTATAGGATCAAAAAAACTTCATCTTCAAGGTAAAGATCGCAAAAAACTTTAAAAAAACTGAATTTTTTTAACCTTTTTTCCCCTGTTCAGGTCCATATGTAGCAAACCGTTCAAAATTCAACTACAAGAATGTACCTAAGATCTCAGTAAACAACTTTCTAGAACATATGAACTTCCTAGCAATCATTCTTATATTGTGTGTCCCTTGTTGCGTGTGCTGAGCTTACTGCTTTGCCTGTGCTGCTGCGGTCGGTAAGATAGCATAGTATCTCAATGTTGAAGTCAACTGTGTTAATAATCATTCCTAGGAAGTTCATAGGTTCTAGAAAGTTGTTTACTAAGATCTTAGGTACATTCTTGTAGTTGATTGTTTCCTTGAATTTTGATCGGTTCGCTACCTATGGACCTGCACTGGGGGTAAAAGGTAAAAAATCCATTTTTTTAAAGTTTTTTTGCGAGTTTGACCTTAAAGATGAAGTTGTTTTGATTTTATACGTTGACAATTTTTATTCTCTATGACAAGGGCTACAACTTTCCCTCAGAGTGTAACTCAAAATTCCGAATGAATTGCAAGATATGAGCCTGACAAAATGATTTTTTTTTTCTGAGGCCCCAAATATTTGGGAGCTCATTAAAAAAGTGCATAGCTTTGGGCAAAACTGGGAGACGCGGGTCTTTTTTTATTTTATCTTGTATCACGTAGTGGTCTCCGTATATTACACACAACGTAATGCTTACCTTCCAAATAAATTGCAACAAAAACTAGTAAATTCTTTATAGTAGAATCACAACTGCAAAATATAACTTTTTGAACTTTCAAAAGGTTCGGGAATTATTATGGTTTTTGGGAAATTTTACAACCGCAGACACGTGTTATAAATCTGAACTTCGATCTCAACACTGTTCCAAAATGAAGGCAACCTAGCCACTGTGCTTGCCTGCGACTGTTTAAAGTGATCATCAAAGAGCGCATGCGCAAAAGCTTAAATAGAGTACAACTAGAGAGAGAACAACTAACTACCTACATTTGTTGTCTTGAGTATTTTAGCGGGCATTCGGGAGAGTACAGACAGCAAACTCACTGCAGAGTTGATAAATATTTGTGTTTCTTTTTTTTTTTGATTTTTCTTCTTCTTCTTTCTGTTGACTCTAAAATATTGTGGCTTAAATAGAGAGACGGCAAAAATGATTTATAAATGAACTACTAAAAATGTGATGGTTGAAAACGAAATCGCCATATATTCAATATATACCACACACTCTCGCATGCACACACTCACACACACACACAACTGACTGACGTCATCAACTGAATCCGATCGAATTGTGGACTTTTTAAGCGTGTTTTTTTTGTTATTGTGGATGGATGTCGGCGGCGGTGATGGTGGTATGAGCTGTGATTTAAAACTCACAGTTTTTGGTTTAGTCTGTAGGTAGAATTTGCGTTGTTGTTGTTGCTTTAAACGTTGATTGCAAAATTTCATATGGCAAACATTGAGTCCCACCTGAATTTGACTTTTGTTTTTTTTCGTTGTTAGTCAGTCTGAATGAAACGATCGAGGTGTAAGCACAAAACTGAAAACAAGAAACGAAAAATTGGTATTGAAATTGAAACTGAGACTGAAACTGAAACTGAATTTATTAAAAGTGAATAAATATTTAATTAAATCACTACAAAAAAATCTATTAAAATATATCGAGAGAGAAAAGAAACACCGAGAAAAAGTTTAATATAAAAAAAAAAATATATAAACAAAAAAACGACTAAAAATTACAGAATTTTAACAAATCCCCCGAAATTAATAAAGTGATACAGGTCACAAAACAAAAAGTGTTTAAACCGAAAACTAAAGTGAATACTGTAATTAGACCAATAAAGAGTAAAGAAAAATAAACGACACGAATCGATACGACATTGTTAAATATAAATTCAATTCAAAAATGTTTTCAATTTTATTCCTATAGATAAATAACACAAGAAGAAAAAAATACTGCATTTTTTTTATTAAATTGGGTAGAAATTTCAACATCCACAGCCCATTTCAAAAACAAAAGTTATCGGGTCCACAAGTGTTCAAATTTAAAGAGCGCCCCTGTGCGTTTGTATCGCACAACTCATTTGCTGTATTGACTTATTCTGCCTCCATTCCACCTCCACCGTGGTGGACACCATGGAAGCTAAAGATATGAAGGGCGCCAAGATAACCCATGCCGGCCTGTTGAAACACAATTCGGACGGATCGACAGAAACGCAGAAAATCACACATGCCGGCCTGGTGGCACGCAGTCCCGAGGGCACTGCAGCCAAGGGCATGAATATACGCGGCAACGAGGACTTATGGGTGGAGATACAAGCGAATACATTTCGCAACTGGGTTAATGAACATTTGCGTGAAACTGGAATGCAGGTAAGTTTCGCGAACAAGTGCCAATAGGCAACATTATTAGCATGAAAAAAAAAGAAATCATCGTCATCATCAACATTTCACTATTTTATGCGTTCGTCGGATGGACAAACAAGTACCTACATATATATGTATAGAGAGATGATATTACAACATCAAAATGTTGTTATTTTGTTTTCAATGTGTTGGTGTTCGAAGCGAATGGAATTAAAGTGGCTTAAAGGGAAAAAGGGATATTATGGGGAGAATGACAGGATTTGCTGTTGAACTTGGTTGGTAAATCTAATGTAAGGTAATGTTAGGTTTACAATGAATATCATAAAGGGTATCTCAGTAAGAATGCACTTTTTCGTTTTAAACTAAAAACAGGTATTAATAATAATAGTGATTCTTTCATAAATTTTTTTCAACGGCGGTCACCTCGATTAGTGACGTCGACACCATCGACTTTTTAGTCATGAAAAAACTTTTCACAATACCGTTCTGAACTGGTGTAAAATCGTCGATCCTAATCAGTGGATTTAATACTAGAACGCACACAGCTCACTGGTTTGTGGAAAGTTCTCCTTAATCCCTTCATGGGATGTAACGGGAAACAATTTTTGTTAACGGTCATTCGAGAATCTCTTTGGGTTTCGTATCAGCCAAATGCGGCATATCCATTTAGCCAGATATGTGCCACCATATATTGCTCGAAGTGCACGAAAATCATATTGCACAAAACTCTGATTTCCGCAGTGCAACTGAATAATTTACAGACATTGTTGCGGAGTGGGTCTTTCCGCGATGAATTGTCAAACAATACTGATTAAAAACAAGATAACAGTATGACACCAGTCATGCGTAATCTGTGAAAAAGAACACAAATGAAAAACCCTCTAAACGAATTTCACGTTAGTTCACGATCAGTGCACAGTGCAATATATTGTAGGAACCATGTTTATGTTTGCACGCATTGTTTTCATGAATGGAAAATCTGCTGCTTTTCTTTTTCTTCGTTGTATGTCACGCTTTGCTTTTTAGCAGTTTTCAACAAAAAAGCCATATTTATGTCAGAGCCATATATTATCACTGTGTCTCCAACATGTAATATTGCATAGCAAACACAATATGTTTGGGTACAATAAAACTATATTTGCGACAAGCTACACACACGTTATATTTGTATCCAATCAACACAAGTTGAGAGATTTTTCATGATGTGGTCATAAAATAATGTGGACATCTCAATTATTTCCCGAAGCTTTCTTCAATTCCTTTATGGCTTGTAATGGTTGCCTAATATTTCATACCAATTTGATTGGAATCAGGCCCAATTTTTTGAGTCAAATTGTGGGACTCTTTTGACTTATATCCATTTAATTTTTTTTCTTCAATTTCCGAATGCTTCGAAATCATTATAAACAAATTTTGGAATTTTTGATTTACAAATATTTTCAAACCTTCATCACTCGCATGATCACCACCTAGTATCATTTCATTTGTACTACAATTAGTTTATCGTACCCTTTTATAATGTATTCTAATGGAATTGCTTCGCTTTTTAATGCCCGGATTAAATTTTATATTTCTAAATTTTATATTGTCTAGCAAAACAACAATGTATAGAAATTATAAAAATCTAAAAATAAAAACGAAACAATTTCAATTTTTCAATATTTCGCAATCCGAAATTTAATGAACCATTGTCATGAGACATTTTATTTGCAAAAACATCAAATCACATCACGTCACGCCGTTTAAAAACTAACATCGACTGGAAACTACTCGAAAACGCTCATACATACTCGCCATAACTTAAGCTTACTCGCGCACACACATTCTCTAGCGATTCACCTTTATGCGATGTGAAATTTTACCTGGAATTTTGTTGTCTAACACCCTCCCTCAAATTATCTGGCAAAACATTTGTGATGGATAAGTTCGCTAGCAGCAATTGACAAACCCCGCGATTGGCATTGCAAATAGCGTCAAATGAAGCATCGACTACTATGCATAATACGATGACTGCGAGATGCGACAGATATCACAGATATCACGTCGCTGACAGACGTTGTAGCATCAAATGCCTTAATGCCTCATTTCATTGAAATCGAATTCCACATAGACAGTATATGTGTATTTCAAAATCAGGGTGTGGATGATTTTCTCTGCACTTTGAGCATTACAATGGACTTGGGGGAATGACCAACTACCGATTTCTACTACAATCAGCTAAGAGAATGGGTTCGTTGTGGTAGAAAAGAATACAAACGTGATAAAGGGTGTTTGTTTTACGTGATATAAATTAAAATAGTTTCAACAAAAAAGACACTCAACATTCTCCAAATATCAAGTACAGAAAAATATTTTACAGTCGGATCAATTAAGACCAACTACGAACTGATTAATATGCGCTAACGCACCCTTAAATGTTCAACGAAACTTGTTGGGAAATGCATTTGAATTATTAACCGAATATTTGGTTAGCAACAAATGTTTAAAACAGGTGAAATTAGTTGAAATAGTGATTGAATTTGACAAAAAAAAACCTTGTTGCCATTTCTATTTGAAATATAATCACAGACGTTGAAAAGTCTGTCTCATTTTGTTGTTTGGATGCAAATTTAATATATTTGTGTCCAAACACATAGTGTTTGCTATTCAATATAATATGTTGCAGACACAATGATTAATAGGTTATAATATATATTTTTTGTTTGATGAAAACTTGTGAACACAAAATAGTGGCAGACAACAGAGAAACAACAAAGCAGCAGATCTTCAACTCATGAAAACAATGCTTGCAAGCATATACATGGTTCGTGCAATATATTGCTGTGGCTTTGGGTTTTCATAGTACAGCATTTTTTTCAGGTTTCCACTCAAAGCACTAAATTTGATATTAACAAAAAACACAGTTTACTATGCAAAGCAATCTACTATTACAGCAAATGTACTTTTATTATAACAAACTGTTTCCAGTGTTTGTTAAATCAACAAATCCCTAGAAGGAATCGGGGATAGCTTCTCACGACCTACACTTTTACACCGGTTCCGAACGGTATTTTTGAGAAGCATTTTCATGGCTAAATACTCGATAGTGTCGCCGTCACTACGAGGGGTGACCGCCGTCGAAAGAAATTTTAAGGTGGTCAGAGCAGGGATCGAACCCAGGATCTCAAGTACAAGAGGCGCGCACACTACCCTTTGCACCACTGACGGCCACTAATGAACAAACATACACCTGCTAAAAGAGTAAACACATGTTTGTTAAAAGTTTAAGTTTTCGCAAAACAGGACCAGTTGAAACATTTCTGAATACACCTAAATTTCAGTCTAATATATTCATCTACACTGAAAGAAAATCTTTACATCAAATCGATGATAAACGTTCATCAATTGTTCTTCTTTGAATTGATGACAAATATCATCAACTCAATGGAAATGTTCATCAGTTTGAAGATTGTGCGATTCTTCACCTTTTCAGTTTCATGGAATTGATGATCTTTATTACTTCAATCTTCATCATTGGAATTTAGAAATAATTAGTGGGATCGATTCAAAATATAAACGTAGTATTGAAACAATAAATAGAAAAATAAAAAAAACTGGTAGAAAATTGAAAATAAATACATAACAGAAAATAGTGCCATGAACAGAAAATAATATTCACGCCATGAGCATTTTTCATATGGTCTTATACCCTGTTCTTGTGAATTTTTTACAATGGAATATAGTCCAAAGAGTTTGGCTACACATTAACAACCAATTTACATCAAAATTATGACAAACTTACATCACATTGATAACAATCTTACATATAATTAACGAAAAATGTACAGCAAATTTATGAACAATTTACATCAAAATAGTGAATCTATTTCAACTCGATGACAAACTTACATTAAATTGATAAAAAAAAACATTACATCAACTTGATGTAGCATTGTCGTTGAATCAACATGAACTACTTATGAAATGTGGATGAGAGATGTTTCGTCAATCTTTCATCCTTTCATTTCTTCACCATTTCATTGAAATGTGTCGTAGGTTGGAAACTGAGAAAAAATTTATTAAAGTAGATCCAAAGATCCAAAAAGCGGAAGGGATCATATTCGACACAAATTTAATTGGGCCAAATTAATGTTAGTACTTCTTAATAACCTGGTTCCTTTTATTTCATACACTTTGGCCCTCCTATTAGTTCAGCTCAGTAGAACGAACTAGTCAATTCATTTAGTTCATTTGTTCATTTTAGTTCATTGAGACATTTTAGTTCCACTAGTGGGGATAAATGCCAATGCTGATCGAAATGGTAGCTGCACTTTGATAAGGAAGAGAGTGGATGGGAGAATGGGGATAAAGCAACTGAAGCCAAACGAAGTGTAAATAGTAATTGACTGACAAATGCTGTCCCAATAAAAGTGCATGACGTTTGTACCGCTTCTGTTTGCAAAGAGTGTCCCAAATAATACGTTATTATAAATACTTTAATCGCAACATGTCTACAATGCAATAAAAATATCTCCATTCCGTCAAAAAACATGCGCTTTGGTTGTTAATTACATCGTTCACTTTTATTGGGACACCCTATACTCATGGCAGCTAAAAAATGTTGGATGCTAGTTGCATGGAACGAAAATAGGCATCCTTTTTTTCTCCAGTTTGATTTTTATCAATCTTCTAACAGCGACTCGAATCTAGTTAAATCGCCAATTAGCGCGGTGACCTCAACATAACACAAAATTGCTGACGGAAACTCTTATATATGACTCTAATGTCATTAAAGGTTTGTTTGATCGTTCATCATTGCGTTGCTGCAACAAGTCCGTTCCCGTTGCTACAACAACTCTGCAGCAACTCACTTACCGCTGCTGCAACGAATCGTCGAGTATCCATGCCACAGCCTCTCAAAATAGTCCACTCAAAAAACTCATTGTTTGAAAAGATGTTGCAGGAACAGTAAATTAGACTGCTGCCAGCGAATATCGGTTGCGACAACTGCATTTAGGTTCGGTTGAAACAACCTCGCTTCTTAATTGATTCAGTTGTGGCAACTGAACTAATCGTTCTGCTAACAATATTTTCTATAATTTCTGTTGGAATTTTATTTCCGAATTTGGAATAAATTCGGATACCACAACAAAAATTGGTAGCAAACAACCGAATTTGATATTAATTCGACTGCAATAACCTAATTTGGCCTTAATTCGGTTGTATTGATCTAATTTGGCATTAATTCGGCTACTGTAATCGAAATTATATTGCTACAACCTCTAGTTCGGTTGTGACAACCTCTAATTCGGTTGAGACCAACTCCGATTCAGCTCCGATGAACTCTTGTGCGGTTGTAACAACCGCTAATTTCGATTACGGCCAATTTGGCTGCCTCGACTGCATTTTTCTGTGAGTGTAGTTGAAATTTGATGGAGAATGGAGTAGAAGGGAGTATAAGCGATAAGCTACAATGGTATGAGATATCAACCTATAATTTGGTTGTGACAATCTTTAATTCGGCTGTAACAACCTCTAATTCGTCTGTGATAACCTCTAATTTGGTTGAGACAAACTCTGATTCGGTTGTGATAAACTCTAGTGTGGTTGTTACAACCTCTAATTTCGATTACGGCTAATTTGGCTGTCTCGACTGCATTGTTGGTGTGTGTGGTTGGAATTTGATGGAGAACAGAGTAGAAGGGAGTTAAGCGATAAGAAGAATGGTATGAGATATCAACCTATAGTTTGGACCGCCAATCCGAAATTTTTGAACCCGCTGCCATTTCACACCCTTGCATTTTCGGACATGGTCCTAGTGGACTTTTCTTCATGAAATGAGCCAAGGAATACGCTGGAGAAATTTGTCCGGAACTTCCTGAATCACCCGTATAATAGAATATCACTCAACTAGCCGCATCACCTCGGCTTCGCTGGCAGTGCTTCAAGAGGTCTGCCAAATTTTGATGACCTAGACTAAAGACTTGACGTAGCCATAGAATATAACCGGGTGGTGTAAAGTCGCATGATGGTGGCGGCCAATTGATCAACGCTCGCAGTGAGAGAATCCAGTCGCCAAATTTTGTCTTCACAACTTCGAGCGTTGCGTCACTTGTATGACAGGTAGCAAAGTCTTGTTGATAAATTTTCCACATATATTCATTCACACTGAAAAGAACGCCACCAACAACATATTGCAGGAACCATGTAAAGGGTTTTTCAATAAGAGCGCTACAAAAGTTTTTTTTAATAAAACAAAACCGGTTTTAGATACCAATGAAATTCTTTATTCCTGTGAAAGTACGTTCGATGCCATTATGTATGGAGCTCGATTTCTTTTGAATGGCCACCAAGGGCACGCTTGCACAAGTTCAGACGCTGAACCCAATTTTCGACGGTTCTCACGCATAAATCGGCCGATATTGCTGCAATTTCACGTTCGATATTCGTACGAAGTTCATCAATCGTCGCTGGCTTGTTGGCATAGACCATAGACTTGACGTAGCCCCACAGGAAATAATCTAACGGCGTCAAATCGCACGACCGAGGCGGCAAATCGACTGGGCCATTTCGTGAGATAACACGTTCACCAAACTTGGTTTCCAATAAATTGATTGTGGCATTCGCTGTGTGGCTTGTGGCGCCGTCCTGTTGGAACCACATGTCCTCCAAGTCCATATTATCCAATTGGGGCCAAAAATATTCGGTTATCATTGAACGGTAGCGATTCGCATTCACAGTAATGTGCCGGTCTTGATCATCACGGAAGAAGTACGGCCCAATGACGCCGCCGGCCCATAAACCGCACCAAACCGTAATTTTTTCGGGATGCAATGATGACTCATGGATCACGTGTGTATTGCTGTCTGACCAATAACGCATATTTTTCTTATTGACGAAGCCATTCAGCCAGAAATGAGCCTCATCGCTGATTATTGAGGCCTCTTAAAGTTGGCCTCTTAAAGTTGAGGCCACTGACTCCAAATTTCGGTAGTAAATTTTAATAATTTCGACTCGTTGTTGGCTCGTATACACGTATTGTTTGCATCCAAACAACAAAGCACGACCGATATTCAGCGTAGACCGAGAACCATTGACGGGACCGGTGCCTTCCTCACCATTTCGAAAGGAATAAGGTCCATACCAAATTTCTAAAACACTTCCTTAACCTATTGAGGACAACATACACGTATGATATCCCAAGAGCTTCTGGCACATGTACAAATAATTAATTTGCCAGTTAGAAGATAAAGCAAATTTGTCAAAAAGTTATTTGTAACCATCGGTTGTTTATTTGTTACAACCCACTTCTTCAGCCGCCTTTGGAAATATGTTTTCTATCTTCTGCCTGTACAATAGTACATGCCAATCATCTTTGACTAAGCATATTTGTTGGCGATCTTCGAAGGGTTTAGAAAAATTATTACTCAATCACTTCGATAAAATAAATATAATTTGCTTACCACCCCTAATTTCAACAACTTTGTGTTGGTTTCTTTTTCATCTAGCATTTCCTTCTGTAGACCACAACATCTATTAACTTTATCTGACTCACCACTCACTAGACAAAAAGTATTTCCCAATTAGTTTTCTTTCTCACAACACGTGTGTGTCTATTACCTCAATATGTTGTGTGCTGTTCCAAACTGGATTCTTCCCAGTCTGCAGTTGTTTTTGCCTTGCTGGTATTTAGTAGTTAGTTACAACTTAAAGTTGGTAAGAATCAGACAAGTAATTCATGTTTTAGTTGTTGCTTTCCGTTTTGAATCAAAACTGGTAAACGCATGAAATCGACATGATTGAATATTCTTAATCGGGACGAGAATAGAAAGAAGTAGGTTGCTGCTTGATTGCAGCAAATAAAAGTGAAATGAAATGGAATGTTGAATGGTGTAAAAGAGTAAAGGAAACACAAGAGGAATTGTTAGATGAAGTTTCTGATTGAGGCTATTGTGTTGTGAATGGAAAAATGTGGGACATTTTATTTTGTTTAATTAAATATATAAAATAGAAAACGATTTATGTTAGACAAAGAAGCTATTTTTTGATAATAATATATTTGAAATGACTTTCAAACCTTATAAATGAGTAAACGTTTTCCTTTAAATAGTTTTACTTCTGTCCATAATTTGGTCCTTCTGATCTCCAAGGCGGTATAACACTTTTTTGCAAATGGGACATACAAATAATTTAGCCGTGTTTTGGTTACAACCAAGCAATTATCGCTTGCTAGGTTGTAAAAAAACGGTTATTACTCATATTATAACAAAATATGGTAAAAGATATAAAAGAATATAAACCTAGAGAATATTTTTCGTGTCGCTAAGTCTTCGCTAACTGCTTCATACAAAACAAGCGATTATATGAGCAAGCGTTGTAACCAAAACACGCCTATTATTACGATAAATACTTTACATATTCGGTTTAACCAACAGTTTAACCAAAATATCATTAGAATAGCCAAAAATTTGTGTTGTATATTACAGCTTGATTGCCTGATGTCAATTAAGTATGCCGTCGCTGCAAGTTGAATAGTTTCTTTATACCATCTCACTACAAGTGTTTGAGGATATCGCAAGAACAGTGTAAAATAATCGAGAGCTGATGGAATATCCCACCAAACATTAAGTCAATGTTGAATTTTCGGGAACAGACAGCGTTACAACGAGATGGTTCTGAGAACTGCTGATTGGTAGAAACGTCCGACGTGCAGCGAAATTGCGAAAATTCCGAAATCATTCCAAACGGATAAAGGCATAAATCGACCACTAATAGTGTTATCGAAAAGACTTATTGTAAAGTGTTGTACTGTAAATTATAAATAAGAGATCGTAATTTAATTTAATTTAATTTAAAATGAATCTTGTCTTATTAAGAGGAAATACAACAGCGCTAAAACAAAAATTACCCTAACAATATTCTAAACAAAAAAAAAAGCGCTTCATCCCACGAAGGGATTGGGGAGAGCTTCACACAAACCAGTGAGCTGTGCGTTTTCTAGTTCTACTTTCACTGATTGGGACCTACAGTTTTTTACCGGTTCATGGCTAAATACTCGATAGTGTCGCCATCACTAAGCGAGGTGACCGCCGTCGAAGGAAATTTAAGATGATCAGAGCAGGGATCGAACCCACGATCTCATGCACAAGAGCCGCGCACATACCACTGCACCACCGACGGCCACAAACTGATTTTAAAAATCCTGAATATTCCTGGCGCCTTGGGAAAAATATAAAAAATGCAATTAGGTTTAGAGGTTGTTACACCCATCGTGTGAGGTTGTCACAACCTACTTTATAGGTTCGCGCAACTGACCTTTGAGGTTGGCACAACCGACGTTTAAGGTTCGCACAACCGACCTTTTAGGTTGTCACAACAGAAAATTTATGTTGTCACAACCGGCATTTTAGGTTCTCACAGCCGTCCTTTGACGTTGTCACAACCGACTTTAACGGTTGTGAATTAATGCAAAAATATTTAAACCATTCTTGCATTACAAATCCCGTATAATTCCTACGCGTTAGGGACAATAGAAACAAATGATATTTACTCAATGAACCGCATGATGCAGACCAGTATGCAGCTGGCTGTAGAGGTTGTTACAACCGACATTTGGGGATATCACAACCGACATTTGAGGATATCACAACCGACTGTAGATGAACGCACAACCGACCTTTGAGATCGTCACACCCGACCATTTAGGTTGTCACAACCGGCATTTGAGTTTGCCACAACCGGCTTTGTAGGTTGTCACAACCGGCCTTGTAGGTTGTCACACCCGGCCTTGTAGGTTGTCACAACCGGTCTTGTAGGTTGTCACAACCGGTCTTGTAGGTTGTCACAACAGGCCTTGTAGGTTGTCACTACCGATCTTGTAGGTTGTCACTACCGACCTTGTACGTTGTCACATCTGACCTTAGAGGTTGTCACTTAAGGTAAAAATATTTAAAACAATCTGATTTCAAAAATTCCCAGTAATTCTCTGACGCGTTATGGAAAGTATGAAAATAATATATTTATATTGTGAATCGCAGGATGTAGGCCGGTATGCAATTGAATTAAGTGGTTATTGCAACCGAGTTTTAAGGTTATAACAACAACTTTTACGGTTGCCTTAACCGAATTTAGATATTGTCCCAGATGACCTTTAAGGAAGTCGCAACTGACCTTTAAGGTTATCACAACCAACCTTTCAGGTTGTTACATACAACCTTTGAGGTTGCCAATTAAGGTAACAATATTTAAAACAATCTGAGTTTAAAAATCCCGAAAAATTCTGACGCGTTAGGGAAAATGATTTATTTATATAGTGAATCGCTGGATGTAGGCTAGTACGAAACTAGATTTAGAGGTCGTTCCAACTTACTTTTGAGGTTACCACAACCAACATTTACGGTTGCCTCCACCGAATTTGTATTTTGCCACAGTCAACCTTTGAGGTTGTCACCACCGACCTTTGTGATTGACCCAACCGGCCGTTGAGGTTTTCAGAAACGACTTTTGAGTTTCATTCAACTGACTTTAATAGTTGTCACAACCGAGTTTAGATGTTGGCACAACCAACTCTAGAGGTTGACACAACCGAACTTTGAGGTTGCCAGTTAACGTAATAATATCTAAAACAATCTGAATTTAAAAATCCAGAATAATTCTCACGCGTTACGGTAAATATAAAAATAATTTGATAATATGGTGAACCGCAGGATGTAGGCAACTTGTCTCAGAGATTCTTACAAAGTATTTTTGAGGTCGCCACTATCGACATTTGAGGTTCTAAAGTAACGTAACAATATTTAAAATAATCTCGGCTCCCGAATAATTCTGACGCGTTAGGGAAAATATAAAAAAAATTTTTTTATTTATATAGTCACCCGCATTATCTAGACCAGTATACAACGGTCTGTAGAGGTTGTTACAACCGACTTTTGAGGTTATCACATCCGACTTTTAAGGTAGCCTCAACCAGGTTAGAGATTGTCACAACCATGCTATGAGTTTGTCACAGCCGACCATTGAGGTTGTCCTCTCAACGGCCCGTCGAGTTTTTCTCAACCGTGTATTGAGTTTTTTTCAATTGCATTTTGTGATTGTCACAGCCGACTTTAGTGGTTGACGCATCTGACTTTAGAAATTGCCACTCTAGTTCAAAAAATAAATGTTGGTCATTTCAATGATGGCTTTGGTGTCTTATATTTATAATACCACTAGCTGATCCGGCAGACGTTGTCCTGCATACTATTGCAAGAGATTTGTATGGGAGGTATCACGCCCCTTTGTCCAATTGGACCGAATAGTAAATCTAAACCACCCAGGGCGCCACCCAAACTCATACAAAAAAATTTATTCAAATCGGTCCAGAAGTTTAGGAGGAGTTTAGTCACAAACACACGTGCAGTAGAATTATATATATAAAGTCAGACACAGTTAGACGGGACATTCTCCAGACCGGTCGTAAGTCAACAACGCAGTAGCCTTCATTAAACAAACAAACTGTTCTGATTGCTTCAGATAACTGAATCCTCGTTGAACAAAAATCTAGGCGTTAGGCCTACACTAGAGTAGAAAACCAGCCGTAGCCCCAAAATGCGTTTATATATAAGAACAGAAAAATAGTCAATTCCCTTGCAGTTTGTTATGATTGAGGTTCTCGATTATTTCTCTAGTCCTCCATGAACCATAAGTACATATAGAAATGGGTCTAACTGACGTCACATAAGGAAATACACCACCAGAATCGGACAAAAATTTCCTTTCGTTTCAGTACCCACACTCAGTACCATAGGATATTATTTCGAGGTTGAAAAATGTCACTAAATTCAAAAATCACCTATTACAGAAATAATTTCGGAGGGCCCGAGCCCCCGGACCCACCCTGCGTGCGTGCCTGCCCACGTGTATCACTGACTTATCTCTGACAGAGGATTTTTGTATGGGAGTGGATCTGAAAGTCAGCACTGACTCTGTCATGTAATTTTTTTGTCATCGATGATACCTATAGGATATATCCAACAGTGTTACTTTAAATTTAAACACCCGTCCCACTGTGAATTTGATGAAAAATATTTATATTTAAACAGATTTATTATACAAATATTATCCGGGGGTCAGTAAGTTGCAGTGTCACAAGCCATTAATCTCACAAGATTACTTAAGTAACTTGAACAAAAAATCGCATAAATTAACATGCGAATGAACTCATGGATGTAATTCGCATCTCACATTAAAGTGACGTAATTTGTTTATATTTTTACTTTTAATAATTATTATTTTTTTATTATATAAAAATTTACAAACAAATTGGAGAAGAAAACATTAAATTAATGTAATTGTCATGTTCTGTTTAACACGCGCTTTTGAAAGTGAATCCAGACTGCAACAGATCCATTAATTTCTCTGTATCGGGATGAAAAATCTATATGGAATTGTCCATTCAAACCAGTCGCCATTTCCAATTTTTATGACTTTTGTCATGAGTGTGTAATTTGTGAATATAAAAATCACAGTTTATAATATAATTGGGTACAGGCGTACAATTTTTATGTCGATTGTGAGATTGACCTTGGCATTGCCTCGCATTGCCATAATAGGAAAGTTCAGTTTTCAATGAAAAGTTATTTTTGTCATCATTCAATAGCCGATTTATTCATTAACAAAAAGAAAAAAACAATAAAATATTCATTGTTTTGATGTTGTCACTGTCGGTTTAAATTTTTATTTTTTGTATTTATTTATTTTTTTTGTTGGTTGTAGTCTTGTTACCAAATTCGTGTACGAGTTAAACATTTTGTTTTTGACTAATTGCCGGTTGTTTGCCATCGACGTCAACGACTACGTCGCCGTCGCCTTCGTTGTGTTTAAAATTATTTAATTTCAATTTCAATTGCCTTATTCTACCTACTCGTACATGCACGCACCCCTAGACAGTGAATGTTTTTCGTGTGAGAATTTCTCAAATACTTGTTAGTTTCGCTTTGAAACAAAAATATTTTGCATTTTTCAAAATGACTCATTTTCTGGTAATGTGGAAATTCTGAGAACTTAATTAAAGGTGTAGCTTAAACATTACAGAGTTTTCTAAATTATTTGCCATGCAATGAATCACTTTAATCGTTTTTGAGGAAAACTATTAGATGTTTAGAAATTGACTGTTAAAATGAGAGCTGTAGGTAACTTGCCTTATCTATACTATGGAAAATATTATAATGTTATTGATAACACTGTGCGACACCAAAAAATATGTCAACGAATTCTAGTAGAAGGTCTAAAAAAATATACATGTATCGGCGTTTTGCCAGATCTGCTCAGAATTTTTTTTTAGGGCCGTTCAAAATTTCCGCCCCTCGAAACTTTCCTGCAACATATCACCATGCAAAATTGTGCGTTCCTTACTACTGACGTACAAAATATGTATGTTCAGAAGTTTTATAGAAAAGATTCAGATAAACATTTTTCTGCAACAAAGTAACCTTGTAACTGTCACGTTTAACCATAATTTTAACTTTTTTTTTTTTTTAAAACTCTCAAAAACCTGCTCCAAAATGACGGGGGGCGTTGTCAAAATGTTCTACAAAAATTATCACCATGAAATTTTAATATATGTGTCCGAACACTCCAAAACACAAATCTTAGCCCAAGTGCTAGATAATAAGCTAAAACTAACTGCCTTCTAAGGGTTAATAATGAATTTTGTGATTTTATTGTTTTCATTCAAAATATTCCACAATAATCTAATGAATTTTGTAATATTTCATCTTTTATCTAGCACTTGGGCTAAGATTTGTGTTTTGGAGTGTCCGAACAACATATAGTGAAATTTTATGGCGATAATTTTTGTAGAACATTTTAACCACGCCCCCCGTCATTTTGGAGCAGTTTTTTTTGCGAATTTTCAAAAAAAAGTATAAATTATGGTTATACGTGACAGTTAGAGGGTTAATTTGTTCCACAAAAATGTTTATCTGAATATTTTCTAGAAAACTTCTGAACATATTTTGTATGTCAGAAGTAAGGAACACACAATTTTGCATGCCGGTATGTTGCAGGAAAGTTCCGAGGGGCGGAAACTTTGACCCGGCCTAAAAAAAATTCTGAGCAGATCTGGCAAAACGCCGATACACGTATATTTTTTTTTAGACCTTTCTACCAGAATCCGTTGACAGAACCCCATCATTTTGAAACAATTCAAATTTTGTCTCACAGTGTAATTACCTCAATGATTTGGTAAAGTATTGTATGGCTGTTTCACATACAATGGAACTATTCACACGCCCAGAAAAATAACGACCCCAGCAACATATTGCAGGCAACATGTACATACATGTTTGCTAGCATTGTTTTCATGAATTGTAGATCTGCTGCCTCTTTGTTGTCTATCTCACAATGTGTTTGGGCACAAGTCAAGTATATTTGCGACAAGCGACAAACACACAAAACATTTGCATCCAAACAGCAATAAAAATCACATGTGTGTACTAGTTAGTTCCAAAACGCCTAAGGCGCTCGTTGAAAACTACGATAGTTTAAATGGATCTTTAAGAAAAAGTACTTTTTGTAAAATGATGAACTTTTTTTAAGAAAAAATTTTTTTTTGATAGAATGTATTTTTTTTAAAAAAAAGGTATATTTCTAGGTCCTTCTTTTATTAAAAGCTTATGTTTTTTTTAAGAATGGTACTATTTTTAAGAAGAAGTAGTTTCTGTAAGAAAAAGCTATTAGAGTATTAATTTTTTTTTACAAATAAGTATTTTTTTAAGAGGAAATGTAATACTCCAGCGGCGGAAATCAGGAGCGGGAAGGCCTGAAATCATGACCCAGAAGGAATTCTATAGAATACGGTAGGCCTTTCCTACACATTACCTCCTCCTTTCTTTTTAACATTGCGTGAGATTGGGAGGCAAGGCCTTTCATCCTTCTCTACTAGAAGGCCTTATGAAGGCCTGCAAAAGAGTAGTTTTTGGAGGACTTAAGTTAAAATAAAAAAATTATATGCAAATTAGTTTCATATTTCAGATTTATACTTTAACCAATTGTAATTCTTATTATTTTTTTAATTTTTTTAAATTCTGCAGCCACAGGAATCGAACACACGACCTTAGAATTTACAGTCGGACGGTTTATCTACTGGGCTATCGGATGTTATGATTTTGCAACGAAGAATTGCGAACATGTGGAAAGACAGGTTTTCATGAACAACAGCGTCTTCTGGCATTCTTTTAAAAGGCCTGTGGAAGCCTTATAAAGTCATGCATTTCGCAGGGTTTATTAAAGTAGGCATTATCAAAGATGAATTCCACATACCTTAATCGTGGAACGCCTCGCCAATTTCGCCGCTGGGACTCTTTTTAAGAAAAGATTATCTTTTTAAGAAAATGCACTTATTTTCAGAAATGCTACTTATCTCAGGAAAAGACAAGGTATTATTTTATTTGTAAGAAAAGGTACTTTTTAAAAAAGGAATTTTCGTAAGAAAGTGTATGCTTTTTAAGAAATGGGATTTTTTTTAGAATTGGTCCTTCATTCAAGAATATGTAAATTTTTAAGAGTATGTACTTATCTCAAGAAAAGTTATTTTGTTTCATAAAAAAGTACTCTTTAAAGAAAATATAGTTTTTTATGAAAAGGCAATTTGTTGCAAGAAAATGCATTTTTTTAAGAAAAGGACTTATTTAAAAAAAAAAATTCCTTTTCTTTATATAAAAGATTTTTTTAAGTAAAGTACTTTGTTTAAAAAGAGTTTTTTTGAGAAAATTTACTTTTTTAACCCTGCTGTTAGATTAAGCCCATTTGGTCCAAATAATGGCTAGTTTTCTTTGTAAGTTTTGAACGGTGATATATACTGACTTCATTTTTCAGGTCACGTGATCTTTTTTATAAACCAATGGCATGAGCAAAAATTACATTTTCTAACTAGAAACAGGAGTCAAATAAGAAATAACAAATTTCAGATTAAGGGACCATTTGGTCCATAGAATATATTCTTTGATTTTCTTTACAATTATGTACAAAATATAAAATAACAATAATAATAAAAATATTTGAGTATTACTGACCCAAGATAGATACAAAGAATACGAATAGATGGTTCTTTTGTTTGTAAATTGCAGTATGGGTCAAATGGTCTCTTAAGCTAACATTCGTTAAAAATACGAATCTTAGGTTAAGGGACCATTTGGTCCATAGTATATTTCCTTTTATTTTCTTTACATTTATTTTCAAAACAAAGATGATAATAACAATAACAATATTTAGTGAATATTGAACTAAAATATATACAACGAATACGATTAAATTGATATTCTGCATGAAAATTGCAGTATGGACCAAATGGTCCCTTAACCTAACATTCGTATTTTTTTCCTAACCTAACAGCAGGGTTAAGAAAATGCATTTATTTAAGAAAATTTTATTTTTTTAATCTTTTCTTAACTTTGGCTTTTCTAAATTTACTTTTTATTGGGTTCAAAACTGCAATATATACTAAATATTGGTGACAGGCTCCACCTAGATAACTTCCCCTATTAAGCAAGAAATTTCGCAACATATGTGAGACATCTAGTTAGTCTAGACACAAAAAAAAAAGTTGATAATAGTGGGACAAAGTTGTTTATTTTTTTTTTCATTTAACCCTCATCCCGCAAAGTGCGATAAGAAACTTCGTTCCAAAACTTCGTTCCCAAAAACAATTGTTTCAGCGTGCATAAGTTTTGTTTTGTTTATACTAATAAGGTGCAATAGCAAAACTGTTAACTTGCGGCGAAGTGAGGTTATAATTTGATGGGCATCGAAAGTGCTAATAAGTTTCGAACCGTCTGTTCAAAAAGGAAAAACGTGTCTGTTCCAAACATATTTTTGTAGGTATTACAATATGTTTGGCGAAATTTCGTAAATATATTTATAGTTGCATATGTCGACTATGTTATATTTCAGCGCCATGACCGTCGTCCAATGAAATGTAAGGAGGTCAGAGCAGGGATTGAACCCACGTTCTCATATATTATTGCAAATATATTATTTTTGGGGTGGAAAACAATAAATATGCACAAACCTTGTAATATTTCCCGACAAACATATATATTATGATAAAAATAATAATACCATATTCACAACATCATTTTGATAGTTTCTAACGATATCATAATAATGTATAATCATATTCAAATAATTCCATTTTCAGCGTTTACCAAAATATCAAATTCACAATTTATTAACTACCTACATTTTAAAATTTATTCAATATTGAACTTACTGATTAACATAATAGTAGTGGTGTTCATGTAAACGCGGAAACTCGATTACTTAGGAATTGTACTCAACAGGAAGTTCAGCTTAAAACGCAACATTCTGAAACGAGCCAAAAAGGCGGTGATACCGCTACTGAGCTATTCCAAATAAAGTTCACTGAATGGCTGGTATGTGTGTGTCAATAGTGTATTGAAAACGACATTGGATATTGGGGTATTACAAACAATTTTTCTTTTTCTATTTCCATTGTTGCTCAAGCTTAATTGGAAAGCTTATAGCATACTTGGGGTAAATTAGTTACATGACAATTATCATTTGTTGTTTAATCTGAATTTTCTGTCCAAATGCAAATTCAAAAAACTTTCAATACCATTGGAAATTGTATTTATTTTCAAAGCATTTCCTTCATATCGGCCAATTTTGGTTTTCAAATATTTTATACAGTACAGGTTTATGAATTTGAAAGTACTACGGCAATACCTATCGAAGCCACAAACCTCTGCATATAAAATACTTTAAAATAGAATTGTCAGCAGTCAAGCAAATTCAAAACAATTAAAAACATTCCCATATTTCACTACTCATTCCATCCGATTCCACTACCCACATTTGCATTGTCTAAGCAAATGCAAATTGAAAGTTTTTTAATTACCATTGCGAACAATGTTAATTATTTTGCATTTGCATTAGATATAGAAAAGAAAATTAAAATGCAATGCAAATTAAAAACACCCATGCATGGCTTATAGGGTAAATTATATGTGCTCATTTCAGGATTTTCGGAAGAGGTTTATAGGTAACGAAAGTAGAATTTCCCACAACAATCGGGTATTGCGGACGTTTTTTTGAATTTTACTTAAAACTTGGCCAATATCACGATTTTTTTACTTTGAAATTCAACATTTCTAAAGCAAAACGTCGAAACTTTTATCGTATATGCATAAACCTTCAGTTTTGGCAATGATTTTGCTCAATAAGGTAACATGTATTAAATTTTGCATGCATTTTGTAAATAATGCTTTATAATTTTTAAAAATTCTATGAAAGTTTAATGACGCACTTTAAACGGTGGATAAATTTCAACAAAATTTTTTCAAAAAAACTTTCGAATTTTCAGTTACTGTTCCAGAGTTATACCATTTGAACCCATTCATTTGACACTACACGCTGAAATAAAACGGCCTCTGTAACATATTCTCCCAAAACATATTCTGCCCGAACCATGTGTATCTTTGGAACATACTTCAAACATTTATATGTTTGCAAGTCCCAAGCTCAGGTGTATTTAAATGGAAACATTAACATGTTTACTGATAAATATGTACGCTTTTACGTGGAAAAATATGCGTGCTTCATCCTAAACATCCAAATACTTACGTGGAAGCATTCGCGTGTTTCCCCCAGACCTCCATATTCATACGTGGAAACATATGCGTATTTCTCCCAAACATAATAATATTTAGAACCGAGTTATTGTTTCTTTCTATATTTATTACAATTAAAATCAATAATTAATACAAAAACTTAAAATATTTAAAATGACCCTTTTTACATTTACTTGCTGAATGCATTGCTTTTTTAGGAAATGAGAATCTGCTGATCGTTTATTTCTTCCTTCTTTGTTGTCTGTCACGTTTTTATTTTCAGAAGGTTTCAACTATGCCTTGGTTATCTCTATGCGTTGGTACACAAACAATATACTTATATAAAAATCAAGTTCAGGCAAGACAAGCGTGTATTAATTACTTGCGTTTTTTTTATAATATTTCACAAATGGTCCCCCATTCCGATCTATTAAGTAGAGGCTCGGGCAGAAAAAGCGATTCACGTTGTTGCCCTTTCCAGTTTCATTTCTCAAAATAGTTTCTCACTGTGGTAGCACAAATAAATATCGTATTTGTGAAACACATACTCAAACCCCAAAGCAACATCACAAATTACCCCTAAGGTCCAAGAAATCGAAAAAATGGGGTCCTGAACTTACAGCTAAGTGGTGGTGCTCAAAATCATCTAACGACTTCATTGGTGCCATTACTTTTCACATCCGATGCCTGTGAGTCGAGATATGCCTGTTTTTCTATATTTCAATACCCACAAAATTTATCGAAATTTTTTCTTTTACTAATATGCATGGATGGGTACTCAAATCAAAGAAAATCTTCTCACGATTTCATTGGTGGTATTGCTTCGTCCCTAAGTTGCTCGTACCATGTGCTAGACCTATTTTAAAATCGATAAATTTATAATCCATCTCGGTTCAGGCAGGAGGGTTCAAATTCCCTCTGTACCATACGTCAAATTTGACGCAATTTTTTTGCGACTCATAGTCATTGGATGTGAAAAGTAATGCCACTAATGAAATCGTAAGACGATTTCCTTTCATTTGAGTACCAACACTTAACTATAAGTTCAGGGGCCCGTTTATTTTCGATTTAGTGGGCCTTAGGGGCAATTGCCACCTTTCGGACAACTTGTTCCCCACTCAGGAGCTCAAGTCAAACAAAACTGCATATTCAGTTTTTTTCCAGTGCGTGTCACCAAGGCCTTAAAATTCGGCACAATTCCTGAGCTCAAATACGACACCCAACGAGTCATCGGTGAGATACAGCCACATCTCTGTGAAAAAGTCGTGGAAAATTTCATGAAAGGAGTAATGGCCTGTCATCAGAGCCATGGGAGACATTTGATGGCTATTTATTTCAAACTTAATTCGAATATGTTTTCTTTACAATCCAATAAAAAATTACAACTTTTGAAAAAAATACGTGTTTGTATTTTAAAATTAAAAAGTGCATTCTTACTGAGACACCTTTTATAAATCATGGTTCCTACTCCTAAAATTGTATTAAAATTCGAAATCAACGTCATTTAGTATTAAATTTGTTAAGGGCATTTAACAACTATTGAGTAATAACCGGTTAAAGGGTTAACTGTCGCTACAAACCTGGTTTTAAATTTAATTATTAAATTTTATAAAAACTGTTAATGGCAAAAGACCGGTTAATCGGTTTCACCGGTTTTTCGGTCTCGATTTTGGACACAATAGCCTCTAAAATAAATAAATAAATGGTTTCCCATTACATCCCATGAAGGGACCGGGGAGAACTTCTCACAATCACTGAGCTGTGCGCTTTCCAGTTTTCACTCACTGATTGGGACCTACAGTTTTACACCGATTCCGAACGGTATTTTTAGAAGCTTTTTCATGGCTATATACTCGATAGTGTCGCCGTCACTATGCGAGGTGACCGCCGCCGAAAGAAATTTGAAGGTGGTCAGAGCAGGGTTCGAACCCAGGATCTCATGTACAAGAGCCGCGCACACTAACCATTGCACCACCGACGGCCACAACACAATAGCCTCTAGCAACTTGAAAGCTCTGCTTGAGGAAATCTGCCTGCTTGGAATTGAGAATTGTCTTCATAATACCTATGAATTTCTTCATAGATTCTATGAAATTTTTCATTATTTTTCAGTCAAAGAAACATTTCATAGAATCTATCAAAGACATTCATTGATTCCATGAAGTATAATTTTTGAAACTTTTTGTGCAAACTTCGTAATATGTATGAAATTGCTACATAAATTCCATGAAAATATTTCATAGATTCTATGAAAAATATTTCATACCGCTTATGAAATATTTCATAGATTATTTGAAGCTAAATCTACGAAATCTTCCTAAAATATATGAAAGTCTGTTATAATAACTATGAATTAGTTGCATAGGGATCTATGAAAATTTTTCATGGAATTTATGAATATGTTTCATAAATTCTATGAATCATTTTCATAGAGTGAGGGGGTGAGGATCATGGAGAATACTAACGATTGTTTATCGCATTTTTAACGATTATTAGTTTTTCCTTATTCTTTTCTTAACCCTTTTGATTTAGTTTTCATGCTGTACAGCAACATCTCCAACAACAACATCAATGCTTCTGCTTGTGATTAGTATGGAAGGAAAAAAATCTAAATGGGCGCTTCGCGTTTCTGATTCTTGGGATTGTACTGAGCAAAAAAGTCCACTAGACCATACGTCTACGGTGAACATTGAGCTTCCAGGTTTTGACTTGCAGTTTTTTCTCAGACTTTTGTCACGTTTTTTTTGCATATTTTGGCCTATAACAGCCAAACCTTTGAGATTTTCGATCCAATACTAAGACAAAAATTGTAGCCAAGACAATAGTTAAGAACTCTGTAGTACATTGCAAAAGCATTGGAACACTCCTTCAGCCAGTTTTGGCCTTGTGAGAGTGCAAATTTTTCGTGAAAATATTGATAAATTACCATTTTCAGTTGTTCATAGCGCAAAATCATAAAAATGTTCTATTTCTTATTTTTTTCCACTTTTTTTATCCAAAAATATAATGTTTTTTTTGTTTTGTTCAATATTTATTTTGAAAATTATGAGAAATTCATTTAAAGTACAAAGTAATTGTATTGGTAGAGACAAGGTATGAATCAAGAAGAAAGCAATTATTGTTTTAAACGATTTCACATCAAAAATTACAACTCAGTGTATTTTTCATTCAAAAATTGCCTTCCAAATCTTTTCGAGATTCCATACGAGGTGCTTCCTTTCGGCCTTCAGATACAGATGCTATTATACCTTCACGGTTTTTGTTGATTGAGCGCTTAGCAACACTAGCCAGTAGCTGACAAGGTATTAGTGGGTCTGGAAATGGTGGATCTTCAGCATCTACACATTAGAGGTATTGTTGTAATTCCTCATACGGAATTTTCCTTGTAAATGGAATCCCATGAAGGTACCGAGGAGAACTTCTCACAATCACTGAGCTGTGCGCTTTCCAGTTTTCACTCACTGATTGGGACCAACAGTTTTACACCGATTCCGAACGGTATTTTGAGAAGCTTTTTCATGGCTACATACTCGATAGTGTCGCCGTCACTATGCGAGGTGACCGCCGCCG
Source organism: Phaonia tiefii (assembly GCA_963931995.1). Classification (NCBI taxonomy): domain Eukaryota; kingdom Metazoa; phylum Arthropoda; class Insecta; order Diptera; family Muscidae; genus Phaonia; species Phaonia tiefii. The sequence goes on from OZ008371.1 coordinate 167,036,639, forward strand.
AAAGAAATTTGAAGGTGGTCAGAGCAGGGTTCGAACCCAGGATCTCATGTACAAGAGCCGCGCACACTAACCATTGCACCACCGACGGCCACAACACAATAGCCTCTAGCAACTTGAAAGCTCTGCTTGAGGAAATCTGCCTGCTTGGAATTGAACTGTGTACATTCCACACTGAGAGAATTGTCTTCATAATACCTATGAATTTCTTCATAGATTCTATGAAATTTTTCATTATTTTTCAGTCAAAGAAACATTTCATAGAATCTATCAAAGACATTCATTGATTCCATGAAGTATAATTTTTGAAACTTTTTGTGCAAACTTCGTAATATGTATGAAATTGCTACATAAATTCCATGAAAATATTTCATAGATTCTATGAAAAATATTTCATACCGCTTATGAAATATTTCATAGATTATTTGAAGCTAAATCTACGAAATCTTCCTAAAATATATGAAAGTCTGTTATAATAACTATGAATTAGTTGCATAGGGATCTATGAAAATTTTTCATGGAATTTATGAATATGTTTCATAAATTCTATGAATCATTTTCATAGAGTGAGGGGGTGAGGATCATGGAGAATACTAACGATTGTTTATCGCATTTTTAACGATTATTAGTTTTTCCTTATTCTTTTCTTAACCCTTTTGATTTAGTTTTCATGCTGTACAGCAACATCTCCAACAACAACATCAATGCTTCTGCTTGTGATTAGAATGGAAGGAAAAAAATCTAAATGGGCGCTTCGCGTTTCTGATTCTTGGGATTGTACTGAGCAAAAAAGTCCACTAGACCATACGTCTACGGTGAACATTGAGCTTCCAGGTTTTGACTTGCAGTTTTTTCTCAGACTTTTGTCACGTTTTTTGCATATTTTGGCCTATAACAGCCAAACCTTTGAGATTTTCGATCCAATACTAAGACAAAAATTGTAGCCAAGACAATAGTTAAGAACTCTGTAGCCAGTTTTGGCCTTGTGAGAGTGCAAATTTTTCGTGAAAATATTGATAAATTACCATTTTCAGTTGTTCATAGCGCAAAATCATAAAAATGTTCTATTTCTTATTTTTTTCCACTTTTTTTATCCAAAAATATAATGTTTTTTTTGTTTTGTTCAATATTTATTTTGAAAATTATGAGAAATTCATTTAAAGTACAAAGTAATTGTATTGGTAGAGACAAGGTATGAATCAAGAAGAAAGCAATTATTGTTTTAAACGATTTCACAACAAAAATTACAATTCAGTGTATTTTTCATTCAAAAATTGCCTTCCAAATCTTTTCGAGATTCCATACGAGGTGCTTCCTTTCGGCCTTCAGATACAGATGCTATTATACCTTCACGGTTTTTGTTGATTGACCGCTTAGCAACACTAGCCAGTAGCTGACAAGGTATTAGTGGGTCTGGAAATGGTGGATCTTCATCATCTACACATTAGAGGTATTGTTGTAATTCCTCATACGGAATTTTCCTTGTAAATGGCGATTCAAATAACAATGCTTTGTCCTCTAAATCGATCATGTGAAACGTAATCCGTAAAATCAAATTGATGTTTGGTTTTACATATTCGCGAAGCTCAGTTAAATAAAATGCGTTGTAGCGAATATACAATATTTTTTTGAGTCCCAATTTACGAACTTCTTTACAATCATCGAATAACATGCTCCACAAAACATTTTCACTGTGTGCGAATTAGGAATTATTCTGTATTACGGGATTAACGATGTTACGTAAGTTGTCTGGTAAATATTGCGTCCATTGGATGAATTTTCCCAGCAGAGCACTACCGTATACAGCCGAATTGTAGTATTCGACGTTGAAATACATGGGAACATACACTTTCATGATGTACCTTGCCAAAATTTGTAAATTTTGTGATGGGTTTTCTGTCGCAATATACACACGGAGCAATCTACTAGCTGTTGTTATCCATTTCGAATGTACCACCGGTCCAGGTTTGATGTTTGCAAGATTAATGGAGCAACTACCATTTGAAGCGGCTTGGGCAATTTGGTATAGATATTTAACGTCCGTGGAAAGTTGATTTCAGCATCTGTACTCATTGAAGGAATGTGTTCAAGTGGAATAAGTTGAAAATTTTCGATAACCTGAAAAATGCTTAGCTTATTTCAATAAAAAAAATTACAAAACTATAACGTATAGAAAAAGAAGTACATAAAGTTATGATATTTACTTGTAATGTATTGCAACTATCTATCCTTTGAGCTAACGATCCAGTGCTTTTGTCGGTCCAGTAGTGGCCGATTTTTCGACAGCGTTGTACAGATGTCGGAACGGCAATTCGTTGAAGTGAAGTAAACAGATAAACCAATGTATTGGTCTATCTAGATAGCGTTCGATGAGACGCAATACACCTCCAGATGTGCCAGTGTTTACCACCTCACCGTCACTACAGACGGCAATTAAATTTTCAAGTGAACGATTTCTAGATTTGAAAAATGCAATCAATTCGGCTTGTTTTGCTTTGGAGGTTTCCCCTTTGCCTTCTAAATTCACATAGCCAATTAGTGACGAATGTGGTTCACGTATTACTACTAGGTGTGGTTATTTTCGCATTGTAGTGTGATATACACTTCATTCATTTTCTCCCGAGTTAATGAATCATTTTGGCGACCATCAAACGAAAAAGCGATCAACGATTCACCATCGTGATTTGCTCGTAAAATATCGTGTCTCGATTTTTCACGCTCTCGGCTCACTTTTCTTTTATCCATAATATTGGTTTCACCTCGCTCATTCTTAAACTGTATGTCAGCGAATAAAGCTGAAGCCAAAATAGATGCTAATCGATCGGATACCCCAAAGCGATCGCACATCATTGCAAACCGTGGTGTACTATATCGTGGAGTATAGATTCTTCGCACGGTTGGTGTATGGATTTCCGAACCAGGAGGTTCATAGTTTTCTAATTCATGCACATCTGATGCGGTTGGTTGAAATATTGGATCAGATGATGCACCTGAATGTAAAGATGATAACACAGTCGATATTTCTGTTTCGACTCGCAAATATTCCGGTATTGTATGTCTGGGTTCGTTATGCTGATCCAACATGAATTCATGGAGTCGGTCAGGAATTTTGCCACAATTACATCGAGCTGTTTTGAGCTGGCATTTCCATTTTCCGATGTAAAATATTTTCGTTGTGCTGTCAACAAATTCTCTGAATTTAGCATCATTTTTTGTTTGTCTCTTACAAGCTTCTCAGTAATTTTTCAATAATCTGCTCAATTTCTTAATAATAGTGGTATTCATGCAAACAAGAAAACCTGGAACTTTTGCTCAGCGTAAGTTTACCCCGAAGCGTTTCATGAGGCACCAAATAAAGTTGCTCAGTGTATCTGTGCAGCAATTGTCAAAAAAGACTGATAAAAAGAATAAATAAAGTAAAATTAAAAGTATATGCTTATAGGGCGTATAGGGACTAAATCTACCAAAGTCAAAATCTGCTAAAACCAGATTTTATGCTGCTACTAAAACCATTCATTTGCAAGCGCATGGGCTTGCGCAGTCGACGTTATGGTGACAGTAATACGTTGCTGTTGATATGGCAAACTTGTGGTAATGTGACACACGTATACGTCAGCTACTTCGGACAAAGTATGTGTGATGTTGTGTGTTTGGTTGTTTCGTTGTTGTTGCTATGGCCAAACAAAGCGAGTCATTTGATGTTCAGCATTGCCCGGTGTATACAAAGACAAGTAGAAACGGTGTTAAGTTCGGCCGGGCCGAAGCTTATATACCCTCCGCCATGACAATTTACACTCACACTCTCCACTCTTTGCCTTCCCTTAACAGTTTTTATTTTAGGTACCCCCGCTACACCCACCACCCACACAAACACTCCACGCCACAGCAAGGTCAAATAAATCACCAACATATCAGTAGTAGTAGTAATAGTTGTTGTTGTTGTTTTTTTATTATAGTGAAAGGTAAGTCCAATAAAATGTGGGTGCGGAGCACTCTCAGAGCAAAGAGAGTAATGACGTATTATACGTACATATATAAAAATGAGATAGCAAGAGAGCAACGCCAATTTTGTGAACTTGTGTAGCGTATGTACGAATATAACAATGTATGTCTGTTTATACAAGTGTCTGTTGCTTTGCATTCTTTGACTTTTGTGGGAATAAAACAAAAAGTATTGAGCATGAAAATAATGACACATGTGCTTGCACTGGTCTTTAAATAATTTTAAGTATTAATATTATTTAACTGTAACGTCATCATATGATTGAACGCTGTTTTTTATTTTCTAATGTAACATTTACGAATGTGTTCATAGAAATCGAACAGGTACCGTGTAGCAAAAAGGTGTTAACACATAGCCCGTGAGTTCGAACACTCATTGGATTTTTTTTTTCACATAAATCAAAAACCCTCTCTTTTTTTCAATACACAAATATTGACATTGAAATGTCAAAAGTTTTCACGTTTCTTTTTCCAGGTTTGCTCAGCAAATTTGCCTCGAAAACTTTCCACTTTTGTGCAAGTCGCTATGTATGGGAAATTTGTTTGTTTTGACGTTTGCTGTGAGAGTTTACGATGTTTTCGAGTTTACGAGGTTCTTTCGAGCTTTCATGCAGACCACTAATATTTTTTTTTCAATAACCTCAATATTTAATTAGTTCCAAATTTGTATCAATTTGTCGCAAACGTGTGGCGTGAATGTGTCGTATGAAAACATTTTATTTGCGTTTTTGCAACGAGCGGGCAAGAAAAAAATAATGTTTCAAAATGTCGCTCGTAGTTGGAAGCCGAATGCCAAAACGTCTTGCGAAGGCATATGTTCTAGATTTGATGATGACGCTGATGATTCTGGCTGCGTCTCCATCTCCACATTCTCTGTATTATCAAAATCCACTGGATTATCCATATTTTTTATATTTTAAATTAAAAAAATGTTTTTTATTTATACGCGAAACAATTATTTCTAAAACTTTCTTTCTAATTATTTCTAAAAATTGCGGCAGATATTTCAAAATGCGTATTTAAGTTTATATCTGTATTTGATGCTGTGATCGTTTACAATAAACTAACAAAAATGCGTCAAATGAACTGAAAACATTAGAAGAATAAAAAATAAGAAATAAAATAAATAGAATAAAATAATTTTGCGCTATGAACAACTGAAAATGGTAATTTATCAATATTTTGACGAAAAATTTGCACTTTCACAAGGCCAAAACTGCCTGAAGGAGCGTTCCAATGCTTTTGCAATGTACTACAGAGTTCTTAACTATTGTCTTGGCTACAATTTTTGTCTGAGTATTGGATCGAAAATCTCAATGGTTTGGCTGTTATAGGCCAAAACATCCACAAAAAAAAGGTGACAAAAAGTGGTGAATTTTCTACATTTTCGACTTTTTGACCATTAAAACGAAGTTTTTTCTAAGTAATATGTTCAGAGAAATTGTAGCCCGAGACAATAGCTATAACTTACAAAATTTCAAATAGTTTTCGAAATATGAGCCCAAGAAAATTTGCAAATTTTCCAAAAAAATAAAGTCTGAGAAAAAAATCCAATGAGTGTTCGAACTCACGGGCGATGTGTTAACACCTTTTTACTACACGGTACCTGTTCGATTTCTATGAACACATTCGTAAATGTTACATTGGAAAATAAAAAACAGCATTCAATCATATGATGACGTTACAGTTAAATAATATTAATACTTAAAATTATTTAAAGACCCAGTGCAAGCACATGTGTCATTATTTTCTTGCTCAATACTTTTTGTTTTATTCCCACAAAAGTCAAAGAATGCAAAGCAACAGACACTTGTGCATACATACATACATTGTTATACTCGTACGATATAACCGAAGATCAACATAAAATACTTTTTTAATATTACTCCAAATTAATACTCCAAATTAAAACACTTCAATCTCGGCTCGCCGATATCGGATCGCCTTAATTTTTGGCCTAAACTCTTCGTCGAAACCCGCACTAGCTTTTTAATCCAAAAATTAATAAAATCGGCTATGAATTTCCGGAGAAAATCGCGTGGGAAAATTATATGAAAATCGCCCAATAATCACTTTCAATACCGACTGCCAAGCAACGAACAAACAAACAATGATTTACTCTTACAAACCTAACACTTGCGTATGTATTAAATTTATAGTTTACTGCCCTAGAGGCGCGCGTATAGATGTTAACACATCAAAAACTGCAAGTCAAAATCTATAAGCTCGATTTTCACCGTAGACGTATGGTCTAGTGGACTTGTTTGCTCAGTACAATCCCAAGAATCAGAAACGCGAAGCGTCCATTAAGATGTTCAAATCGCCCCACCCTATTGTGCATGTTGGGCTGAACAAAGTAGAGGTTCACGCATTAGAACAGCTGATTTTGCTTTCTTATGACCCAAACTGTCAAATTCAGTGTATTGTTGTTTGTCGTTGAATCTTTTTCCCTTCTAATTTTATAGATATATATGTCGATTTCGCAACCCAGCTGAAATGTAGGCATCTAAAATATGTGTACGTTAATAAAGAATGAAGTTCATAAAATATTTCTAAAATCCTTTCTCATGAAATGTATAAAAAAATATAAAATTTTTAATGAAGAATTTTCAATACGATAATGAAATGTTTTTATACAATTAATGAAGAATTTTTAATGCAACTTGTCTATGTACACATTTCGTAAATTTCGTAAAATTGATAACATTTTATTCATAGGATCTATGAAATCTACGAAAAACTTCATAGGATAAATGAAGAATGTTTCATTAATATTGTGAAGAAAATTCTTTCAGTGCAAGCTGATGTCATCCCGCACATACTTTAAACACACTAACGCCCTGCTGGTGTTATCGAGACCGGACGCCTCACTTATTACGGGACAGTGTCTCATTGGACGGCACGCAGAGAGACTGAAAGTGTTAAGAAATTACATTTTTAGAAGCTGTTGTGACGATGAGGAGGTGAAGTCGATAGAACACCTTCAGTGTCTGTGCCCCGCTCTTTCCAGAATGGGGCGGGCTGCTCTAGTCTCATATTTATTTGGGAAGTTAGCAAATCAGGCTGGTCTTAGCATCTGCCAACTCTGGAGCAGTTTGAAGCAATCAAAGTGATTCAACGGGAGGGACAAAGAAAATCTCGTCTTATTTCTTTTTTCTCGGTAATATCACAACGGTTTACAAAGTCTAAGTGAGCCTCACATGGAGGCTGTCAATCTGACCTAACCTAATCTGCCGTAACAAGTCACTACAAAGTCTGTGACAACGCTGCTAAAATGTTGCAATAATTGTGGCTTCAACAAATTAAATTGTTGTTATACAATCGGGTTTTTTATAGACACCCAATTTAAAATGGCTATAACCTAAAACAGTATGTAATTCTTTGAAAACTTTAGTAAATGCCAAAGTTCTTTCAGCTTTTCGGAGTAGAATAGTTTTTCTACTATCGTTTCATTGTATTCCTATTATTTTTTGTTATTGAAAATCTCCTAACCACTCAAGACTACAAAAACTTGTTCTATTTCCTTACGGGTAATCTATTTTATATGTGTATACATGGGTATATCTATTTTGTTTCTTAACAAAAATCACAACAGTTTGTTGTGTTCTTATCGTGGAGCAATTTGGTGCACAATGAAAACAAAAGAAAAACAAAGCCATGAAAAATATAAACTAAAAAATTATTAACAACTAAATGCGAACAACACTGACTCTGAATTCGAACTATAAAATAAGTTTGGAACCACCACCACCAACATCATCTATCTATGTATCCATCCACGTCCAAATACAATGCAGCCGAGCGAGCAACAAACGGCATCAGCCAAAAGCCAACACAAAAAGTTAAAATATTGTTATAAACTAAACGAGAGTGAAATGAATTTTAATTGAGGCCAACGCACTAAACAACATTCGGTCACCATAATCTCAGCCAACTCAGACACAAGTTTTGTTGATGTTGTTGGTGTTGTTGTTGTTGCTGGTGCTGGCACTGCCGCTGATCTAACAGCTATTGTCGATGCTGATGCGATTTTGGCTATAACTATGCTGGCTGGTGTGGCTGGTGTTTATTTTTAGTGTATTGTTTCTGCTTTATAGCCGCAGCATTCATTTGTTAATATTAAGTCGTTTATAAAACAATGCTATCAAATAGAATAGATAGACAGGGATGGGCAATTGAATTTAAACGTCAAAGGTCAAAGAGATGGAGAAACATAACAAAATAAAAACACATTTTAATGTTCATTTGTTATGTTCTAACACAAGCAAAAGATTGCAAAATTGTTGTTAAACAATATTTGAATATATATTAATTTTATACTATTTGTTCAAATTTTCCTAATTGTCGGACAAAGCTGGATGTAGGGTAAATGCCCACCAATACAGTAGTACTGCAAATACAACCTAAAGGCCTTTGCTTTAAGACAGAGTTAGGGGCGATTCACTTATGGGTAGTTTTTTGGAAATATACCAAATATTCCATTAGATTAGATAAAGACTGGCCTTATTTATCATACAAAAGATATACGAGGGTTGCTCTATATATTTCTGGCCTAGTAGTGAAAAAGCAAATTTTGATAATCAAAAATTGGTTTTATTGTTTTTCAAAATATTCTTCATGAAGACCATTATACACATTTGCATGCGGTTGACCCAATTTCCGTAGTAATTTTGCCACTCCGAATAGGGGAAGCTGCAAAACATGCAACAAATTTTTTTAGCAGCAGGAATAAAAACACATTATTAGGTGCGAAATCGAGGCTGTAGGACGGATGACCCATCAAATCATTGTCGTGATGGAGAAAGATTCTTGTCTGGGGTATTGATTTCTACTCTTACTTACTTAGGAGGACAGAAACAAACCGGACGGGTCAAGGGTTGAGGATAACATGATCCTCCAACTGGCTCGATATTCAGCCTCCTCCTCTAGCTGGAAACATCAAGCTCTCGCTGGCAATATTCCACCTAGTCATTCCAGCGAAGTCTTGGTCGTCATATTTTTCGTTGTCCTTCTGGATCATTCTGATCCATTATACTGAAACGGACTAGACAGCGTAAACGCGCTATTTTGATATGCATAACCACGTCGATGTCTCGATACACAGACAGAAATACAGATTTTCTATGTCGAGATACAGATGCTACCGATTTCCTATTACTTTACTTTTATTGACTATTTTACAATCTCATGAGTTCACAAGTCTTACACATATTAATTAAACAAACAAATTAAACATGCTTCAACAGGATTCTCCAGCTGGCTATATCCTTCGCATTTTCTCGCCAGTTGGTAACACCTAGGATACGGAGGGATAATTCTGCCTGGTCTTTCCAGCGGAGACTTGGTCGTTCTGTTTTCTTGCTTCCATCGGGTACGTTATCGAAACCCTTTCGCGCTGGCTCATCGTTGTCCATTCGGATAACTTGGCCTAGCCAACGCAATTGGTCTAATTTGATTCGCCTAACTATGTCCACGTTAGAATATAGATGATATAGCTCTTGGTTCCAACGACGCTGGTACTCGACGTTTTCCCTAACAGGACCATATATTTTACGGATAATTTTTCTCTCGTATACTCCCGTATATGTCAAGACAGGTAAAATGAGAGTCTGATATGGCTGGACTTTTGTCCGTTGAGAGAGGGCTTTGTTCCTAAACTGGTTGCTGAGCCCAAAATAGCATCTATTTGCAAGCACAGTTCTCCTCTCTCTCTCTCCTGGCTGACGTTGTTGTCCTTGCTCACGGCGGCTCCAAGGTAGACAAATTCATCTACCACTTCAAAATAAAATCGGCTGTCAACGTTCAAGTGCGGACAAACTCGAGAGGTTTCTCTAGTCGTTGACATCATTAATTTTGTCTAGCACTCATTAACAGCAAGACCCACCTCCGCTGATTCGTTTTCGATTCTTGAAAATACTGCAGTAACCTCTCGCAAATTTCGGCCACTGATGTCTATGTCGTCAGCATACGCCAGCAACATATGGTTTTTCATGTTAATGGTCTTGTTCGTATTTACTGCAGCTTTTCTCATTATTATTTCCATTAAGATGTTGAAGAGATTGCACGAAAGTGTGTCGCCTTGTCTCAGTCCTCGCTTGGTACAGAATGGTTCAGTGAAGTCTTTCCCCACTTCCATTGCTAATTTGGTGTTGGTCAGCGTCATTCTACAGAGGCGGATCAGTTTTGTCGGAATTCCAAGTTCAGACATAGCTTCGTGCAATTTTCCCCGTATGGGGCTATCGAAAGTAGCTTTATAATCGACAAAAATATAGTATGGATTTGGCGTAGCGTGAATATTTGGTCAGTCGTGGACTTGCCTGGTCCAGAACAACACTGAATGGTTCAATCAGTTTTTCAATAAATGGCTTTAGTCTTTCACATAATACGCTCGACAAGACTTTATACGCGATGGATAAATGACCACGATAGTCGAAACAGACTCACGGATCACCCTTTTTGAATAAAGGACATAATACACTGAGACTCCAACCGATTTCCTATTATACAAAAATAATAATGGTGTCCCATAACATCCCATGAAGGGATTGAGGAGAGCTTCTCACAAACAGTGAGATGTGCGCTTTCTAGTTTTTACACTCACTGATTGGAACCTAGAGTTTTACACCGGTTCCGAACGGTACTTTCAGAGCTTTTTCATGGCTAAGTACTCGATAGTATCGCCATCACTAAGCGAAATGACCACCGTCCACAGAAATGTAAGGTGGTCTGAGCAGGGATCGAACCCACGTTATTATGTACAATAGCCGCACACACTAACCATTGCACCACCGATGGCCACAAAATTATTTTCTATTATAGGACCAGACATTTTCTCTCGAAGACACCCACTTATTTTTCGACAGCATGCGCTTTGACCCAGGATTCTGCGCCATAAAGCAAAACTGGTTGTAAAGGGTGTCTCATTCTTACTGAGAATATAAATATAAAATATAAACGCGTATTTTTTGAGATAGTTGTGATTTTGTTATTGAATTGTAAAGAACACATATTCTGATAAAGTACGGAATAAAATATTCATCAAATTGCCCCAACGTTTCTGATGACAGGCCATTACTATTTTCATGAATCAGCATAGGAAACCATGTTATCCTTACACTTTAGGTATAGGGTATGTTCAGGAATTTTATGTAGAAATTTACGAGAAACATTTCTGTGGAATACTTTAACCCCTAAAATAGGGGTGTAATGTACAAAAAATTTCCCCATAAAATTTTACTGTATGTTTCTTAAGACACCAGAGTACAAAACTCAACTTGAATGTTAAAACTTAAAATCCATTCAAGGGTTAATTTCATACTTTTTCCTAGTTGACGCTGAAACATCCCACAAAACTGCATTTTAAGGGGTTGGTGTGGTTTGAAAATCAAAGAGTGTTCGAACTCACAAGCGATGTGTTAACACCTTTTTGTTACACGATGCCTGTTCGATGTCTATGAGCACATTAGTAAATGTTACATTGGAAAATAAAAACACAACTATTTTTGTGCTGAAGACTCATTTGCTATTGCATTTTCTTTTTTCTTGCATCTACTTTAACTTTAGATGTAACATTGTTAAAATACATAAAGCAATATTTAGCTTACTGAAATAATTGTTTTTGTTTTGTCATAAACAGAGCGACGACAAAAAGTATTGAATAGTGTAGAGAACTTATTGCACTCATTTTCTGCTCTCTTTATATAATATTTCAATATAAATGCACCATTTCGAGAATGTTATTACATAAAACAATTCAAAAGCATAAATGTTTCAAAAGGCAATAATGTTTCACATCAAAATTATAAATGGACCAAATTATGACAAAAAGCGAGTACTACATTTTGAATCAGTGTCGCCAGTGCTTTTAAATCATACAATTCGTTCCATGAGTTCTCTATACTATTCAACACTCTTTGGCGATGACGACTATTCAATGCCCTTTGGCGGCGACAAAAAGTATTGAATAGTATAGAGAAATTATTGCACTCTTTTTCCGCTCTCATGTAGAGAGTCTGAGTAAAAGAGCATAAACGAGTCTTAGTCTGTTTATAGAATATTTCAATATAAATGCACCATTTCAAAAATGTTATTACATAAAACAATACCAAAGGCATACATTTTTCAAAAGGAATCAATCTTCACATCAAAATTATGAATGGACCAAGTTATGACAAAAAGAGAGTAATACGTTTTGAATCATTCGCCAGATGTCGCCAGTGCTTTTGAGTCATACAATTCTTTCCATGAGTTCTCTATACTATTCAATACTCTTTGGCGTCGAAGAACTGATTGTTTGTTCGATGCCGCTACATCAATACCATCATACTTATTTGTAGGCAGAGACTGTTGTTATACAACAATCACGTATGTGATGCTAACGCTGTGTGTTGTTTGCATGTGTTCACTTTGATAGCTTGACCTCCCAGTGCCTATAGATGTTAACACATCAAAAATGACATAGACAAACATTATCCGGTCACGAACAACCCCGAGGGGTCAGGAACATGACAAAACGAAGATAACATATTTCGCCAACCAGATCGATCTTTTGCCTTATCTTTCCAGTTGGCAATACCAAGTGTACGTAGGAATTCGTCAACCTGATCCCTCCAGCGGAGTCTTGGGCTTCCTATTTTTCGTCTTCCTTCGAGTTCGGATTGGAAAACCCTTCGTGCTGGTTCGTCTTCATCGATTCTACTGACATGTCCTAGCTAATGCAATCGCGTTGTTTTGATCCGCTTAACTATGCCAATGGTGAGATATAGCTCATACAGCTCATGGTTCATGCGTCGCCGATACTCGCCGTTGTGCACTATAGGGCCATATATATTTCGAAGTATTTTTCTCTCGAAGACTGCTAGAGATGTTTCGTCTGCTTGCGATAAGACCCAGGATTCTGCGTCATAAAGCAAGACAGGTTGTATGAGAGTCTTGTATAGTTGGACTTTTGTTACTCGAGAGAGGGCTTTAACTCTAAAGTGCTTGCTTAGCACAAAAAAAAAGTATATGCGCAAACACAATTCTCCGATTGATCTCATGGCTGACCTTGTTGTTTTTGTTAACGGCAGATCCGAGGTATATAAATTCGTCAACCACCTCGAAATTGTAACGGTTATCAACGTTCACACTTTGGTCTAATCGCGTGGAGGCCCTGCTCGTTGAAACCATTGATTTTGCTTGTCTTCATTTACCGTCCGACCCACCTTTCCTGACTCCTTCTCAATGCTCGAAAACACCGCAGTAACTCCTCTAACTGTGCGTCCAATGATATCTATATCATCAGGATACGCGAGCAGTATCTGACTTTTGCTGCTGATGGTTTTATTCATGTTGACAGCAGATTTTCTCAGAATAATCTCTATTAAGATGTTAAAGAGATCGCACGATATGGTGCCACCTTGTCTGAGGCCTGGCTTTGTTTGGGAAGGTTCGGCAAGATCCTTACCAACTTTCATTGTGGATTTGATATTCGCCGAGGCCATTCTGCAAATGCGTAGGACTTTTGGAGGAAACCCAAGCTCAGATATTGTTTCATAGAGTTTCTGGCACTAAATTTAAATGTGTAATCGGTCTGAAATCGTATTTAGTTTTTTTTTTATTTTTGGTGACGTTTTTTTTTGTGTGTTATTTAAGGCCCTTGAGCTAAACAGATCTTAAGTGACCACAAAATATAAAGAAATGTATGCAGCGCGGATTACAAATTGATAAATTAATTATTACCGATCCATTGACTAGTCATGCTTATCCCATCGTTTGACAGTCCAAATATTCTTGAGTCTAAAATTAGAATACCAAATCCCGCTGATGCACCATCGCCGCTATAAGCTTCAAAATAATTCCCTTTGTAGATAAACTTGTTTCACTTTTTTGGCAACACTTTGAAGTGATATTTTTTTCTCCATCACTTCCCTATGTAATGACGAGTACCACAAACTCGTCTCAGACTAATCAAATTCACTCACATGAATGAATTTTCGTATTGTATGTACATAAGTATTTGTAAGTTTAGTCAGTTGGCTTAAAGAGTTGGCTTTCGTGTTGTTGCCCGTTCTTTTGGAGTTGGCTTAAAATCAAGTTGGCAGCAGCATGTCTGATTGGATTTTTTTCCTTTTTTTCTTGGTACACATCCGCCTAACTATACGAAACTGCATATATTACTGGTATTTGTGTTGCATTAAACCATCCAAAACATGTGAATGTATGTAATACTTTGGTTGTGTAGTAGTGGTAAGTAGTAGTACATGGGATTACATGGGATATCGTGTTCATCGATTATTGTATTATAGCTACCGCTTGGACACTGAAAGCTTCCTAGATCATGGTTATGTCGTTCCTTTAATACGTTGCAGGGAAGTTTTGACTTTATTTGGATTTCATGTTAGTTTTTTCATAAGTGTTGTGTTGTAATATTTGCTTTTATTAAATTGTTTATAATTTTTTTTCCTAATTTGTTTTATTTACATAAATTATTATTATTTACTTTTCAATTTAACATGCAAGTTTAGATCAATAAAATGTTCATATTTACACATGACTTGAAGTTATAAATTGCAAGAATCGAAATATAGTTTCAGGGAAATGTTGTAATGTACAGAGTAACTCTTTGCCCAAGCTCTTTGTTAATGTTTCTTGTTACTATTGGGTAACTGTAATATATTTTCTTGTCATGTAAAAATATTTGTAATATTCTATTGAATTTATAGGCTAGAAATTATAAATGCATATACAGGGTGGTTCCTTGGCTCATTTCATGAAAATATGTCCTTGGCTCATTTCATGAAAATATGTCCATCTACGACCACCCCCGAAAATGCAAGGGGGCGAAATGGCAGCGGTTTGAAAATTTTCGGATTGGTGGTCGGAGGGTACTAGGGTAAAATTGCAAAGTTCTGAACCAGTGGTCGGATTTTTTTGGGCTTGTTGGCAAGGCATTTAAGAGACCTTTCAGAATCATTAACAAAAATTAAATTTGATTTACGTTCGTCATCAATTTGATGTAAATTGGCTATCATTTTGATGTAAAAATTGTTTACTAATCTGTAGCGAAATTTTTTGGACTACTTTTCATTGTAAAAACTCCACAACGACAAGTTCTAAAACCACATATTATTTGCTATTATGCATTTATTTTCAATAACAATTTCCCATGTACATCCCAAAACACAGTCGCCATGACCTTGCCTGCAGATGGAACCGTCTTCGCCTTCTTTGGACACGATTCTCCCATTCCAGTCTACTGCTTTGACTGTTCCTTTGTCGCAGGTGTGTAATGGTGGACCCATGTCTCATCCATGGTTTTAAATCGGCGCAAAAATTCGGCTTTATTGCGATAAAACATCACCAATCACGCTGTTTTTACTTTATTGCGCACAGCTGTCTCTTCCTCAAATCTTAGGTCAATGTACGATGTATAGCACGTTTTGAAATGCCTATCAGTTCAGCTAGCCAACGCATCTTCAGTCGATGAACATCTAATACCATTTTGTGGATTTTCTTAACCATGACTGGCGTAGTCACCCTAATTGGTCGACCAGTACGGCGTTCGTCTTGGCAGCTCGTACGACTTCCTTTAAGCTCTGCAATCCAATATTTTACAGTCGTGAACGAAGGAGCAGACTCCCGAAAGTATAATCTAGCTCGGCTTTAATATTGCGTGGACTGAGATCTTTCAAATGGAAAAATTACATAACCGTGACCAATTTTTTCCCTGTTTCCAAATTCACTGAGATCGTTTAGTCTTGATGGCTCAAATACATATACTAAACAACGTGGCGCCTAGAAACTTCACACATATATTTTATAAGGTTGCCACTTTTCACAAACCATTTTATATCAAACTACTGGCAACATCTATATGTCAGGTCGGGTAGTTTTCATAATGACTATTAAAAACTATTGCATTTTTTTTCTCTGGCAATGCAAATGCTGGTTGTGGAATCGGATGCCAATTGTCATGAACTATGGCAACGTTTTGATATGTTAAAATATTTTGACTTCTGGAAATACTGTTTTTAAAGTGTTTTATATTCAAAGGTTTGTGGCTTCGATCGGTGTTCCATCGTAGTACTTTCAAATTCATAAACCGGTACATATACAATATTTGAAAAGCAAAACTGGAAATACTTCCGATTAGGGCATCCAATTGGACAGGTTTTTCAATTCAGATATTTCGATATATCTAAACTTTTAAATTCCGAGATTCCGATATTAATAGATATCGATACTGAACGTCTTTAATTAAAAAATTTTAAAATCATTTTTTTACTGAAAAATCCTCATCAGCGGAATTCTGTATCCTTTTAATGATAAAAGTCGGTAGTTAACTTCACAAACTTCGGAAGTTTTGTATTGAAATTTTATGAATTTTGACAACTGCATTTATTTAGCTTTTTAATTATTTTTCTTTTGATGTTCATTCTGGAAGTGACCCCGCCGAATACATAGGGCAATTAAAGTTTTATCTTCTAAAGATGAACGCAGTTTTGTGACAAAATTATCAGTTTTCAAATATTTGTAAGCATTTCGAAGATACGATCTCCGCCTTCCATCCTCCCCGAAAGTGATAATCTCCCTGCGTACAGCTTTCAATACATCCGGCGAACCATTACCCGTTTTTGATTGGGGCTAATTTTTCATATCATTGCAAAGGGCAAGTAACTCCTTTAGCGACAAGCTGGCTGAACCATCTACTGAATAACTGTCAGACGATTTATCGGTTACTAACTCTGGCTCCCCTGTAGATTTGTTAAGTCGCTGATGCAGTTCAATCACAGCATTGACAATCGCATATTTCCTGTGTTGACGAAAATCTAGAGCATTGTCCACGTTTCCATATCGCGGACGACTTTTTCTGAAGTAATGCACTAAGCCAAAAACATTGTCCGTCGTTCGTTGATACACGTCACCAAAGATGATTTCAAATGGACAACCAAATCTGATGTTCCCAAGTTGCTAATCATGAACATTATGGCTGTGTCGGCTGACAAAGGAGCGGCATAATTTCGACACAATGCCTCTACGGCCAGTTTCGCCGGTTCAAGACATGCGACAACCGATTAAATAATGTCAAACTCCTAATCACTGATCTCAATTTTTGGGTCAATATCAATGAGTGATTTTCCGCTGCAATTTTTTAACTTTAAGAAGGGCTGAAGCATTGCATCGTGTTTTCGTGTCCTTGATCAATTGAGATCTTAGGCACATTTTTGTAGTTGACTGTTTCCTTGAATTTTCAACGGTTTGCTACCTATGGACCTGAACAGGAGAAAAGAGGTAAAAAAATCGAATTGTGTACAGTTTTTTGCGATTAAAGTTTTTTGAAATGAAGTTTTTTTGATTTTATACGTTCGCAATTTTTGTTCTTTATGATAAGACCTACAACTTTCCCTCAGAGAGTAGATCAAAATTCCAAACGGTTTGCAAGATATGAGCCTACAAAAAGATCGCTTTTTTGCAAAAATTACACCGAGGCCCCAAATCTTTGGGGGCCCATAAAAAAAGTGCATGACTTTGGGCAAAACTGGGAGACACGGGTCTTTTTTTTTTTGCTGTGTTAACATCTTTACAAATTCACAAAGTCAGTATATGCAAACACATTTTGTCCTACTGCGATCATACAGATTGTTTTTCGTTAAACTTCTCCGAAACGGCTGGACCGATTTGTATGACATTTTGTGTGCATATCGGGTAGGTCTCAGAATCGGCCAACAACTGTTTTTCATACCCCTAAATGAAAAGGGTGACCCAACCCTATATAGAGACAAATTTGTCCGACTGCGAAACACAGATTGTCAAGCTGCGATAAAAAACACACTGATGTAGCGGCAGCGAATAGTTATCTTGTATGGGTGCGGAGCACTCTCAGGGCAAAGAAATTAATGACGTGGTTCTACGTATATAAAAATGAGATAGCAAGAGCGCAACGAAAATTGTGTGAACATGTGTAGCGTATGTACGCACATAGCAATGTATGTATGTACGAGTGGTTGTTGCTTTGCATTCTCTTTGTTTTTTTTTTGTGAGAATAAATCCAAAAGTATTAAGCAAGAAAATAATGAAACATGTGCTTGCACTGGTCTTTAAATAATTTTAAGTATTAATACTCTTTAAATGTAACGTCATCATATGATTGAACGCTGGTTTTTATTTTCCAATGTAACCTTTACTAATGTGTTCATAAAAATCGAACAGGTACCGTGTAACAAAAAGGTGTTAACACATCGCCCGTGAGTTCGAACACTCATTGGAATTTGTTTTGTCTTTTATCACGTAGTGGTGTCCGAATATAGTAATATTTTTTCGTGTTGCACTGTGTAATTCAGATCAAATTTCTGCAGCACTTGTGGCACCAGCTCAATGCTCTTTTCTGCAGGACACGACCCCATAACTCTGACTAGTCCAAGATTTCAAGAAGCTTTCTGGGTGAACCTATCTTTTGAATTGCGTTTGCATAATTCACCACCATATTTCGAGCTGTGGTTGTGATTTTGGAACTTCAAACCCGGGAGCATACAAAAGTAAAAACAAAAAAATATTTTCACAGTCGACATTCACAGTCGACATATATCGATATTGAGACAAACCAATTCCGATACCATGAAAATGTCCGGTATTTCCGAGATCTCGGAATCGATACTATCGTTATCGGATGCCCTACTTGGGATAGACTAAACTATATATAATTGTTAACTAATTTATTTGGCTCATGTATGCTCATGTATGCGAATATTTGGTGATATCGGGGGAAAAGTCTATGCCAAATGAAAACTGATGTTATCTCACCACCAGCTAATGGTTCGAATGTTCGAGAAGAATCGAGAAAATAGATGGCGCTATTTGCGAAATGGTTCCTGAACCTGCTAATACTCGTAATACGGATTGGGAGTGGAACTCGTACCATGTGTGGTGAAGTTGAATTCAGTCTCATATTAGACGGGTTAAGGCACACAGCCTTAATTCGGAATTATTGCAAAGTGTTTAGTTCAACTGTACGAATATAATAAAGAAAACTGTTGCACTTGTTGTACTGCCAACCACCGAACCATTTATTTTAGGTTTAGGAATTTAGGTTACCACCGTTATTTGCCCGTTAGAATATTGTCAGACAAATTGGGGAATTAAAATGTCTGGAACTGGTTACTGACGTGTCAAAACCCTTGTGTCGGCATAACGAATAAAGTACAACAAAAAACAAACAAAAGTATTTTAAATATTTTCCTATTTATTGGAGATATTTGCGTAAACACCCATCATCTAACCAGGCTGAGATTTTATTACGATATAAAACCTATAATGTGTAGATTATATATTTATCACCTTGGGGGGTCACCGTTTGCCCGTTAGAAATTGGCTAGACAAAGTGGTATGTAATAGTTTTATATTTTTTTCGTGCAATTTCTCTTATTTTTAATTTAACATTTTTTTTTTCAATGCAATAACAATGAAATGATTATCTGCCCATTATAAAATACATTGATGTTAAAATCTAAACCCACTATGACTTCATTTTCAACACAGCAATTTTAATGATTTCAACTTAATGAATATTATTAATAGTTTTATTATCTTTTCATTGTATCGAACGAAGTTCAATAAATTTTGTTTACAAATTTAAATAAATGACAATGCGGTGGCCAACTAATGACGCACACGTAGAATGTAGGCGTTTCGTAAGGAGAATTTCAAGTCCAAATAAAAATATTTATTCATTGTTATAAATGCCATATGAAGTAATTAAATTGCAATCATAACAAAAAATATGATACAAAAAGTGATAAAAAAATGTGTAAAAAAATTTTTGCTAATCTCAGGTAACACATTTCATAGCAGAAAACACTTGAAGCAAAACGCAAGTAAATATTTTTTAAAAGAATCATCGGAATATACTTTATTTAAATAATGCTAGATATAGAAATTCGTTTATTGTGATAGAGAATATAAAAATCTTAATATTTATTTCTTTAAAGTTAACATTCAAATCACATTTTGTGGCTATATGCTTGAGAGATTCTTACTAACTAATTGATAGTAATTTCAGTTCTGTACATCATAATGAATAAAACCCATAATTGTTTCTTTGACACACATGTTCAAATTCTATGATTCAAATGAAATATTATACTATAAAAGCTTGTCAGCCAACAATTCAGGTCTCTGTTTCAACTAATTCACTGCGAACAGGGTGATTCAAAAAGTACCTTCTTTGTAGTTGGTTGTTAATTTTCTCTCAAGTTTTCAAAATTTGAATGTTCATAACTCTTTTGTTTGAACAGATTTCTGCATCAAAAGAATTTTGTAAAATAGTATGACTTATTGTCTACTCGATATGGAGACCTTAAATTTTCAGAAGCTTTCTGAATTTTTTAAATATTACAAAAAAATATTTTCACATTACATCCCACGAAGGGATGTAGCTCACAATCGCTGAGCTGTGCGCTTTCCAGTTTTTCTAACTGATTGGGGCCTACAGTTTTACACCGGTTCCGAACGTTTTTTTTCAGAAGATATTTCATGGCTTATTAGTATCGCCATTACTAAGCGAGATGGTCGTCGTCGAAAGAAGTGTAAGGTGGTCAGAGCAGGGATCGAACACAAGTTCTCATGCAAAAGAGCCGCGCATACTACCACTGCACCACCGACGGCCACTACTAGATATGAAGACTTTAAATTTTTATTTTTCAAATAACCCCCAATGTTTACTGAAATATCTCGCTTCATAAAACATTCATTTTTGCATCAGACTACTCCCTTAGTCCGCAATGTCAGCAGAATTTCTTTTATCTACTGGTTAATGGCGCACAAAGGTTCAAAACTGTATTTTGATCGGCCAAAAGCCGTCTGCCCTATTACACTACACTATTAGTGTAATGCACCTACGTGCGATTCGAGGAGCTAATACTGATTCGGAGCAATACCTCCACGCTGAAAAAAACGGCCTTTGTAAAATATTCTCCCAAGCATATTCTGCAGGAACCATGTGTATGGTTGGAACACACTTCAAACATTTACATGTTTGCAAGACCCAAACTCAGGTGTATTTAAATGCAAACATTAGCATGTTTACTGACAAATATGTTTGCTTTTACGTGGAAACATATGCGTGCTTCATGCCAAACATCCATATACTTACGTGGAAGCATTCGTGTGTTTCCCCCAAACCTCCATATGCTTACGTGGAAACATATACGTATTTTTCTCCCAAACATAATAATATTTAGTAACGAATTATTCTTTCTTTCCTTATTTATTATAATTAATTTTATCAATATATATCCACATTAACTTATATAAATAATTAATACAAAAAAAGATTTGAATGATTTTTACATTAACTTGAATTAAATGCATTATTTGTTTTATTTTGAATCTGCTGCTCTGTTATTTTTCCTTCCATTGTTGTCTCTTACGTTTTTGTCTTCAGAAGGTTTCAACTATTCATTGGTTATCACTATTCGTTGGTACACGAACAATATACTTATATACACATCTAGTTCATGCAAGACAAGCGTGAATTAATTACTTGTGTTCTTTTTATTATATTTCACAAATGGACCGCCATTCCGATGTTTTCAGTAGAGGCTTAGGCAGAAAAATGGATTCACGTTGTTGCCCTCTCCAGTTTCTTTTCTCAAAATCGTTTCTCACTGGTGGCACATATAAATATATGCGAAACACATGCACAAAAACCAAATCAACGTCACAAACCATTTAACCGTCCGAGCGTTTGGTTATTCTTCCTTCACTGGTCAAGCTCTTTTGATATCCTGTATTCGATGAACCATTGACTACTGAATACATGGAACTCAAACGCAATACATCAGACAAAATAAGAAATACTTCGTTTGCAATTTAAACGCACATTCAGAAATATCTAAGACTCACTAAGTTAGAGAATAATGCAAAAATACAGATCCACACTTACAAGATAGACTCTCTGGATGTCCCTCTTTTATTCTCTTGCTGTCGAGAGAGCATAAACAGTGCCACAAACACGGCTGTATTTGTATCACCAACACAGATAAATTTGGGTCTCAAACACATATACAGGGTGATTCAGAAAGTTCCGGACAAATTTCTCCAGCGTATTCCTTGGCTCATTTTATGAAGAAAAGTCCACTAGGACCATGTCCGAAAATGCCAGGGTGCGAAATGGCAGCGGGTTCAAAATTTTCGGATTGGTGGTCGGAGGGTAAAGTTGCTAACTTCTGAGCTAGTGGTCGGATTTTTAGTAATTCAAAACACAAGGTACTCGAAACTGTTGCTGCAGCAGAGATTAGCGTAAACTTTTACTTTGTTGTCGTTATTCACTTTTAAAAAACCGGGCAAAAATCACTTGTACTTTTCGGGTTCGTAGACACTTGTTGAATGACAAAATTCTATCAATGAATACCTATAAGTACTACTTACTTTTTTAGGCACTGATGAATGGACTGGAAAATGGTCTGGAAAATAAAATCTTAAACGTGTTAATTTACAAAACCAAATAAATGCGTGCTGTTACTTCGCTTCCAAATACAAAAACAAACATTTTCGCATTTCAGTAAAATGGTCATAACTTTGGAACGGTAAAACCTCTGGGCTTCGTTTAGCTCATTTTGGAAAGGTAAGAGGTATGGCTATCTTAAACATAAGTTACCTGCCATCTGTCAGAGAAAATTGAGGTTATGTATCTCGGCGATTTCACTCTTTCTTTTTCTATTTTGATTCTGAAAGGCCTTTTAAAGACGTTTCCAACAAGCCCAAAAAGAAAAAAATCTTACCACTGGCTCAGAAGTTAGCAACTTTACCCTTCTATCCTCTGAACCACCAATCCGAAAATTTTCAACCCGCTCCCATTTCGCAGCCTTGCATTTTCGGACATGGTCCTAGTGGACTTTTCTACATGAAATGAGCCAAGGAATACGCTGGAGAAATTTGTCCGGAACTTCCTGAATCACCCTGTCTTATAACATATTAATGATTGTGTCTCCAACATGTAATATTGAATAGCAAACACAATGGGTTTGGACACAAGCATATTATATTTGTTTATATTTGCGACAAACTCCAAACACATGTTATATTTGCATCTAAACAACAAAAAAACGACAGAGTGTTCAGCGCGTGGTTGCAGCAAAGATTCGCACAATGTTAAGCACAGCAAAGGTCGTAGGAAAGAAACTCGACATATACATAGAAAGCTGGAAGTCGGAACCAGCTATAATTTCCCGATGTAGCCATTGCCTATGCGGAGAAGCTCACTCAGATTCTGGCGTTAAACGCACCCCCGCCTCGTGGCCATGAAACACAATGTAAGTACATTTCGTACTGTGAACACTGCTGCAGAGACCGTACTTGGTTATGAAAAGACGCTTAAGGACAAATCATGGTGCGATGAAGAGTGTCGCATGGCAAGTGATGACAAGAACGCCGCACGTATAGCAATGCTTCAGTCAGTTGCAACGCGAACCGTGGCACAACCTTATAAGGTGCAGAGCAGAGTGGAAACCCGTTTGTTTAAGAGGAAAAAAATTACATATGGTGTCAGGGGACACCCGGTTGGAACGAAATTCCTTTCGCTATATATTATGTATTAGGTTCCAACACGCCTAAGGAGCCCGCTGAAAAATACGATAATTTAAATGGATCTTTAAGAAAATTTACTTTTTGTAAAATTTTAAACTGTATTTAAAATTTTTTTTATTTAATAAATGTATTTTTTAAAAATATATATGAATATGTCTGTAAGAATATGTATTATATTTTCCCGAAAAGGTCCTTTCGTTAATGAGAGGTACTTCTTTTATTAAAAGCTAATGTTTTTTCTAAGAAAAGCTACCATCTTTAATAGGAAGTGCTTTCTGTAAGAAAAGGCCTAAGAGTATGAATTTTTCTTACAAAGAAGTACTTTTTTTAAAAACAGGTACTTTTTAAAGAATTGGTACCCTTTTTAGGAGAAGGTTATTTTTTTAAGAAAATTTACTTATTTTCAGAAAGACTACTTATCTCAAGAAAAGAAAAGAAAAGGTACTATTATATTTTTAAGAAAAGTTACTTTTAAGAAAAGGTATTTTTGTAGGAAATTTATTTTTTTTAAGAGAAGCTATTTTTTGAAGAAAAGCTTTTTCTTTACGAAAGAACACGTACAATTTTAAGAGTAAGTACTTATCACAATAAAAGTTATTTTATTTTACAAAAAGGGTACTCTTTAAATTAAAAGGAGTTTTTTAAGAAAATGCAATTTGTTGTAAGATTATGTAGTTTTTTATGAAAAGGTACTTATTTAAAAAATAATTACTTTTTTTTAGAAAAGGTACTTTTTGTAAGAAAATTTACTTTTTTAAGCAAAGGTACTTCTTTAGGATAAGGTATTTTTTTTAAGAAAAGGTACATCGTTTAAGAATATCATTAGGTATTTTTTTTTTGAGAAAATTTACTTTTTTAAGAAAACGCACTTACTTAAGAAAATTTTATTTTTTTAAATTTCTTTCACTTTGGATTTTCTAAATTTACTTTTGATTCGGTTCAAAATTACAAAATGTAATAAACATGTAATAAACATTGCCGTCGGTGGTGCAATGGTTAGTGTGCGCGCCTCTTGTACAGGAGATCCTGGGTTCGATTCCTGCTCCGACCACCTTAAAATTTCTTTCGACGACGGTAACCTCGCTTAGTGACGGCGACAATATCGAGTACTTAGCCGTGAAAAAGCTTCTCAACATACCGTTCGGAACCGGTGTAAAACTGTAGGCCCCAATCAGTGAGTATAAAAACTATGAAGCGCACAGCTCACTGGTTGTGAGAAGCTTTCCCGAATTCCTTCATGGGATGTATTGGGAAACCATTTATTTTTTATTTAATAAACATGCTCCACCTAGAAAATTTCCCATTAAACAAGAAATATCCCCACACATGGTAGTCTAGACACAAACCAAACCAAAAGTAAGAGTGTAAGAGTAAGTGTGCTGCCAAATGTAATTCCATGCTCAGGGTTGTATTTAATGGATTTGCCAGTCTTGAACTTTGGCTTTTCTAAATTTACTTTTTATTTTGGTTCAAAACTATAATATGTAATACACAGGCTCCACATAGAAAACTTCCCTTTAAACCAAACCAAAAGTACCCAATATAGTTGTTAATAATGGGTTGTAATAAAGTACATAGTTAAATAAAAGTTGTTTAAAACTTTTTCATTAAGCCCCCATCCCGCAACGTGCGAAAAGGAACTTCGTTCCAAAAACCGGTTGTGGGGAAGGCGAGTTTTTTCTGCTTTATTTTAATTTAAAATTATTTAACTCTAAAAAACATCCGACATAATATTGCTTGAATTTAGTTTTTCCATATTACTAAATATGTTCGAAATCGTATCGAAGAGTTTTTGATAGATTGTGGCGGTTAATAAGAATAGTGTTTTTGCATTTTAAGTTACAGTTTGGAAAAATCAACATTTACATTTCTATGTGAAAACTGTATTTCTTTTGATATTAATTCACAAATCGTATTAAATCAGTCTTCAATTACTTGTCCATAGTTTGTAAGGAATATTGGAAACTACAACTCGAAACAAAATTAAACTCGAACCTGTTTATCAGTCGGTTAGCTTTTGTTTAGGTTTTCCAATATTAATTGTGGGAAATATCAAATTTTAAACACAACGAAAAGCAGCTTTTACCGAAAAAAAAACTCAAATCATTTTATTTGGAACCCTCATTAACACTTCTTACTGACATAACTATGTAATGCCATCAGCTGGTAACTAAGGCGAAACAACATTGTTTCCTATTGACTACTGACGGAAATCGCATGTGACGTGTTTCTGACACTGTCTGAAGACCAAGGAAATCGTCATTGTCATCCACAACCAGTGCATTTGTTAGTGTAATAATAACTTATTTCATTTTCCCACTACTGGCAGAGTCCGAATGTCTTCGCAACAAAAATCCAACAATACTCTCTTATATATCAAGCACCAGTCACATTTGTTATTTAAAGTGTGTGATATTTTTTTTGTTGTTTTATTTTGTTTTTAAATTATGTTATTATTTTTAAGTTTTCTTGCTGATGTTGTTGTGGCAAATTGTTCGTTACATTTATTATTTCTACGACTTTTTAATTATAATGTTTTATTCATATAAAAGTGTAACAACAGACATAACACAGAGAGAGGCAGAGTAAAAAGCGCCAAAATAAAAAATAAATAAAAAATAAAACAAAAACGCAAAAATTAAAAACGCAGCTTGAATAGTAAACAAAATAACTTAGCTTTATCACTATAAAAAACAGCTCGCTTTAAAACAACAATTGCACTGTGAGAATGTGAGGATGGAAAACTGTAAAAAAAACAACAGCGGAAAATCAAATGTGTATTTAACTGTAATGGAAAGTTATGTGGTTATAACTAATAACAGCACTCTGCCATGCAATCGTTCGGCTGGTTATATTATCAGTTGGTAGACATGCAGCATGTGAGGAGTTTTGGCCTATTGGTTGATGATGTGGTACAGTGTCAGACATAAATGATAGTTGACACAGTGGCAAGTGGATGGGTTTTGCTGTGAAATGGGTTTCCGCAATTTCGCATAATGTTTCGTCCATACATTTTAATGACGGATCTTCGACGTAACCAAACATCCATTGTTGTCGTTTAGCGATTTTATGGATGCAAATCTTTTCCTTCCCAGTTGTTTTGTCATATTGTGCAGATCACGGCTTCTATGTGTGTCTCTGAGGCTGACTAGGCTTCGTTTGCGATGTTTGTCACGGATGGCACTATGCTAAAACTCATAGAGTAATTCTTAAAACTAGAGCTCTTCTTTAGCTCAGCAAATTTGTGACGTTTGGCCTAGTGTGATATACCAGGTAGAGACAATGTTTCAAAATACCAGGTAGAGACAATGTTTCGAAACAACCAACAAAATAACAACAATGGCATTTCGTTTTGTGCATTAAAATTATTGTGTTAAATACGACCCAAAATGTATGCTAACAATAACAGTCAATAAAAAAATGTAAAACACATTTTAACTTCACAGTTTTTTACCAAAACGAAATGAAAAATTAAAGCCAGAAGCTCTTGTAATTCCACCTGGTGTAAGTCACTTTTCGCCAAACATCTCTCCATGACACCGACTGCACCACGAAGATTGTGAAAGGATACGTCAGATGATTCAAAGGTTCTCTCTTTAAAGAATTACTCTATGTTAACGTTCTTGTACATAGTTTTCGACTTGCTGATGTCAGACTTGCATTTCTTCCTCTTCAATATGAAGTCCCATGTATCATCTGAGATACATTATTTTCGCTCTGGGTTTCTGTAAACGGTTCCATCCTTTTCTGACATCCATTCTTTTTGCTCGGGGTTTCTGTAAATGACCTATCATTCGCGGCGTTCACGACGTTGGCCTCTATCATTGGCCAGTCTGCCATTTAATTGTGGCCATATGATTTTAGAGATGCTTGTAGGGTGTTGACGTATTCTCTGTGGTGGCATACTTACTTACTTACTTATTCAGTGTAGGACAGCCCCGGGGGGTCAGGGGTCTTACAAAACGAAGATAACATACTTTGCCAACCAGTTCGATCTTTTGCGTTGTTTCTCAAGTTGTAAATAACAAGTGTACGCAGGGATTCGTCAATCTGATCCCTCCATCGAAGTCTTGGTCTTCCTATTTTTCGTTTTCCTTCGTATTCGGGTTCGAAAACCCTTCGTGCTGGTTCGTCTTCATCCATTCTACTGACATGGCCTAGCCAGCGTTTTGATCCACTTAACTATGTCAATGTCAGGATAAAGCTCATACATCTCATGCTTCATGCGTCACCGATACTCGCCGTTGTGCACTATAGGGCCATACATATATCGGAGTATTTTTCTCTCGAAGACTCCTACAGGTGTTTCGTCTGCTTTCGATAAAACCCAGGATTCTGTGCCATAAAACAAGACAGGTTGTATGATAGTCTGGCATTTTGTTGCTCGAGAGAGGGCTTTATCTCTAAAGTGCTTGCTTAGCCTAAAATAACATCTGTTCGCAAGCACAAGTTTTCTCTTGATCTCAAAGCTGACATTTTTGTTTTTATTTACTGCAGATCCGAGGTATATAAATTCGTCCACCACCTTGAAATTATAACGGTTATCAACTTTCACGCTTTAGTCTAACCGCGTGGAGGCCCTGCTAGTTGAAACCATTAGTTTTGTCTTGTCCTCATTTATATTCAGATCCACTTTTGCTGACTCCTTCTCAATTCTCAAAAACACCGCAGTAACTTCTCTAATTGTGCGCCCAATGATGTCTATATCATCAGCATACGCGAGCAGCATGTGATTTTTGCTGCTGATGGTTTTATTCATGTTGACAGCAGCTTTTCTCATAATGATGTCCACGAAGCTGTTAAAGAGATCGCACGATAGGGTGTCGCTTTGCCTGAGGCCTCGCTTAGTTTCGAAGGGGTCGATAAGATCCTTACCAACTTCACTGCGGATTTGGTGTTCGTCACGGTCATCCTGCAAAGGCTTATGAGTTTTGCAGGAATACCAAACTCAGACAGTACTTCGAGGAGTTTCTCCCGTATTGGACTATCGAAGGCCGTTTTATAATCTACAAATAGGTGATAGGTGTCGCTTTGTTGTTTGTGGGTCTTCTCCAGGATTTGGCGTAGCGTGAAAATCTGATCAGTTGTTTATATTCCACACTGGTAGGGTCCAATGGGTAGTGGTGCAATGGGTAATGTACGCGCCTCTTGTACTTGATCCCTGCTCGACCCCAGCTTGATCCCTGCTCTGACCACCTTAAATTTCTTTCGGCGGCGGTCACCTCGCATAGTGACGGCGACACTATGGAGTATATAGCCATGAAAAAGCTTCTCAAAATACCGTTCGGAATCGGTGTAAAATTGTAGGTCCCAATCAGTGAGTGAAAACTGGAAAGCGCACAGCTCAGTGATTTATTTTTATTTATGGTCCAATCAAGTCAGCGATGATTGGTTTTAGTCTTTCGCAAAATATACTTGATAGAACCTTATATGCTATAGATGAAAGGCTTATTCCACGGTAGAGATTCGGGTGACCTTTTTTAAATATGGGACATAGTACACTCAGACTCCAATCGCCGAGCATGCATTCATCTAATGAGCTTATGCATGCACCTTATCGGCTCGGCTCCTGCGGATTTGTTGTTCTTAAGCCGGGCAATAGCTGTTCTGACCTCGTCTTGGTTAATAGGGAGGCAATCGACGTAGTCGTCCAAGCTGGGATCGATTGTCTCATCGTCATTGGATATCTCGGGTACCAGTAGCCCTATCAGTAGAAATAATCCCTTTATAATGCCAAAATGGTCTGCACATCCGCAATGAGATTTCCGTCCTTGTCTTTATTAAAGGTGGCCCTGAGCCATGTCCTTAGCTTAGTTCTTCCTTCTGTATGTCTCAATTTTCTCACTCTTGCGCGTTCTCCACTGCCGATTTTTACGCCTAAAGAGACGGTTTACCACCTTTCTTTTCTCCCTATACCGCTTAGTTGGAGCTCGCGTTGCAATTGACTGAAGCATTGCCGTACGTGCAGCGTTCTTTTTATCATTTGCAATGTGACACTCTTCATCGTACCATGGTTTATTGCGAAGAGGTTTTTCGAACCCAAGTAAGGTTGTTGCGGCAGTTTTTATAGAGTCAGAAATGGGTTTCCACTGCGCGTCAGGATCGTCATCGGGAGGGGGTGGGTTCTGTGCCAAAAGTTGCGAGAACTTCCTTGAGTAGGATTTGGCTAACTTGTCTATTTAATCTTGTGCGAACCTTTGCTGCTCTACCAGCTAGTGATCGGGATCGATGTTAGTTCCTCTGATCACTCAATTACCACGTGAGAAATTTGGGTTTTAGTTCTTTGATTGGGGGATACACAAGTAGCCTTGTGGATGTCTTTATGTTGGAATCTTTTTCCACCAATGACCATGGTTTTTTGCCGAGGCAAAGTCAATCAGTCTCCTTCCGTTGTCGGAACTGTCAGTATGCAGACTGAAATTGCTAATAGTTGGATGGAATACATTCTCCCTGTTTAGCATTAAAATCTCCTAGTACAATCTTAATGTCATGGCCAGGACCGTGGTCATGCGTTTCCTCTAGGCGCTCATAGAATATGTCTTTGGCATCATCATCATTCCCTTCTGTCGGGGCATGCACACAAATTAGGGAAATATAAAAATATTTCGCTTTTATGCAGATTATGGCTATACGTTTACTCACAGGATTGAACCTAGAGACTAGATGTCGCAGTCTTTTGCCAACTACAAATCCGCAGCCAAATTCATGTTTTTTTTCATGGCAACTTTAGTATGTATCGCAGTTTCTTTTTTTTGTGCAGCCATGTCCTGTCCATCGCATTTCCTGGGTAGCGGTAATGTCAGCCTTATAACGTTCGAGGACATCTGCAAGTTGGATGCTTGCACCGGATCTATATAGAGTTCTTACATTCCAAGTGCATATCCATAAATCGTGGTCCTTATAACGTTTGCGGGGGTCGTCAATAAATAAGGGTTGTCCATGTTCCCCCTTTCGTTCCCGTATATTCAATGCCATTATGAACGGTGGCGGGAGGCATACCCAGTCCACTGCCAGGATATTTGATTGCAGCCACCCATTATTAATATGTTGGACCTGGATTTTCCCCTTCCGGTTACTATCCGCCGATGGCCCATATGTATGGGTCATCCGCCTCCTAAGGACAAACGAATATGGCTTCTAAGGACAAAAGAATATGCCAGTCTGATGAGCTTTAGTGACATCAGTCACCTACTAAGCCTGAGACATATCAGTGATTGCATAACCAATCAGTGTGCTTATTTGTTTCGCCTTCTCACTCTAACTAGCTAACGGAGATTTTCCATAATGTCAATGCCCAGGACATACTGCCTGGAAGTAGTGAGCTGCTTGGACTGCCCAATGAAGGAATCATTTCTAGCACGAATGGCTATCAGAAACTTTCCACCTCCACGGACAGTCCCATGTCCCTATATGCTTACGATTAATTGTTCCACTTTCGAACATATTAATGGTTGCTTAAAAATGTGTGGCTTGTGGGAAAGCAATAGAAAATTTACTACAACAGTTATTTGGTTGTGTTTCAAATTTTGATTTCTCAACAAAAATATTTATTTTATAAAACCATTAAGTTAAAAATATAATAAAACATTCTTCAAACTGCATTTCTTCCTATAACATCTAATCATCATGTGTTACACTTTTGTTTGTCACTGTACAAAACATTCGTCGCTATTGCTGTGCCATATTAAATGTGTGATTGTGTTAATAATGACTCTCTTTTTTGCCACTAATTCATAAATATGTATGTACTAGTGCATGTGTGAAGTTTTTGCCTCCGGTTTACAACTAAGTGTGTTAGTACAATGATCGCTGTAGTTTTTCTACTCGTAGTGCCACTGCACTGCACTGTTGACATGACACATTTAAATTAAATAAATTTATTATTATGATCCCATTGTGAATTGTTGTATTTTATAACCAACTGATGTTTGTGCGATGTATTTTATGGATAAAGACAAAATTTCCCCTCCACTACCACTACATAAACAATGTACAACATTTCCTAGAAATTCGAAAGACAAATAATGCATTCTCTGTATTAGTTTTCACAACGACTATAATACATTTCCATAGCGTCCTCATTATGTCATTAGAAATTAATCAATTTTAGGAAAATGGCATAATATTTTTATTCTCCCTCCCCCCCCCCCCTCACAAACACATTAACAATTTACAATGCAATTACATACTTACTTGCGTAATATTTAACCATAATTTCGAAGGCATTAGCAGAAGAGTTCGTACTTGCTAAACTCATTACAATGACATATAGTTATTCAAATAAGGATTTTTGGAAAACTAGTTATGTCTATTGGTTTATGTGATTGTTCTTGGATGTTGCAACAGTAAATATTAATATGTGCATGTATAAGTACATTTAATTGTACATTTTATGGTAAACTTTTGTGCTAAGATATTTAATATTTACCCTTTGCTTATTGTAAATTCAGTCGGTGTGATGTATTTGCATTTATGAAAATATGAAACTAATTGCAACTTTGACAAACGTATAATGTGGGTGTTTCCATGTAAATGGAGTGATTTAGAGAAATGCTAAAAAGGAAGAAACCTTATGAATTTTTAAAACTTATATAAAGGGTGTCTCTGTATCAATGCACTTTTTTATTTTATAACAACACACATATTTTGTGACACAGTTGTGATTCTTTCATTGGATTGTAAAGAAGGCATGTTCCGATTAAGTATGTTCATAAAATTTGCCATGACTTTTTCACACAGATGTGGCTGTATGTAACCGATGACGCGTTGGATCTCGGATTTGAGCTCAGTAATTATTTCTGGTTTAGTCACATAAACCCGAGATTTCACAAAACCCCAAAGCAAGAAATTGCACGGCGTTAAATCGCTTGAGCTTGGTGGACAGTTGACGTCAGAATTCCTTGAGATAATTTGTTCTAGAAATCATTGTTGCAATAAATCAATTGTTTCATGCGCGGTGGCAGATGGCTCCGGTCTCCTAAAACCACATATCATCCAGGTGAAGCCACAAGAACTTCAATATCATGTTCCTGTAACGAATGCCGTGCACAGTCACTGAAATTTCGGTCTCATCTTCAAAAGAGTAATGCCCAATCACGCCGCCTGACCAAAATCTACGCCACACATATGCTCGTTGTGGGTGCATTCGTTACTTCATCCCCCCCCCCACACCAAATTCGACAATTTTGTGTATTCACGAAGCCATTCAGATGGAAATGCGCTGCATCGGAGAAGATGACTTTTCTTTAAAAATTGGCATTGACTTGACTATGCTCCATTCCCCATTGAACGAATTGCCGGAGCTTTCCATGGTCTGCCGGTTTGAGCTCCTGAGTTAGCTAAATTTTGTGCGCTGAATTTTGTGCGCAATTTGAAGATTTTGAGAAGGACGAATTGAAGTTTTCACGTTTTCGGCGACACTCTTGTTTATAGCAACAATGTTTCAAGGCTCCACTATCGAGTACTTAGCCATGAAAAAAAATCAATGAGTATTCGAACTCACGGGCGATGTGTTAACACCTTTTTGCTACACGGTACCTGTTCGATTTCTATGAACACATTAGTAAATGTTACATTGGAAAATAAAAAAAAGAATAGTTTTTGTGCTGAAGGCTCTTTTGCTATTCCACTTTCTTTTTTCTTACATCTGCATTAACATTAGATTTACTATTGTTAAAATAAATAAAGCAATATTTAGCTCACTGAAATAATCGTTTTTGTTTTGTGCTAAACACAGCGACGACAAATAGTATTGAATAGTATAGAGAACTTATTGCACTCTTTTTCCGCTCTCATGTAGAGAGTTTAAGTAAAGAGCATAAACGAGTCTTATTCTCTTTATAGAAGTTTTCTATATAAATGCAGCATTTCGACAATGTTATTACATAAAACAATGCAAAAATCATAAATATTTCAAAAGGCATCAATGTTACACATCAATATTATGAATGGACCAAGTTATGGCAAAAAGAGAGTAATACGTTTTGAAGCATTCGACAGTGCTCTTGAGTCATACAAGTCGTTCCATGAGTTCTCTATACTATTCAATACTCTTTGGCGACGACGACTTGCTTGTTTGTTCGCTGCCGCTACTTCAACATCATCATACTTATTTTCATACAGAGACTATTCTTGTACAACAACCACGTATGTAATTCTAACGGAATGTGTTGTTAGCATGTGTTCACTTTGATAGGTTGCCCCACCCGTGCCTATAGATGTTAACACATCAAAGACTTCTCAAAATACCGTTTGGAGCCGCTGGAAAACTGTAGGGCCTAATCGATGAGTGTAAAAACTAGAAATCGCACATCCCATTGATTGTGAGAAGCTCTCCCCAATCCTTTCATGGGTTGTTATGGGGCACCATTTTTTTTGGACATGAGATCCTGGGGATGGGTCCTGCTCTAACCACTTTGCATTTCTAGAAAGTTGTAATTCCTTTTAGGTTAAGAGATCATGTTTTTCCCGGTTAGTTAGTAAAGTTGTAATTCCTTTTATGTTAACAGATTCTATTTTTCCCGTTTAGTGAATAAAAATTTAAATACCGCGGGTTAGATTCGAACTCAAATTCGCTGCACTATCTTTTCGATGTTTGTAAAGCATCATATTCAGCAGAGTTTAGCCCGTTAAGCCACCGCAATGTGTATTCACACTGGTCACTAACCGAAGTCTATTTCTTCCGATGACAATCTGCCCGCTTAGTGATGGCAACGCTATCGAGCAATTAGCCATAAACAAAATTCCCAAAACTCCGTTGGAACCTGAAGTAAAAGCTCAGGTCCCAATCAGTGGTCGTAAAACTATAAAGCGGATATCTCATTGATGGTAAGAAGCTTCCCTGTTTCACTTTATTTTCTCATTGAAATGAAACTGATTTATTAAGTTGCACATGCTTAAATTTTGTAACTTTTCAATAACCATCCACTGACCCATGAGTTCTTAAGGAGTTACCTTCAGTCTCTCTTCTAAATATAGATATTAAAACACATTACTTTGCTCAAAAGCTAACAATCTTCTTCTGCATGGAAACGACCATATGCAAAGTTCTTGGTTATACTAACATTAATAATTCTGGATAATATTAGTTGCATTACATATCATTTATATGTGCGTATTTTACAATTTTCTTATACAAATTGTTTCTTTAATGCTGAAAATTTCAATTTGTTTATTAACTAACAACTTTTAAACAAGAGGAAATGCTTGAATTTGTAAAGATAATTATATTCTTCTTAAACAGTAATCAATTACAATGACCAACCATGACTGAAATCATACATCTTTTATAGTCCTTTTGGTAATCAAAATTAAACTTACCCTTCTTTTCTTCTCTCGGTTGCTAGGTTCATGATTGGGCTACCGACTTCTGTGATGGCACCTGCCTGTGCGCCCTTGTTGAGAGTTTGCAGACGCGTCCCTTGAAACCCTCATGGAATCGCCGTCCCGCAAACCAACATCATTATTTGGAAAATGCCACCACCGCGTTGAACGCCATTGAGGCAGATCACATCAAATTGGTTAATATCGGCAATGTGGATATAATAAATGGCAATATCAAACTGATATTGGGTCTTATCTGGTCCCTAATTGTACGCTATCAAATTGGACGCAGTAAATTCCCGCCCAGAAAGCTGATGCTGGCCTGGCTTCAAGCAGCTTTGCCCGACTGTAAGATAACCAATTTAACAACAGATTGGAATAGTGGTGTTAATCTGGCAGCATTGTTGGATTACTGCAAACCGGGATTATACCCACATTGGCGTTCAATGGATCCTAGTCAAAGTGTACGCAATTGTACGAATGCCATGAATATGGCACAAAGTGAGTTTGGAGTGCCAAAAGTGTTGGAACCCGAATATTTGGCATCGCCGTGGCTGGATGAGTTGTCAGGCATGACATATTTATCGTACTTCATGAAACCCGGAGGTCCAGGTTATAATGCCACCATGAGATGGGTTAATACACAAGTTAGAGATTCAGTGAAGAATTTTACGGTAGGTTTAAAAAGTTTATAAATATTTAACACAAAAAAACCAAGTATGGAAAAAACCAAGTATTTAACATAACCAAGTATGGAACCAATATAATTTTGGTTAATGAAATGACTCTCCTAATACCCTTATAAGGCATTTACACCCATCAATATTAGGGCATTTCGAAGGTTAACTCCATTAGCCCATACTAAGCCAAAATATTACTCATACAATTGTAATCTGTAAAAACTTAAGTGCAATTTTTAACCCCATTGTAAACTGGTATACTTTACAATTTGATGCAACACTGCTGAGTTCCAACAAAATGGATATACAAGTAGAGAAGAAAAAACCACCGGAATGTGGCAAAGCTCGTAGAATTGGCCATGACAGTATTGTCTTCAAAAGGTCAACATTTTAAAAATATATTTTTTGAATTATGCTCATCGTGACACGTCGTTTGACCAAAAATAAATTTTTTAATACCCAAATGCACTAGAAATCGTATCTTCAACGACCGGTAGGGCATTATATGTGCCCCCGTGCATAAAAAATTTGTCGTTCCGGTAAGCAGCTCTTCAATATGCATCTTTTGAGGCCCTCACAATTGAAATTTCATAAACCCCGGTATTACGTACACTCTAATGTACAGATTTGTTTGTTTGATCTGAACACATGAAACACTCAAACATCAGAGTTGCCAGCAATCAAATATATTCAAAAACAATGAATATTGAAGTAAATTTTTTACAATTGTCATCCGATACCGCAACCATGTATAATTAACCATGCATTGAAGTTCTTGCCATTTGAATTATTATTGCGAATAGATCGTAATTTGTTAGATTAAATTGGCAGTATTAATTTCGTAGATTGTATTTGCAATAGACGAACAGCCCTATTCTGGCAGGGTTATAAAAGTCACCACGGTTACTATTTGACAGCAATGTGACAATTGTCACAAATCGGTATTCTGACACATTTTTTTGGTTGCAAAAGTAACAAAAACTGTTACCTGTCAAAGAGGGGATAACAGTGCGTGACTGCTGTTTTATTTGCCGGAAAGTTGATACAAAATCATTTTATAAATTCTGCAAGTAAACACTAAAACTGTATACGGGATAAATCAATAATATATTTTGTACCAAAACGACAAGAGGGCATAATTAAATGAAGGAAGGACTTCTTTTACTTTGTCCTGTGGAAGTGGAGCAGAAAGAAGAAAGAACTTTCTTTTGTGTTAGAAAGATTAAAAATGCGCGAAAAGTATTACAAAACTTTTAACGTAAATATCTCCGGTCTTTCACGGGATATTGTTGAGTAATATACCTTTAAAAAAAGGCTAAGGTCTTGTGTATTATCGGAACCTGTCAAAAAATATGTGTAATAGGGCATTTTAAAAAAAAAAAAAAACAGTTAGCAGAAAAGTGAGGTTAAAAAACGTTTTTTAATTAGCTCCCCTATGGGCTAATAAAAATAAATATGTATATACAATTATTTATAGAGCTCAGAAAGACCTTTATAATGATAGCCATTTCAACCAGATCGGATTATAAATCCCGGAGATACGAACGATTATATACTCAAGCTTTAAAGGCCTATATCTCAAGAATTTGGACCCACCGCGTGGGGGAAAACAACTTTTTGAACTCAGTACAGAAGCTTTGTCGGTGGTGAAATTTTGATATAGATCAGACAGTTGGCGCTAAAGTAAATTTATTCTTCTATCTGGCGCGGAAGTGCAGGAGTATTCTTTCCGCTTAGCATCTCTGGATGTTCCTTGAGGAAGGCAATATTGCATTCCAGCTGTGCCTTTGCGGTGCGCCCAAATTCCCTAAATAATAATGTACTAATTTTAATTCAATTAAACGTAAATGTATTAAATACTTACTTTTCCTTTTTTTACCGCGTTCATTTTGTGCGGAATACCATATGGTTTTGTATTTTTGTCCCTGCTGTTGACAACCTGTTATTGTGAGGTGCATTATTTGTTGCGAGGTGAATTTTTCGTTGTCACTGTTTTGCCAGAATACCAGATACAAACAATGGTGACAACTTTGTAATAATTTTGAGGTTACAATTTGATTGTTACCACATACACAGAATTGGAATTAAAACATCCCAGTACAGACGTACACCCATAGCATTCATACAGTTCTTTGGTTACAGTTATTTGTATCCGATTCCACAACCATGTATAATTTTGTTTGCATTAAGATTAAATTATCAATGAAAATTAAAATGTAAGGCTATTTAAAAAATCCCAATGCTGAACAATTTACACAACTTTTTATTTGTATCCCATTTTCTTTAGACTGACTGGAATGATGGTCGCGTTTTTTGCGAAATTATTAAAGGTTTGGGCGGCCCAGCTCCAGCTCCCGAAAAACTTAGCACAGATCCATTTCATTATGAGAATAATGTGCGTAAAGCCATAGATGCCGGCACTCGTCTAGGCGTTCAACCCATATTAACAGCCAAAGATATGGCCAATCCTGAAGTGGAACATTTGGGTATAATGGCGTATGCAGCACATTTGCAATGGGTGCCGCCGCGGCCTCCTCTGTCCGATATGATAAATGTATTCCTTGAAAGCTCCTCCGGAAGGGTAGGAGAACCGGTAAGTAAACAGTATTTAAAGATGAAATCTTCTAATTTTTTTATATTTCTGCAGATCCACTTTCGCATCGATGTTTTGTCCCGCGACATTAGCATGAACAGCGTTAGGACCTATGTGGTCCCACCGTCTGGCACAGCTCAGTTGGTGAAATTGAATCCCCATGGTGAGGGCGTTTATGTACCCGACAAATATGGTATGCATGAAATTGTGGTAGAAATTGGCGATGACAGTTTGGGTGGACATTTCTTTCGCGTCTTGCCACGTTTCATCCAAGTTGCACCACCCGGCATGGCCCCGTGTGCTCTCGGCAGTTTGGTTGAGGTTTTGGTTAATGCCACTGGTGCCCCCAAAACTGAAGATATTCTGGTGACTGCTGTTTCCCCCACTGGTATCTCTCACAACTGTCCTCTGAAAAAGGTCGAAGAGGGCCATAGTGCCATATTCAAACCGGATGAAGCCGGTATATGGGAAATAGCCATAACTTATCAGGGTCGCCATATTCAGGGTGGCCCCTTTACCTGTGCTGTTTTCGACGCCTCTGGTGTTTCTGTACATGGTCTTGATGGCGCTATGCCTTTGAGGGCTCACTCATTTGAAGTAGACGCCCGTGGCGTTGGGGTCAACGGGGAGCTGCATGTCGACATAGTGCACGACAAACATTCCCTGGTATGCTCGGTGGAGAAGATAGTGGACAACAAGTATCGTGTCACCTTTATGCCACGACAAAATGGCAAGTATCGCGTTTATGTCTACTTCAATGGCTACGATGTCAAGGGTTCGCCTTTTATTATGCGCGTTGGCACCAAGGGTCGCTCGGGTAAGACACGCAACAGTCCACTGCACGACACCAAGCATCGCTCGGAGAGTCCCTCGATGCATTACACTTCAACTACATCCACACGTCACAATGACTATCGGAATGCGGCTACTGCATCTTTGTCCCGCAGAGATTTAATGAACCATCACAATACAAGCACAACTAATATTGGCAACTCGAACATCAACACCAACACAAGTGAACGTCAACGCTCCTACTCACCCCAGTATTCACCGAAACAGGACACAACGGATTATCGCACGAGTTCCAGCTACTATAAACGTGAGAGTGAGGTAAGTTCGATATTACTTTCTTGGGAATGGATTGGTTGGGTGGTGGTAACACTTGGTTAAACATGGGGGGTGTAGAGAACAGTTAATTGAATTTGCGTGTTGCATGTTAATCGAATAAAGAAATTTTGAAATTTATTCAATGTTAAGTGTTTCTCTCTTCTGCTTGTTGTCTTCATTCTTTGGTGACGCGTTTACATGCTAATTTTGATTGGAACTGCTTGATATATTGGAATATTTCTATGGTTATGGCATAAAGTGTTTAATAAGAATTCATTGACAAAGTGAATATTATGGTAACTATGATGATGAATGATAAGCGTCATCATGGTGTCATCGTGAAAATAATGTAAAAATATATTTGCAAATAAATTTGATATAAAATACGTTTTGAAATTGTATGACTTAGGTTAAACAAAGGACAATTATCCTTTTTGTTGTAACTAATGTTAAGTAGTGGACAATTATCTTTATCGTCAATCAGGCGTTGAAAAGGGTTAGTGGCTGACAAACCGACGGGTACGCATTAAGGCATCAAGAAAGTGTATTTAATCAGTATAGAAATATGCAATTTACCTTATTGATTTCATTTATGAAGTTTATACTTCTATGATCAGGATCATCCTATATATTTATTAATACAAATATGGTTAAACGAAGTTTTGCAAAATGTATCCTCTTGATTCCTGGCAAACCATATGGCTATTTCACATCTAGCCATAGGTATTCATCGGATGTTTGGAATGATCATACTGCAAGATTCATCAAACTACGTATACATGGAAACAAAAACTCAATTACATTGGGAATTATTTACCACACCAACGTTTGCAAAAACATATGGGAAGCACAAAAACACGAGAAACATTTGCAATAATACGTCGAGAGAACCACTGATTCCTATTAGACATGATTTTTGTTGTTGCCAGAATTGAGTCAATGGTTCAGTAGATCGTGGTAAAACTACAGAAGGTAGTCGCAGTAGATGTTGTTGTAATCGTGGGCAAGAAAAACAACCATTTTGTTTTGTTTTCGGTGGTAGAATTCAACATATGAATATGTGTACCAACTATGAATTTAAAGAACAAAATGTCAAAAAGAAAACATTTGAATTTGATAGAAGTAGCTAACTAAAGGAATAAAAAATGTGAAATCAGCTGTTCTAACGCTGTTACCTCCTGTTATGTTCTCATGCTCTAGATATGCAAAACGAATGCTCTAGATATGCAAACGAGTGAATGTATTCTTCTGTTGGATGCCAGCTATATTTTTCGAGCAATTATATATTAAAGAATTCTCATTATATTTGAATTGGTGCTTGCATTTAGCTTTTCTTACATTTTTCTATATCATTGATACAGACACCTGCTTATAAAGGTATGTGGCTAGATCTGAAACAACTGTACAGTTTGCCAGGAATCATGCGGATATACTTTGCTCAACTTTTAGGTGAAAGTAATGTCCCTATTAATAGAGACATGCATAGAATTGTCCTGACTTTAATAATAAATAAAACGAATTATCAGTTCTTAAAAACAAAGACCGAATACATAACAAAAACATCTTTTTATGAGTTTACATTAAAACTCGGATCACCAACCATTTCTGTGATGAAAAAAGGATGGAGAAAACACGTTACATTACACAAAATTTACAAAAAGTGCACACTATAGAACAAAAGGTGTACACAAGATTCAACAAACAAAAAGGATATACAAGTGGAGAAGAAAAAGCCGGCGCAATTTGGCAACCCTAGCAGAAGAGAACCAAAAAAGTCGACGCGACTTTTCTCTCGCATCATAACTTGGTTATTTCATCCTTTTTACATACTTTATGTAATTTTATTTAAACATGGTTGGAATTTCTGTAGTTATATTCAATGAAGAGGGTAAGAGAGAGAGCAGAGAAACGAGGCGCTTCACTCGTTTTCTTTGTTGGCATTCCACTCCATGAGTAAATTTTCTTCTCTATTTAAAATTCCATACTAATTTTTCCCGCAATAAAAGCAACAGTTTACTTCGAATCGACATTTGATTTGCAACAGGTGATACCGGTATTACGGCCAACATATCAAGGCACCAATAAAATATATTTTGTTTTCGTGTCCAGGTTAACACAAATGTATGTTAAGAATAAAAGTAAGCCAGAAATTACAAAAACCAAATACATTTGAATTTGATCGTTCATGTAATGAAGAGAAGGAAAAACCAATAATTTAAGTTGTTCTTATAACACAACCTCTATTAGCTGCATCATGATTCGAATATCACAGAATGGATGTACAAGTAGATAAGAAAAAACCGGTGTAATTTGGCAACTCTCGTAGAAGAGAACCAAAAAAGTAGTCGCGATTCACTCAAACGCATTCTCTCTCGCTGCATTACTTGATTATTTCATACCTTATGTAATTTTATTAAAACATGCTTGGAATTTCTATAGTTAGATACTGTAACAACATCAGAAAACTGCTCGTGTATTAAAATATTCAACGCAAAGAGTAAGAGAGAGGCCAGAGAAACGAGGCGCTTCACTCGTTTTCTTTGTTGTCATTCCACTCCATGAGTAAATTTTCTTCTCTTTTTAATAAATGGTACACTGGATGCATACAGCGAGTAGACAGTAGGAGTGCAGACTGACATGCGTAGGAATTACCGGTGCCCTCAGATTAGCCCCTCAAGTGGCACTAGAGGCATGCTGAATCTCCAACCGATCGATATACACATTAAATACACCGCGGCGAAAGTCCATACGGCTAAGGGAATGCCTGTCAACACTACACATGTCCTGGTCAGCTTGGGTACTCTCCAAAATATGAACGAGCCAGCGGTCGACATGACTCCGAGAATAATTCAGGAAAAACAATTTAAGGTTATTATACCTAGCCGTGAAGACTCGTCGGCAAATACCATTATTGATGCCGGTGAAATCTCAATCTTCACGCATGGATCTAAAGTGGAAGTGGGCACGGGATCTGGAATAAACTCCGAACCCCTAAATCTCAGGATTTCCACCAGACTTCCGAACAAATGTACGGTCTTTCAGGCAGAGATGTATGCCATTAGCGTTGCCACAAAACAAATTTTGGAATGGGATTTATCTCCAGGGAAACTCAAAATCTATGTTGGCGGCAGGGCAGCTCTCAAGGCCTTAGACGCAAGAGTCATCAAATCACGTTGTACGATGGACTGCTTATTATCCCTGACCCAAATTCAGGCGCACGAAATCACGCTCTGCTGGGTACCGGGACATAGCACGATTCAGGGCAACGCATGCGCAGACGAAAGAGCCATAACTGGCTCCTATGTGCGGTAGACGCTGCGAACCTGGATGTGCATATTTCGTTCGTGGAACTGAGGTACAGAACTGTAGGATAGCTTGATCTCTTTGGCCTGTCATTGATAGAA
Source organism: Phaonia tiefii (assembly GCA_963931995.1). Classification (NCBI taxonomy): domain Eukaryota; kingdom Metazoa; phylum Arthropoda; class Insecta; order Diptera; family Muscidae; genus Phaonia; species Phaonia tiefii. The sequence goes on from OZ008371.1 coordinate 167,079,307, forward strand.
AACGTACCAAAGGGCTGTTTTCCCTTGGGAAGAACACACTCAGCACTCTCACATGAGTCATAACTGGACACTGCATGATATGAAGACTTCTGCAGAAGTTTAGATGAAGAAGAGAAGTAGTCACTGCAGCACTTGCTTTCTTCATGTAGACGACTGCAAGAGTATCGGCTAGCCTTCCTGGGGGCAGGCTCTTCGAAAACCTTAATGAAAACCTTAATTAATTAAACCACTCGTCAAATTCATAGAAAAATCTCGCTGGTTCAACGGAGCACAGGAGGACAACTGAGAAAAATTTTTGCGCTAGACTTTATCCTTTAACTTACCCTCTCTCCTACATTCTTCCTCTTTTCTACAACTATTCCTTTCTCCTTTCAATTCTTTATAAGGGAACCACAATGGACCGTAATAACGGCCTCGGGCGAACTCGTTATTTGTTTCTAACTCAAATGACGGGTTTCTCTTTCAACCTAACCTAACCTATATCCATTTAGATGAAAATACGCCTCATCGATCATGGTAATTTTTTTTTTGTTTTGAAAAATCGGCATCAACCGCTTATTGTTCAGGCATGCAACTTGTAAATGGTTCCTGTGTCAATTGAATTTTGAGACGTGCAAAAATATGTAATTTGTTAAAGTATGTCTGTACGAAGACGCACGGGCATTGTCAAGTTTTGCACCGTCCCAGTTTCTTTGAATTTCTCTACCAAACGGCTGATTGTTGACTCAGATGCCTGTTTATGTTACTCGACAGAATCACGCACAGCGCGATATACACTTCTTGCAAAACGACCATTTTCAGAAAATGCTTGGATCACTTTTTGTTCAACTGAGTATCGCTCCATGACTAAGTTTGACAAAGCCTGTGTAACGTATTACAAATAATTTCTTTCAAAGATCTGCACTACAATTGAATCGTGCTGTACTGTATTATCCCACTATTTATTTGATAGACAACTCTAACACAACCTAGCTTTTTAAGATAAATTTGCTTTTATAGGTTATGTTGAATCAGGCTCAGGATTGGCAACAAATACATTGGAAGTATTTTGTAAATATTCATAATACAAAACAAAGTTTCATAGTTTGTGTGGACATTTTGAAATTGTTTTCCTAATTTGTTTTAAAAGTTAAAACACCAAGCACACTTACTGAAAACCAGCCAAGCGTCTTGTACAGTTAGTGATTACGTGCATATGCGTGTAGGCAATTACTATATTGGAAAATATTAGTAGAGGCAGTTACTACGTGGGAATGTATTAGTATACTTATTATCAAATTCCAACGTGCATCTTGTACAGTGAGTGATTTCGTACATATGCGTGTAGGCACTTACTATGTTGGAATGTATTAGTATAGGCAGATACTACTTTGGAAAGTATCAGAATATTTATGAACACATTCCAACGTAGTAACTGCCTACAGTAATATGTTCGCAATCACTCACTGTACAAGACGAACGGCAACAAAAATTATAAATTATACTTAAATATTATTTCCTGTAATATCGTGTAGTAAATTTAAAATGTAAATGGTGCCAAACAAAAACTAGAGTTCCAACCGCTTCGTTAGTGATCAAATTGTGTTATTTCTGTCACTTTTTGGTTTTACCGCATTTGTGTAAGAGACGTTTAACAATGTATTGTAAGGAAATGCGGATTTTGTTACAATAAGAGGAATTCAAGGATACATTTTGACAGCGAAAAAAAAAATATATATAGGGATATATAAAATGTGTCATGGCGTCACACTTGTTAGCAGTCAAGCGAGAGGACTCCGCTTTATTGTTGGACACGAAAAAAACATGACAACCACTCAATATCAATAGCACTCACTATACAATAAATATAACGACAACTTATGCTTCTGCTTCCTTTTATGATTTAAAAACTACAAGATGACCCACGCAATTCTAAGGAACACATTTTATTAATCGCTAACGCATTGCATTGCATAATAAACTTACAAGCAAATAACAAAACTTTTATTTTGAAAACTGCCGCCAAAAGCTACCAGATTCTATTGAATCTTATAGATCAATGAGAGGTTTACCTAACCCGTCCCCAAAATATTAACATAAGAAAAAACGCCTACACTGAATACAGATTAAACATACAAATCTCAAAATTCTTAGCTTGTCATTAAACGTACATACCGCACCTACACATACATATATATGTTTGTATGGACAACATTACACATAACATCAAGCTATCTACATATGTACATACCTACCTACCTACTTACCAACCTACTACATGTGACACCACACATTACACACCAAAATTGTTTCTAGGAAAAATTGGCAACATCACCACCACCACCGCCGGCACCGCAGACATCACAATACCGTGAACGTGAATATAATGACTCACCTACGACCAAGTACTTAAACTCCATAGACCTGTATAATGTCACCAATACAAGACGTGACTCCAAGGCATCAAATGCCTCAAATGCCTCCAAGAATGATTATTACTATGACAAAGAGAATGAGTTGTACAGCACCAAGAGAAGTGAACGAGATTTAAAATTGGCGCCACCACGAGAGGATCGCGAGGATTATTATGATCTGCAGCAGCAGTACCAGCAACAGTCCCGAACCCAAACAACTGTCACACGGGGCTCTAGCACGTACAACACGCGGCTAAGTCCAATACCACCCAGTCCTACACTTGAAGTAACTAAACCTTGAGAAAGAGTGAAGATCAAAACACTGATTGATTTGTATTGTATTTGAATGTATTTTTGTCATTCTGTTTGTCTCACTTGAATTTTGACTAATCTATAGTTTTCAATGTTACTGTAAAGTGTGTTAACTAACCGTTATGTTAGAGATTTTAGATAACATTTTTCCGTTTACAGGATGTCCTTTGTAATGTTGTTTTTATTTGCCCTTTAACATTTAGATACGATCTAGCGAAATTCGCACGCATAGTCCTTTGACCATAAAAACATCGCTGCCTTACGAGACGTCCACTCGCAACTTGAATGTGAGTCCTCGACATATGTCGGCCTCACCGGTTCAACGCTATTCGCCGAACAGTGCTTACATTACAACGGCGACACATCGCATGAGCCCAAACACACCTTTAAACAAGGTAACAAGAAGTTCGTTTGGATTCAGTTTAAAGCACGCTCCAAACCAATGCGGCCGCCGTGCGGAAATCCTGTCGCAATCAAATCACAATGTATTTTTATGCCACTACAATAAAAAAAACGCTACGATAAAAGTGCGTCATGATTCCCGCACTGCAGCCGCGTTGGCTTGGGGCGGGCTTTAAACGCAATCTTGTTTGTTAAATAATATTGTATTTACAATTTGTTTTATCTGCATTTCCCCTATACCTTTCCAGAATGGTTACGAGTCTCGCACCGTGGAAAAGTCATCAACATACAAAACGTCTTCCAACTATGTAACTGATTCGAATATACGAGCAAGCCCCTCGCTGTATGGCACCGCTGAACGTTTACGCCGTACCGCTTCTCCGGAGCCACGTATTGATCACTCCTCCAATGTGCGAGTGTCTTCGATAAAGCCCTCCACAGCAAGGCGTGACAGTTGGGATGTCATTAACAAGACAAAATATTTACTGTCCAACAACTCTTTGGAATCTTTGGCAAACATGACGGAACAACAATTGAACACAGATTTAAGTTACACTCGTCCAGACATCGATAATGAGACCCATCGCAATACACAATACAATAAATTCGCCCTGAACGAGCAGAAACAACTGGCGGCTGAAAGACGTGGCTCCCGAGATTCCATAGACGATGCAGAACGTTATAAGTGAGTTATAATATGAGATCATTATATGTCTTTAAGTCAATTTTTCTTTTCATTGTAACTTCTTTCAGACCCAGTGCCATCACTGTCAAGTCACAATCGAACAACACCTATACCGATAAATCTGGTGGTTACACTCGCACCGTCAAAGAGTCCAGCCAGCAAATTGTAACCGAAAGTTCTTCGGCAGCTAATGGCTCAACGGCTCCTAGCGGCAATTATGGTTACAGCTCATTGTCGCGATTTCGTCCCATAGAGAGCACCCCACCCGGAGTAATCGGCGCTCGGGCTATACGTGTCCAAGATATACCCAATGGGGCAATTGGGCGTCCGGTTGAATTTGAAATTGATGGCTCTAAGGCCGGCTCGGGAAATTTAGAGATATTGGTTAATGGTGGTCGTGTGACATCATCTGTGCGTTCACTGGGCGGTCAGCGTTTTATTGCCAGCTTTACGCCGCACGAACCGGGCACTCACACTGTGCAGATAACATTTAATGGTGAAACTGTACCGGGTAAGTGCAATTTTCATTAGCCTAAAGTAAAAATAGGTGATCAGTTGCTAAGATGAAGGCAACCAAAATAAAATTCGGTTAAAGCGCATTATATATTATCGTAAACCATTTGTGTTCTTAACCTGTTTATTATAGACTGGACATATTTACAATAAACGTCGTCTCATGTTATAACTGAAGTTCCAATTGGTTAATATTTGCAACACCTGGTGCTGATGTTCTATATCTCAAAATCGATAGAGTTCGACCATAGCCCAGTCAAAGGCTATATATCGAGACGATTCAGGAAGTGATTTTGAGTCGATCGGTCGATCCACAGAAAAAAAAACGTATTTAGCCGTAACCGAATTTAGACGTTATCATAACCAGATTAGATTTCATCACAACCGAATTAGAAGTTGTTACAACCACCGTTAGCGGTTGTCGCAATCTAATAGAGGTTGCCACAGCCGAGTTAGAGGTTGTCACAGCTGAATATGAGGTTGTCGTAACCGCATTAGAGATTGTCGCAACCGCGTCGGATGCTGTTGCAACATATTAGTGGCAACTTCAGTTGTGGGGACAGTTGCGGGAACACCCAACAGCCAAAGTTACGGCTGTAATAAACTCCTTTTCAAACAATTAGTTCAGTGAGTGTACTATGATCACACGTAGATTTTTTTAATTTGCATTGGATTTTAATTTGCATTACTTTATGTAATGCAAATGCAAAAGGATTACCATTGCTCGCAATGGCAATTAACAAATTTTGACTTTGCATTTGCTCGGTCAATGCAAATGTAGGTTGTGGAATCGGATGCCAATTTTAATGAAATATGGCAATGCTTTTAATTGTTTTGAATTTGTGTGACTGCTGGCAATTCTGTTTTTAAAGTAATTTATATGTAGAGGTTTGTGGCTTCGATAGATATTGCCTCGTAGTACTTTCAAATTCATAAACCTGTACTGTATAAAATATTTGAAAACCAAAACGAAACGCTATGAAAACAACTACAATTGCCAAGGGTACTGAAATTTTTTTGAATTTGCATTTCGAAAGGTAATTCAAATTAAACTGCGAATTATAATTGTCATATAATTAATTTGCCTCATGTATAACTAAGGTGGAGATTCTCTCATATATCAGTTTATTACAAATATTAGGACTAAATCGTGATACCGTGATTTAAATTTAAAAAGAGCAATCTTACTGAGTCATCCTTTATAATTTTCCAAACTTTAGACAAAAATAATAATAGCCGGATTTCTATCAATACAAAGAACTTTTCTCTATATGTTTTGTTTTGTTTACAACATTATTCTTTTCCATCAGGGTACTAAACTACACTTGACAAATCTGTACATTGTTTTTTGTTTGGGTGCAAATTCAAAGGGTTTGTAGATTGTCGCAAATATAATATACTAGTCTCCAAACAAATTGTGTGTGCGTTTCAATATTACATGTTGGATACACAATGAGTAATAGTTATAATATATGATTTTGTAATGCAAACTGTGGGTCTTTTTGTTGAAAACTGCTGAAAACAAAAATTTGACAGAGAACAGAGAAAGAAAAAACGGCAGATCTTCAAATCATAATAGCAATGCTTGCAAACATGTACATGGTTCTTGAAATATGTTTCTGGAGTTGTTTTTTCAGCGTGCAAATTTTTGTTATTTACACTTTTTACGACTTTTCTTCAAAATTTGTTTATTTGATGTGTTAGCATCTATAAGCACGGTTAGAGCAATCTATCAAAGTGAACACATGCAAACAACACACAGTATTAGCATCACATACGTGGTTGTTAAACACAATAGTCTCTGCCTGTAAATAAGTATGATGGTATGATGCAGCAGCAGCGAACAATCAAGCAGGCCGTCATCGCCAAAGCGTATTGAATAGTATAGAGAACTCAATCAACGAATTGTATGATTCAAAAACACTGGCGACATCTGGCGAATGATTCAAAACTTTAAAAAATACCTGAAGAAATAAAAATTGGCCCATTCATAATTTTGATATGAAAAATTAATGCCTTTTGACACATTTATGCTTTTTGTATTGTTTTATATAATAACATTGCCGAAATGCTGCATTTATATTGAAATATTCTATAAAGAGAATAAGACACGTTTATGCTCTTTTACTCATAATCTCTACATGAGAGCGCAGAAAGAGTGCAATAAGTTCTCTATACTATTCAATACTTTTTGTCTTCGCTCTGTTTATAACAAAACAAAAACAAATATTGCAGTGAGCTAAATATTGTTTTTTATTCAGTTGTATGCCAGCATTCAAACAAGCTGGCCGTCGTCGCTCTTTTTATGACAAAACAAAACCATTATCTCACTGAGTAAAATATTGCTTTATTTATTTTAAAAATATTACATCTAATGTTAAAGCAGATGTAAGAAAAACGAAAGTGCAATAGTAAAAGAGCCTACAGCACAAAAACTATACTTTGTTTTTATTTTCCAATGTAACATTTACTTATGTGTTCGTATTTAGAAGTCGAACAGGTACCGTGTAACGAAAAGGTGTTAACACATCGCCCGTGAGTTCGAACACTAATTGACTTTTATTTTTTTCTTTTGCGATATAAAGCTGCTGGACAAATTGAGAAGATATGCCTACATGATTTATTTTATTTCATAGTTTTTGTTGTACGACCAATCTGACACCTTGTTCGTAAGTTATGCTAACTCAGAAAAATAGAAAAAATATACAAATTTTCTTTAAGAATCCTTAAAGAACGTTTGCATAGTATATGAAAACTACGTTATTTATGTGGTTATGGGACCACTAGACACAACAAATTGAATTACAGTATATTTGTTTTTATTTTGCTACATACAATTGTAATCAGTTCAGCTATTCGGCTTGCCTTTTCCATATTATGTAACCCAGACAACAACCACAGTGGTATTAAAACTAACAGCGTTTATTTCCGTTTAGCTAATTCCGCACCCCGTGTGACAACAGTTTAAATATAATTACTGTGTACAGTCCATTTACTGTACACCAATGAGTTTTAAATTTCTATCTCAACTTTCATAATACTAATATCTGGTTGGGCGGGTTATTCGTTATGAAATTCTCTTATGCGCATTTAGCGAAGATGATATTGAAATGAAGAGAGACAAACGTACGTACAGATATCTAATAAAGCGTAACAAAAAATACCTTACGAAATAGAACTGAAACTTGAACAAGAAGAGCAGATGATCAAACCAGGTGTGCAGGTGTAGAGATAAAAAAAAATTATATGTATAACTAACTCCTGGTTGAACTGGGTAAAGGACTTAATATTAGTAGATTTAGACATAAAAACTAGAGTACAAAAAGGCAATAATTCTGCTGAGGAAATAAAATTGATATTAAGGACGGTAGATTTTAATTATTTCCCAAACAAATTGAGTGTAAAATTCGAAGTTAACAGGTACAAACACACTGAAAAATCCGTATTTTTTGTTATGCAAATATAACGTGTGTTTGTAGCTGTTCGCAAATATAGTATACTTGTGTCCAACCACATTATGTTTGCTATTAATTTTTACTTGTTGGACACACAATGACTAATACATATGTTATAATATATATTTTTGTGACCCAAATACTGCTTTGTTTATTGAAAAGCGTTAAACACAAAAACGTGACAGACCTTAACGAAAGAAGGAAAATGAAGGAAATTTTTTTTTGTGGTCCACCAAAGATTTGGGGCCTCGGTGTTGTTTTTGCATAAAAGTGATAATTTTGTCAGGCTCATATCTTGCAAATAGTTCGGAATTTTGATTTACTCTCTAAGTCATAAGAATACAAATTCTCTTGTCATAAAGAATAAAAATTGTCAACTTATAAAATCAAAAAAACTTCCTCTTCAAGGTCAAAATCGCAAAAAACTTTAAAAAATTCGATTTTTTTTACCCTTTTTACCCTGTTCAGGTCAGCGGTGACTTGGTCTTCCTATTCTTCGTCTTCCTTCCACCACTTCCAGCGGTGACTTATTTTTCGTCTTCCTTCCAGTTCGGTTTCGAAAACCCTTCGTGCTGGTTCGTCTTCGTCCATTCTACTGACATGGCGCATTCGCGTTATTTTGATCCTCGCCGTTGTGCACTATAGGGCCATATATTTTTCGGAGTATTTTTCTCTCGAAGACTCCTGCAGATGATTCGTCTGCTTGCGATTAGACACAGGATTCTGCACCATAAAGCAAAAGAGGTTGTATGAGAGTCTGGAACAGTTGGACTTTTGTTACTCGAGAGAGGCCTTTATCTCTAAAGTGCTTGCTTAGAAGTTTAGAACTGTTTGGATAGAAGTATAGTATATTTGCGACCAGTAATATAATTGCATCCAAACAACAACAAAAATACAGACTTTCAGTGTGAATATATTTTTTTTTGTAAATTTTCTTCAATCAAATACATGGGTAAGCATAATAATTCTAATAAATTGTGCCAACAATTAGCTTAATTGAAGATCCAACTTTGAATCCAACTACTATCCTATTGATTTCTCCCTAACAAAAAGAGATACCGTTGATACAAGGGCAGTTTGACAACTTCGTGACGTTGTGAATAAAATATATTTTGCAACGAATTTCCTTATCGCACGTTACGGAATGGGGGCTAAATGAAAAAAAATTAAACAACTTTTTTTAACACAATTATGCTTCATCCCACTATTATCAACTGCATTCTTTACTTCTGCTTGGTTTGTGTCTAGACTAACTAGATGTCTCACATATGTTGGGAAATTTCTTGTTTAATGGGAAGTTTCTAGGTGGAGCCTGTAATCAATATTTATACATATTGTAGTTTCGAACCCAATAAAAAGTAAATTTAGAAAAGCCTAAGTGAGAGAAGTTTAAAAGAAGAACATTTCCTTAATAAGTGCCTTTTCTTAAAAAAAGTAAATTTTCTCAAAAACAACCTATTCTCATTCTTAAAAAACGTACCTTATCTTAAAGAAGTACCTTTGCTTAAAAAAGTAAATTTTTTTTACAAAAATTAAAAATACACATACAGTTTTTTTAAAAAGTATATTCAAAAAAAAATGTCTTAATAAAAGTTTATCATTTTACAAAAGTATCTTTTCTTAAAGATCCATTTAAATTATCGTATTTTTCAACGGGCGCCTTAGGAGTGTTAGACTAACTACTAAAAAATATTTAGCGAAAGGGACTTCATCCCAACCGGGTGTCCCCTGACACCACATGTACATTTTTTTTCATTTGAAAATAAAAACACGTATTTTTTAAGATTGTTTTTTTTTTTGGATTGTAAATATGACATGTTCCGATTAAGCATGGAATAAAATGTCCGTCAAATGGCCCACGGCTCAGATGACAGGACATTACTATTTTCATGAAATTTTCCATGACTTTTTCACAGAGATGTGGCTATATTTCACCGATGACGCGTTGGATCTCGGATTTGAGTTCAGGAATTGTTTGTGGTTTATTCGCATAAACCCGAGATTTCACAAAATCCCCAAAAAAAGAATACGCACGGCGTTAAATCGAATGCTCTTGGTGGCCAGTTGACATCAGAATTCCTTGAGATAATTTGTTCTGGAAATCGTTGCTGCAATAAATTGATTATTTCATGCCCGGTGTGGCAGGCGGCGCCATTTTGCTGAAACCACATGTCGTTGCGATTCATACCGTCCAGTTGAGGCCACAAGAACTCCGATAGGGTTTATGCACGACGTGAAATTGTTGAGAACGTTGAGAATTGAAAGTTGTTGAGAACGATGCCGAATTGACATTGGCGGGTTTTTGGCGACACTCTCGTTTACAGCAGCAATGTTTTCAAGAGACTAACCGGTACGTTGACGCACTGGAGTCTTATGGTGATATCTTTTCTAAAAAATAATGTTGCCGTTGCTTGGGGCGACATTTAAAAAATTTTGCCATCGCCCCTTTAAAGTTGTGCCTTTGTTAGGGTGAGAAACGATCATAGAAATGTTGCATTTTCTCACAACTGTATGCTTATTTAGCATGTCTTTATTACCTCGCTTAACTATTTAATTGGACCAGTGTATATTGAAATTTAAGCGATCCCTAAGCCGACATCCGAAGCAGGTACAATCGGCGTAAATCTCTAGTCCATAGCCGACCAAGTTTCTTCAATTTTTTGGATCACTCTTCGAATGGTTGACACATTCGACTGAAAATTCTTCGAAGTTTGCAAGAGATCTCAGCATAAGTTTCTAAATTTTTTCAATAAGTTTTCACAATTATAACGCGTTGTTCTTTTGTAAAGCGCTCCATTTTTAATAATCGGAATAAACATATGTGACAGCTGCCAAATTTCAGAATTGCCACTTGCTCAAAAAAATCCGTGGTGGTCCAGTATAACGAACGCCGATATATCGAATGGCCAGTATAACGAACGTATTTTTCTAGTCCATTGATGACTCTAAATAACGAACGGTTGAAAAATTAAGTATTCTAAATAACGAATGCTCTCTTTTTCTATGCTTTGTTTTATTCTTTGTTATTTTTGTTTGTTTGCTTTGTGCACTTACACATAGAAAACATTACATTTGCCTAATTTTTAAAAAGGGAAGTCCCCGTTTATTTACTGTGAAATTTGTTGACCACTGGTTGCGCTAAATACTGCATATGTACGTTAAATCAGTCAATCTATGAGAAAGTAAAGCTTTCCAAACGTGCATCAACTGGACAGACGAAAATGGAATTGAGCACACCAAAGTATTTATTTTAAGGAGATTGCAAGAACAAGCTATTGACTTCAGTACAACAATAAAAAAAAAAACAAACACATATTGGAGATTTTTTTTCTAAAAATAAATAATTTTGGTCGTGTATGTAAATTTTTTCCTTTTTTTTAAATAAATGAATTAATATAATACGAATAGAGTTTAACTTGCTACTATGTTAATATTTATGAAAAGAAATATATATATTGCGGTATAACGAATTTTCGATATACCAAACGACCCTGGACATTATATCATTCGTTATACTGGACCACCACTGTCATACTTTACATTTAAAAAAATCCAATGAGTGTTCGAACTCACGGGCGATGTGTTAACACGGTACCTGTTCGATTTCTATGAACACATTCGTAAATGTTACATTGGAAAATAAAAACCAGCGTTCAATCATATGATGACGTTACAGTTAAATACTATTAATACTTGAAATTATTTAAAGACCCAGTGCATGCACATGTGTCATTATTTTCTTGCTCAATACTTTTTGTTTTATTCCCACAAAAGTCAAAGAATGCAAAGCAACAGACACTTGTACATACATACATACATTGTTATATTCGTACGATATAACCGAAGATCAACATAAAATACTTTTTTAATATTACTCCAAATTAATACTCCAAATTAAAACACTTCAATATCGGCTCGCCGATATCGGATTGCCTTAATTTTTGGCCTAAACTCTTCGTCGAAACCCGCACTAGCTTTTTCATCCAAAAATTAATAAAATCGGCTATGAATTTCCGGAGAAAATCGCGTGGGAAAATTATATGAAAATCGCCCAATAATCACTTTCAATACCGACTGCCAAGCAACGAACAAACAAACGATGATAAGACAAAACCGAAGATCAACATAAAACACTTTTTTAATATTACTCCAAATTAAAACACTTAAATCTCGGCTCGCCGATATCGGATCGCCTTAATTTTTGGCCTAAACTCTTCGTCGAAACCCGCACTAGCTTTTTAATCCAAAAATTAATAAAATCGGCTATGAATTTCCGGAGAAAATCGCGTGGGAAAATTATATGAAAATCGCCCAATAGACACTTTCAATACCGACTGCCAAGCAACGAACAAACAAACGATGATTTACTCTTACAAACCTAACACTTGCGTATGTATTAAATTTATAGTTTACTGCCCTAGAGGCGCGCGTATAGATGTTAACACATCAAAAAGTGAAATCTTACTGAGACACCCTTTACATCCATTATCTACTACAATAAGAGAATATCACCTGGTTACAGGGATAAATTCAACTATGGCAACCCTACTAGTTAATATACATTGTTTTTATCGAGTTTCATCAGAGAGATCTGTATTAGCATTTTACGAGAGAGCATTCAGGTATTGAGTATGATAAAAACCAGACCTTTTGAGTTGAAAAGAGAGCGACGACTATGTGAGTGCTCTCATGTATTTGAGAGATAGTTTTCCAAGTGTCTCTGCTGTGTGTGAAACTAAGGTATGCTGAAACCTGGCTTTTACCTGGAGCCGGCAGTAAGAGATCGCGTTTTCAACGCAACTGACACGTCAACGGATACAAACAAAAGCCAAAGCACAAATCTTGTTTGTGTGAATAAAATTGTGAATTGAATTTAAAGCGCATACCTTTGCTATTTCAATTGATCACCTACCTAACTACCCATTAATAAAGAGATACTCGGATAAAGTGAAAATATTTCGTCTTAACTGCGGTTTAATTGTAAATGAAAAAAAAATTACAACAAAAACAACTTTTAATAAAGCTAACGAGTGCGTTTGTGTAATCGCGAACGAAGAAAATCAAGTCAAGAAAAATAAATGAAAATATTACGATACAAATCTCCGTAATTAAACAAATATTGAAAAATTTAATGAAAAATTAAAAAAAAAAAATAATTTTGTAATAAATATTTAAATGAAGAAAATTCGCCAGCAATGTAACGCGCATTTAGCCATTACAATTGTGTTTATTACAATTCTATTTTTTGGGGGAAATATTTAAAATTTCCCTAATATTGAATCAATATTTTAGTTACAAATTCTTTAAGCATGATCACATTCTCAAAACGAAATCTTAACAGCCACCAAAAACCCGCACCAACAACACCGAGTATTGAGAGTGTGCGCATGTATAAGTTTCGTTTCTTTACCAGTTTCTCTCTGGCCAACAAAATATTTTTAATACCACAAAAGATGAAAAAAAAACCAAAATCTATGCAAATGTTTTAACAACAATATAAGTAGTTGTCTTCTATTCACAGTCTCAGTCGCATACAAGTGTACACAGATGTGTTGTTGTACATTTGTGTTTGAATACATTTATTGTTGTTGTGTCTCTATGTATTTTAGAGATACCACTAATGAATTTTGTTGTTTTGTTTCTTTTGTTTTTTTGTATTAAATATTTTCTTCTTGACTTCTTGTTCAAGAAATGCTGCTGCTCTTGCTGTTTAGTTTCCTTCTTGTTGTACCGATTTCGTCGCCCAACATAAGACGGACGACGGACGTATGTACGTGGTTGAAAACCAGTTTAATGAACCTTTACGTTTTGTTGATCTACTACAGTATATTTTTTTGCTGTTCAAACCCATTTATTGTCGGATTTTGTTAATAAAATATATTTAAGCCATCATAAATATTATTGGTATATTTTTGCTGTGTTTGAGGGGATATTATGTTTACTTGGACTTGGCGTGAGTTTCAATTAATTTAATTGTATACAATATTAATTAATTTGTTTAAATGTGTACACAAGTCTGTCGGAGAGCTCCTCCTCAACTGGCATGAGATGAAAATGATGATGTTTGAAAATTGAGTTAGGACTTGAAGCCATAACAAGCAGGCATGCGCGAAATCCGGATAGCCCGCCGTCTTTAACTGTAAAAACCCACTGTTAGTGCACTACAAGGAACTCTGCACAGTGGTGTTTAACAAGGGGAAATGTGAAAAAAACTACAACCATTTCTTGGTAATTGTTTTGTAATGTTTCCCTCTATGAATAATCAATTACTGTTTAGGGAAACCAATTAAAGTTGGTGAAAAAATAAATAAATTTCATTTCTGGGAGATAAAATATATATTCGGATTTAGTTTCAAATAGGCCATCGATGAGGCAATGGTTAGTATCATTGATCGGCAAATTTATTACATGACAATTACAATATATAGTTTAATTTGCATTAGCTCTACAAATGCAAATTGAACAAATGTAAATACCACTAGCAATTGAAGCCCCTGGTGGAAGAGATGTTAGCTCACTTTTTTACAAAAACAATATTTTCCTTCTTTTAATATATCAAGAAAAATTTAAAAAAATTTAAAATTTAATTTTAATTATTTAAATATCAGATGTTGACTTTCTTTCTTGTCTAAAACAAAATCAGATACGAATACCATGGAAACATTAGAAGAACGAAAATACTGTTTTTGAAAATAGTGAGATTACATTTTCTTCCACCAGGGGTTTCAATTGCTAATGGTATTTAAATTTTTTCAATTTGCATTTGGAGACATAATTCAAATTAAACTACAAATTATAATTGTCATGTAATAAATTTTCCGATGAATGATACTAACCATTGCCTCTTCGATGGCCAATTTAAAACTCGTATATTTTTTCTTCCCGAAACGAAATTTATATTATTTTACCAACTTCAATTGACATTTGGTTTCCTTAAACAACAATTGGTTATTCATAGAGGAAAACGTTAATTAACACTTTCTTCCACCAGGGGCTTCAATTATACTTATTATCAAAGCATTTCCATCATATGTGGCAGTTTTTGTTCACCAGTAGTTTATACAGTACAGGTTTATGAATATGAAAGTACTACGAGGCAACAATAATCGAAGACACAAACCTCTACATATAAAAAACTTTAAAAAAAGAATTTCCAGCAGAAATGATTGGGAATTTAGAATCAACTAATAAAAGAGATCAAGCAAACCAAATTACGATATTTCAAACCGAAAAATTTACAGGGTTCCTATTTCATGGGCAACGGGCGTTTTATTTGAATTTCCTGTCGTTTAATTTGAATTTCCTGTTTCAAATCCAAATTCAAAAAACTATCAATACCATTATCAATTGTACTTATTTTCAAAGCATTTACTTCATATTGGCAACTTTGGTTTTCAAATAGTTTATACAGTACATGTTTATGAATTGGAAAGTACTACGAGGCAACAATAAGCGAAGCCACAAACCCCAACAGAATTGCCAGCAGTCAAACAAATTCAAAACAATTCAAAGCATACAAATAATTCATTATTTTTACGATTGGGCGCACCGTATCCGAGTTATAGCGATTTTTTGATGTCAGCAATTTTCCTATTTTGGCGATTTTTTTAAAAAAAATTCTTCCATTCGATTGGGACCACTTTATGAAATACACTTATAAGTCCTAAAAAGTTAGGTAGTTTTTCGATTCAATGCTTCCTTTCCGAGATGTAGACATCTTTTCTAATTTGTTCCTATTTTCGATCAAAAATGGGGATGTGTTACCCTAGGTAACCCATTACCCATCGTCTTGGGTAATGGGTAAAGGCCGCTTTCCCATTCGCCATGTGTAATGGGTACTAGTGATGGGTAATTCCTCATCGGTGTGGATAACTACCTATTATTTTTTTCATTAGCCTGTGGGTAATGGGCACTCGTGATGGGTAATTCCCCATTGTTTTGATGGGTAGTACCCATTATTTTCCCTGTGGGTAATGGGTAGTCGTGATGGGTGATTCCCCCTATTGTCGTGGGTAGATACTAGAGTGCCCAAAACGGAAAAACCGGTTATCCGGTTTTTTGCAATTAACCGTGTGCCGGTTTTTTAAAAACCTAATTTTCGAACAAACCGAAAACCGGTTATTTGACGTCGGTTAACCGGTTTTGACTCAATTTGAGTTAATATCCTTAAAAAAGTTAATAATAAATTATGTGACTTTCGACTTTTAATGAAGTTATGGTTTAAGAAACATGATTTCTATTTTCAAATATGATGTAAGTTCTAAATTACATTTCCAAACATTTTTTATTCAAATTTCAAAATGCTTTTATTATTCGAATAAGAATTTTAATTTAATAAAAAAAAAATCTCTTTCGAATTTGGAATTTGCCATTTGATTTTTGAATTTAAATCAGTATAGTATGAATTTGAATAAAACTTTAAATTTGTTCATTAAACACTCATTCCAAACTAAATTATGATTTAAATTTTAATTTAAAATTAACACGTGATAGTTAAATTTAAAGAGAGTTAAAAAATTTTAGGTTTTAAACACGATTAAGTTCATGAGATGGTAGCTAACGCTAACTAAAAACCGATAAAACTGGCTTCACCGGTTTTTGTCAAAATTTAAAACCCAAATACCGGTATCTTGAAAAGCTGTTTTTTCGAACAAACCGGAAACCGGTTTTTTAAAAATGCCAGTTTTTTGGAAACTGTAGTTGATACCCGTTATTTTCTTCATACCCTGTGGGTATGACCCATTCTCGGAAAGGTTTGCCGACAGTTGCACCGGAATTCTGTAATATTTTATTCACAAAAATCTGTAAAATTTTGTATTGAAATTTTAAATTTTGAAAATTTAACTATCGCGTTTTATCAGAAATTTTTTATTGAAAATTTGACAATTTTATACGGATTTTTATCATTAAAAGGTTACGGAATCCCGGTGCTTATCCAAAGCATTACTTTTTCTCTACAATTATAGAAGAAATTCACATGAGCGCTCTTTAATCATTGTAGGCCGGAGACCGTCTGTTCAATATGAGTCTCTAATGCAATATTTGTGTTTTCTCCTCTCTATCTGCATCTATTTTACTTATGTCGCATTTACACCACAGTTTATCGCGGCCAGGTTAGCGATAACCTTGTTCCCTTATCTTTGTCGTTTACACCACCCAATTTGAGATTAAATTATCATTTCAGGTGGTAACCTTGTGTTTAGACCAATTTAGAGCAACTCTGTGCCGAGACTAAATTTCATAGATGGCGACACAACAGAAAAATTAAATTGGCCGCTCTTGGTTTTGCCAGTTTTCTAATAATTTGTAACGTTTTTGAAATAACTAACCATTAAGATTGGATCAGTAGGTCAAATCGGGCCACGTTGATCAAATCGGCACACATTTTAAATTGATGAGAACCAATAAAATCAACGACAGTCTGAGCTTCAAAAACTTGTTTGTGGCGGCGACGCGTCGGAAAATTTTCCATCGGCTTCCGTCTGTCAAACAGTTGATGTTTTGTGTATGTTTTTATTGTGGTTGCAATTGTTGGTAAATAGCAGAGTTGCATCAAATTATACACCAGTGTAAAATGAGGTTAAAAATTAAACTTCAGTTTTACAGATTAAAATTGCACGAGTAATCTTCTGGGTTTGCGTGATTTAACGGAGTTAACCTTCGAAATGTGCTAATCTTGATCGGTGTGAATGCCGTATTATGTCATTCACGCCCAAACTATGATACACATGTCGTGCAGTATATGCCATGACAATTGTCTAGGCTTGCATACTCGACACATTAACCCCATGCTAATATATATTTTACTAATCGATAATGAAGGCGCCAAATAATATCTCTGAATTTTATTCATATCCATTAATCACTTAAATGTTGGTGATTTCCCTGGCTGCCTCCTAATAATATTTTTGTTTGTGTGTGTTATAATTATAGTACTGCCACACATCTCCGCCAATGGGTTAATTACACTGCTCGTTATCACATCGTTTACATCTTGAAGCGGATAGTGAAGATAACACAATTTCCTTTGGCTGTTAGGTCGGTAACGCCTTCCGGTCGCACAAATTAAATGCCTCTATCACAATCTTGTAGTATTTTTCCTTTCCTTCCAAACGTAAATTGTTATTCCCACAATTTATCATAAAGAAAAATCACAGGAAACTCCAAATGATTTTCTGGGAAAATCTAATAAACCAAAACGCTATTGTTTGATATTTCAAGAGAAATAGAAAAAGTTTTCCACAGTCTTAAAAATATCACACTTTTTTTGCTTTAAGAGAAAAAAACTGCAAGAAAATCGCAAACATTTGAGGGATTGTACATCTGTTGCTTTGCACTTTGTCATGATTTACCACAAGATTGCAGATATAAATAGGTTCACTGCAATAGTTCTGCAATAGTTTTCATTTGCAATAGTTGCAATAGTTTTCATTTAGGTTAATCGATGCAGATATGTATATGTAGATGAGATAATGTTAATTGTGAAGAGTTCACATATACTATGTATTCCTGAAGTTGCATATGCAAGATATGAAGATCTAGGGTTGGTTTCGTAAAATGGTACCATTTGAACCTACGTCACTATCATTTAGAACTATAACGTTTTTGCAGCTTGTCGCAAATATAGCACTTATATACTTGTGTACAAACACATTGTCTTTGCTATTCAATATGACATGTTTGGGACACAATGACAAACAGGTTATAATATATGTATTTATGACCCAAATGTGACATTGTTTGTTGAAAAGGCAGCAGATCTTCTATTCACGAAAACAATGCTTGCAAACATGTGCACGCTGAAAAATAACGGCCTCTCTAACATATTTTTCCAAACATATTATGCAGGAACCATGTATTTATTTGTTTGGAACACACTTCAAACATACATATGTTTTAAATGCAAACAGTATCATGTTTACTGACAAACATTTATGGTTTTACGTGGAAACATATGCGTTCTTCATCCCAATCATCCATATACTTACGTGGAAGCATTCGCGTAATTTTGCCCCCAAACCTACATATACTTACGTGGAAATTTCCTCCCAAATATAATAATATTTAGAATCCAACTATTCTTCGATTTCAGTGTATATGTAATATTTATTATAAATAATTTTAACAATATAAATCCACATTTATAAATAATTAATACACAAAATTAATTGATTTAAAATGGCCCTTTTTACATTCATTTGCATGCATTATTTGTTTTTTTCATGAAATGAGAACCAGCTGCCCTTTTGCTTCTACTTTCTTTGTTGTCTCTCGCCTTTTAGTTTTCAGAAGGTTTCAGCTATGCGTTGGTAATCACCATGCGTTGGTACACAAACACGATATTTGTATACAAATCAAGATCTTGCAAGCCAAACGTGGATTAATTACTTGTGCTTTTATATTACATTTATTTTACAAATGGTCCGCCGTTCCAATTTTCTCTTTCCAGTTTCTTTCCTCAAAATCGTTTCTCACTTTGGTAGCACACATACATATATACGAAACACATACACCAAAACCAAAGTAACATCACAAACCATTTAATCATGCAAGCCTTCGTTTATTCTTTCTTCACTGATCAAGCACTTTTGACATCCTCTGTCCGATGAACCATTGACGACTGAATACATAAAACTAAAACACAATTCTTCAGGCAAAATAAGAAACACTTCATCTGCAATTTATACGCACATTCAGGAATATTTTTGACTCACTGTCTTAGGGAATAATGCTAAAATACACCCTCTCTAAACTCTCTCGTTGTCCCTGTTTTATACTCTTGCTCTCGAGAGAGCATTTACAGAGCAACAAACAGCTGAATTTGTATCACAAACATAGATATATGTACCATGTAATATGTAATATTGAATAGCAAACACAATATGTTTGGGCACAAGTATATTATATTTGCGACAAGCTCCAAACACACTTTATATTTGCACCCAAACAATTTTAGCCTTAAGGGTATGAGTCGTTTCTGGATTAATCGAATATCATCTCTTCTTAACGGAATCTCACAAGAATAAGTTTAAAGGGGCCAAATCGGAGCTGGGAGGCGGAAAATTGGCATCGCCAATATGAATGATAACACGATTACCGTACTAAGTGCGCAAAGGATCGATTGTTTGACAAGCTGTGTGATATGGCGCACCTTCCTGCCGAAACCAAATATTATCCAAGTTCACATAATCCATATCGGCCCATAAAAAGTCCGTAATCTCTGTAGTGTTCGCCATTGTCTGAAATGGCATTTCCAGCAGCATTTCCGGCCAATGATGACATCACTCTAAAATCCACACCAAACTGTCACTCTCTATGGATGCATTGGCTTCTCCATAATGACGTGCGGTTCCCCTATCAGCAGATGTGACAATTTTGTTTGTTGACATAGCCCCTGATATGAAAATACGACTCGTCAGAGTACATGATTTTTCGACCAAATTCCTTGTCCGATTGAAGCTTCTGTAAGGTCCATATTTCCCAACATTGTTTAAGCGTAAAGCGACTCATTTTGTTCCACCGAGGTATGATACAGACTGATAGTCAATATTTCAGATAGAAAATATATATCAGTCCCAAAATAACATATGATTTAAAAAGATACCTGTATTTGAGCGACCCGTTACATTTGCTCGAAAAATAATACTGGTAACCAAATACGAGATTAAAAAATTACTTCCCATTACATCCAATGAAAGGATTGGGGAGGATATCTCACAACCAGGGAGCTGTGTGCTTTCTAGTTTTACACTCACTGGTTGGGACCTTCAGTTTTACAGAGAGAGAGAGAACTCATGGAACTCAAAAGCACTGGCGACATCTGGCGAGTGATTCAAAACGTATTACTCTCTTTTTGTCATAACTTGGCCCATTCATAATTTTGATGTGAAACATTGAAGACGTTTCAAACTTTTATGGTTTTTGTATAGTTTTGTGTAATAACATTGTCGAAATGGTGCATTTATATTGAACTATTCTATAAAGAGAATAAGACTCGTTTATGCTCCTTAACTCAGACTCTCTACATGAGAGAGGAAAAAGAGTGCAATAAGTTCTCTATACTATTCAGTACTTTTTGTCGTCGCTCTGTTTGTGACAAAACAAAAACAATTACTTCAGTGAGCTAAATATTGGATTTTATTGAGTTATATGCCAGCATTCAAACAAGCAGGTCATCATCGTTCTGTTTATAACAGAAGCTAAATATTGCTTTAATTAATTTAACAATATTACATCTAATGTTAAATCAGATCTAAGAAAACAGAAAGTGCAATAGCAAAAGAGCCTGCGGCACAAATCCAATTCTTTTTTTGATAGAAATCGAACAGGTATCGTGTAACAAAAACGTGTTAACACATCGCCCGTAAGTTCGAACACTCTTTGACTTTTTTTTAATCATTTCTATGGGATTGTGCATGGTTGCAAAAATAGAACTAAAAGCATTTGTTGAAAACTGCGTTGCATAAAATTGATGAACAAATGATTCTGTTACAGCAACGCAGTCGTTGCGTTAAATTAAATGTTTGATGAAACACGAATATATTGCTCAAAAGACACAATTAATTTATTCGTTGCAAAAATGCAAAGTTTTACGTTCAAAAATCATGTATGACATGTTTCGTTTCACAAACGAAAAAATTTATGGATGCACGCAACTTTTCATTGCAGCAAGGTAAACACTTTAAACACACACATGTTTCATCACTGAAACGAATCTTTTTTCTCTCGGTTTGGTAATTTAAATAACTGCGTAAATATATTGTGCGCACCGTGCACTATTGGTTCAATATTACCATATTTTATTTACATTAATATGTGTACTCATGTCAGGTACTTAGTATATGAACAATATACACGTACATAGATATATTTCCGAACCGCTAATAAATGTATCTGTTTCGTTAGTGTTTGCGATTTCTACCTTAATATCTATGTTTTCTACATTATCTTTCACTTGGAATCTTTTGGATTAGGTTTCTTCTCTTCCACAGTACTTGAGCGACGCTAAAGGTAAATGAGTCTGTGTCTGTGTTTGTGGGTTTTCAATACGAGACACAGGTATTTTTCAGGTAGATTTAGGTTTTGGAATGTGCGATTGTTTTATGGTTGTCGCTATTGTTATTTTTGCTGTTGTTGCCGCTGTTTTCTGGAGAACTCACAAAAGCAACTTTCAGATGTTCAGCTTCAAATGCTGTACGACAAAAAATATCGAATTTCTTTTAAACCATTTAGTTGTTGTGAATTTGTATGTGTCTTTTGTAATTGTTGAGGTAGGTTACAGGTAGGCAGACAGCCACAGACACAACCACTCCAACATCGATATGAATGAATTTAAATCATATCGAATTCAACTGATAGTGGTCATATGTAGTAAATTGTACGTCATGAGACAATACATTCATTCGTCCGTCCTCCCATGTATCGGTCCGTCCATTTAGTATTTCGAAATACTGAATATGACAGCCTAAGATTTCACAATGGAATGCGGTACAAGTTGTTGGCCTGGGAAATGTTTCGGCACACAAATTGTTCACACTTATTGAGCGTTTTATTACGCATCGGTGATTCGATAATTTCCCCCTAAGAACATGAATATTTCCGAGAAAATCTCACAATCAATCATGTGGAAAGAAAAGGAAATCCCTTAACACTCGCAGATATCACTTTCATAGGGAAGTAGATAAAATAAAATAAAGGTGTGCAGCATTAACGGGCAAGTGGAGAGACGCAAAGTTGGATAAAACCCAAGTAGGAGGAGATGCGTTATAATTTAATCGGTGCTAAATAATGATATACAGTACCCTGACTAGAAAGAAGTGCAGTAAACAAAAGTTTTCTGTAATATTAAAAATTAAATATTAAATAATCATTTAAAATTTAATGCATTTTACAATTTTATGAAAGGGCTCGAAAAAAAAGTTTTGTAAAATATTCTTCACTAATTCAATGATATATTTTCATTATCGTTATAAATCTGCTGAACTGATAACAGCGTTTTTAATATCTGTAATGCACAATTATAATGGTCAGCAGACCAAAATACGAGAACGGTTTGCACCAGGGGTTTTCGTTGTCACAGATCATCGACTATGAAGTTGGAAAATCATGCAAAAGAAATTGGATGAAGGAATGAGCAGTAGGCAAATTATGTTTAATTTATGTTTGATTCATTTTGTTTGATTGATGATAATGACTTTAAAATTATGCTTGACGCTTGTTTTGCCATCTGCAACTCCAACTCGATGAAATTCCAACATGCGACGTGAACATCCGATCAAAGCCTTAACAGCTGTTGCATATTCTTAGAATATTTTTCTATGGTTAAATTATGTGTTGTGTTGATTGTATCGAACGAATACGTATTCCCTTATATTTCTGTTCGTTTAATGACCAACCGATGAGTAAAATTCAACAGCACCTCAAAACTCGATGAAATTACCTACTACCTCGTCGTCACCGAGAGAACGTTAAGAGATGGATAGAGACTCTTATCTATTTCTCTGTGTTTAGTTTCATATCGATACCACAGCTGATCGACTGTGAAGTTGGAACATCCAAGGGGTATCCATGACACAGATGATCGACTATGTAGTATGAAATTGATATAAAACAAAGGGGATAGGCGAGAGAGCGATAAGCAACCAGAAGCAGGGGGTATCCACAACACAGCTGATCGACTATGAAGACGAAAATTGATAAAACAGATAGGCGGGTGAACGATAAGAAACCAGAAGCAAACCATGCTGCAAACTAACTTTAAAAAATGTTCGATTGATACTAATGACAGCTAAATTATGTTTTATATTGGTTGCATGGAATGACAATACGCTTTCCCTTTATTTCTGTCTGTTTTATATCCAAGCAATGAGTAACATACAACAGCAACTCGAACCTAATGAAATGACCTACTACCTCGTCGTCATCGAGTAGACGTAAAGACAGGGATGACCACTCTTATCTATTGCTCTATGAGAAAGGTCCAATGCAGCGCCTTGTTGGCGAAACGTGCAATCAGAACGATTTCTCATTGCCTCTGATGGTCGAGTTCTTACATTAAAAGACCAGCGATATGCTCGTTGGGTTGAAAAAATTTATTGTCGGTTTTCAAAACAAAAATCAATTACTTTGGTTCGTTGCTATGTAGTGTACCTTTCCATTTCCAATTTCCCAAGTATTCTTTACAATAGTCTGGTAAATAAAAGTAAAACAAATTAAACCAGGGGGTATCCATGGCACAGCTGATCGACTATGTCGCAGGAAATTTATAGAAAACAGAGTGGAGAGAGCGATAAACAACCAGAAGAAAAACATGCAGCAAACTAATTTTAACCCTGCACTGTCATCCTTCGTCAAAACGACGACGCGTGATTTTATTTTCGAACTGAACTATGTATTTCCGATTTGTTTTCACCTCATTTTTCGTATAGCGTTGGTCTTCTGCAAACTGATTTTTTGTTGAATATTAATTAAAAATGGACAAAAAAAATGGCATTCATTTTCGTTCGAATTTTTGCTCACTATAATATTTATAGCGTCCTGCAAGAGGTCGTAGTTAAAATGACAAAGGATGACGTTAGTGTACAAAAAATATGGATGACGTTCTATGATTAAAAATTAAATAAAATTAACTAAACTTAATTTACGTTGGTATATTATGGATTTATTAGAAATAACAAAATATTCCAATTGTTTATGGAATACAGGCTGCAAAATTTTTGTTTTTGCTTTGTTTGGTTGTTTCGGTGAAAAGGTGTTTATAAGTTGTCGCAAATATACTATGCTTGTGTCCAAACACATTGTGTTTGCTGTTCACTATTACGTGCTGGAGACACAATAATTAATATGTTATAATATGTGTTTCTGTAACCCAAATCCGGTTTTGTTTGCTGAGAACTGCTTAACAGTTATATTTTCCAAGACTTTGTTGATTATTGCTGGTTCTATTTGAAGAATGACTTGGACGGTATTAGCCTTAAGGATATGGTTCGTTTGTGGATTATTCGCAAAGCATCGGTCTTAAAACGGCACTCCAGAAGAAATTGTCTTAACGGGTCCAATTTCAGCTCCGAGCGGGCCAATTGACATCGTCAAGACGACGGATAACAATATAATCGAACTACATCCGCAATACATCTACACGCTGAAAAAAAAACAGTCTCTTTAACATATTCTCCTAAACATATTCCGCAGGAACCATGTACATGTTTGGAACACAGTTCAAACATTCATATGTTTGCAAGTTCCAAACACACTTGTATTTAAATGCAAATCACTGGCAAACATGTATGCTTTTACGTGGGCACATACATGTACGTTCTTCCTCCCTAACATCTATATACTTACGTGGAAGCATTCGCGTGTTCCCCCCAAACTTTCATGTACTTACATGGAAACATGTGCGCATTTGCTCCCAAAAATAATAATATTTAGAAACAAAATGTCCTTTGACTTCAATATATTTGTATTATTTATTATAAATGATTGTATCAATATAAATCCACATTTATAAAAAATGAATACAAAAATTTAAAAGATTTTAAATCGCCCTTTTTACAATTACTTGCATGGAATGATAATTTGATTTTTTTTCATGACATGAAATGCGTTTGCTTCTCCTTTCTTTGTTGTTTCTCACGGTTTGCAACGAAGTTCCTTATCGCACGTTGCAAGATGGGGGCTAAACGAAACAAAACTTAAAAAATTTTGTTTTGCAACTATTATGAAACAACCCATTATTGTCAACTCTATTGGGTAATTTTGCGTCGGTTTGTGTCTAGACTAACATATGTTGGGAAATTTCTTGTTTAATGTGAAGTTTTCTAGGTGGAGACTGTAACCAATATTTAGTATATACTGTGATTTTGAATCCAATAACAAGTAAATTTAGAAAAGCCAAAGTGAAATAAGTTTAAAAAAAGAAAATTTTTTTGAAATACGTGGCTTTTCTGAAAAAAAGTAAATTTTCTCGAAAAAGATACCTGCTCATCCTTTTCTTAAAAAAATACATTATCTAAAAGAGGTACCCTTGCTTAAAAAGTACATTTTCTTACAAAAATGACATTTTCTTACAAAAAAATACCTTTTCTAAAAAAATAAATTTTTCTAAAATAAGTACCTTTTCTTAAAAAAATAATTTTTGTTACAACAAATTGCATTTTCTTAAAAAACTACATTTTCTTTTTGTGAAAGAAAATAACTTGTCTTGAGATAAGTATCTACTCTTAAATATGTACCTACTCTTGAAAAGGAACCAATTCTAAACACAATTTCCATTTCCTAAAAAAACAAAATTTTCTTCAAAAAATACCATATCTTAAACAAAGTACCTTTTCGAACAAAAATTCCTGTTCTTAAATAAAATAACACCTTTTCTTTTATTATCTTGAGATATGTAGCCTTTCTGAAAATAAGTACATTTTCTAAAAACTAACGTTTTCCTAAAGAGTACCAGTAAAAAGTACCTGTTCTTAAAAAGTACTTTTTTTGTAAAACAAAATCATACTCTTATGGTTTTTTTAAAGTAAGTACTTCTTGTTAAAAATAGCACCTTTTCTTAGAAAATCATTAGCGTTTAATAAAAGAGGTACCTCTCTTTAAAAATTACTTTTTCGGGCAAATATAATACATATTCTTAAAAAAAGGACCTAAAAATATAAATTTAAAAAAAAACATTCTATAAAAAAAAAAGAAATTTTCTTCAAAAAAGTTTTATCATTTGACAAAATGTATATTTGCTTAAAGATCCATTTAAATTATCGTATTTTTCAACGGGCGCCTTACGCGTGTTGGAACTAACTAGTTCATAATAAAGTACCGGGTCCGCCAAATAACTTTTTTTTTTTGAAAATGCTATAAAAAAAAACTACTGAATATTTTCTCAAATTTCTTTTTTTATTTGAAAGCACAATCCTTCCGGTTAATAATGGAAAATAATTTCATTTAAATGGCTGCCTCGGCTGGCCATGCAGTAGCCTACACGATCGGTCCAATTTTTAAGCACATTATCGATTGTGTGCAGCTGTATTTCACCAATGGCTTCACGAATATTGTCCTTTAAAGCGTCAATTGTCTCTGGCTTGTCGGCGTAACACTTATCTTTGAGGGCACCCCACAAATAATAGTCCAACGGTGTCAAATCGCAGCTCCGAGGTGGCCAAACGACATCAGTTCTGCGGCTGATAACACTAGCCAACAGTCGTTTTGTGATTTGTTTCTAGCATATTTTTTCTCATTGATTTTGACCTACTAAACACGAAAATGAGGTTTAAAAATTTTTCTGTTGATTGGTTTTCGAGATACAAATTTTTTAACTTTTTTTTTTAAATTTTTGGAGGTACACTTACAATTTTGAGCATATCTTTCGTCTTCTTTGACGTATTTGATCCTACTACTACTCAAATTAAAGCAAATTGAGCCGTCTACAACTCATTCTCAGAAAATTTTCAAATCGGGTGAGTAGTTTTGATGTTGGCGGCTTAAAAAGGTTAAAAAACTGCGTTTTTTTAGTAAAAATGTGGCAGAAAAATTCATATAAAAATTCATATAAAATATAAAACGCGATGCTAACAGCGATTTTGGTTTTTTTACGTATAGCTGGCATTTTCCCAAAGAAAATAAGCATTTACTTAATAAAATCTGACAACAAATGGCTGACTTATAATTTTTTTGGTAAAACACCGAAATTCCGCTATTTCACGACATTTTGATTTTCATTATTTGCACAGCTTACCTACCCAACGCAAACGAATAAATACATTTGAACTTAATTTAAAATAAACAAATTAGTCTTAGTATATTATTTTTTAATTTATTTAGAGCACTACATACTCAATGTATGGCACAATTAGAAATGGATGTGCCAGGTTAGCTAAACTAACGAAATTAACCAAATCAACGCCCATAAAAAATGAGTAGAAACAAAGATATAACTGTACATTTTATGCCATGTGGAAAAACAGCTGACTTCTTCTTTGTTTTTTGTATTCGCTGCAATTGGTCTCACGTATTAGGGTCCAAATGTAGTCACCCATCATAGCCGTGTCATAGATGCCCTGATAGCGTCGTTCCATAGCCTTCAATTCCTGATGAAAGCGCTCGCCGTGTTCGTCGCTCACGTCTCCTAAATTCTCAGGGAAAAAATCCAAATGAGAATGCAGAAAGTGTATTTTAAGTGACATGTGCACTCCTACCCAAAAATGAAAAAAAAACGAGAATTAAAACGCTATTTAAATTAACATTTGTTTCAAAAAAAACCTACCCATTGCTTCATAGTTCTTTACCAGATCCTCAACTATGTCCTTATAATTATGGCTTTTGTTGTTTCCTTAAAATGTTTTCCTCAACAAGCCTGAAGGAATTCCATGCTGCGGTTTCGATGGGTGATAACAGCTTCGGGAATGTTTCATCTTTCAACATTTTTTTTATATCGGGTCCTGCGAAGACTCCTTCTTTAATTTTTGCCAGCGAAGGTAAGGGAAAATTGACCGTAAATAGGCTAAAGCTTCACCTTCTTTGTCCAATTTTTTGGCAAAATTTTTTATCAAACCCAATTTTATGTGCAGCGGCGGAAGTATTATATTTTCACGGTTCTCTATTAGTGGTTTGCGCTGAACATTCGCTTCTCCAACTACAGGTTTCGTTCGTTCCGGCCATTTTTTTTGAATATAATGCTGATCATCAGCGCGGCTATTCCAAAGGCACAGAAAACAGCAATGTCGCGTATAGCCTCCTTGGAGTCCACACAGAATGGCCACAACTTTGAGGTCGGTGCATATTTTCCAATTATATTTGCTATACTCTAAGCATTTCAGCAAAATGTTCATAGTTTCATAGTTCTCCTTTGAATGAACCGCATGAGCAATAGGAAGAGATGGCTTTTCATTCCCATTATGTAAGAGAACTGCCTTCAAGCTCTCTTTGTTGCTGTCAATAAACAACCTCCATTCATTGGGGTTGTGAATTTGGTGAAGCTCTTGGAACAAGCCGGAAATGTCGCTGCAAAAACATATTTGGTCTTTCTTTGTATAAAATTTTGCATACTGCTGGTGACGCTTCCTGTACGCTGTTACTTTCACTTCTGAATCCGCAAATCCACACTGTACCATCCGAGACGCAAAAAGTTCGGATTTCTCCTTAGTGAGACCAAAATCGCGCACCCAATCGTTTAGTTCGGCCTGTGACAGTAATTTTCGCTTTCTGCACGCCCCAAATTCGCTTGCACTTGACTCGGACTCTTGATCTGACGATTCTGCTTTTTGAAGAGATGCACCAGGGCACACTGGATATGGTACATCATTCGAATGTGGTACTGGAAGTGCAAACGATCCCACTTGAGCGTAGTTCCATTTTAAAAATCTCCCTACCCCACTGTTTGTGGTGAGGCAAAAATAACAGTCTGTGGAATGGCATAGCGGCTTTTTCCACATCATTGGTGTATCGAATTTCATATGGCGCCTAAAATTAAAATAAATTACTATATTTGCTTTGCTTAATGTGTTTAAATAAAAATTCTTACCTTCCGCAAAGATCACATAGCGACTTAGGTGTCCATGATTCTGTGATATTTGGTGAAATACCAAAATAATTCAAATAGTGCAATTGCACTGCTGGAGTAAACGTGTGTGCGTGATTATTCTTTATAAACTCGCCACAAACATTGCAGAAATTGTCTGGATTATTCAAACACTCGAACACACGTAGTCTTTTACTCATTGTCTTACTTGTTGGGTAGGTATTATATGCACTTAAATTCAATTTGTTTCACTTTTTACTCGTACTACTCGCGTTCGTAGACACTTGTTGAATGACAAAAAACGATAAATGAACACCTATAAATAACACCAAATAATGACCACTCACAAATGTGGGGGGAATTTCTGTAAAAAAATCCGATACAGGTAGCCATCGGGAAAACACACATCAATAAAAAAGTGTAATTCCCTTTAATTGACTGTGAACGGAGTAGCAGTCATAAAGGAACACGAAGAGCGTCCACGCACATTCAGAAGCGTATATTACTCTGCAACCACAATCATAAAAATTAAATAACTATTTGTGTATTACTTATTTTTTTTAATTCTGAGAATCATAAAAATTACGTAAACGTTTTTTCCAAACAATTTTGTACATGTAAAGTGGGTTTGCCAAAATTCGTATCGTAAAATGCACCTGTGTTTCTATGTTCTGCATTTTCATTATACCATTTTCTTAAAAACATCGACGAAACGTCCCTACGGTATTGTAAATAGGTTTTTTACAATTATGAAATATTTGTGTTATTAATATTAATTTAAAAATTTTATCAAAACTGGTAAGTGCTGTGACATTTGAAAAAAATTTCCAAAAAAAAAAATTGCTGATTTCACTAAATTTTTGAAATTTCACGTCCCTTGCCAGAACAGAAGACATTAACCCAGGGTGGTGAAATTTTGAACAGAAGTAACTTATGTATAGGAGCAACTGTTCCGTTCTATTCCAAAAGGATTATAAAAAACTTGCTTTTTCGATCTCTCCTAGTAGGTTAGCTGTGCAAATAATGAAAATCAAAATATCGTGAAATAGCGGAATTTCGGTGTTTTACCAAAAAAATTATAAGTCCGCCATTTGTTGTCAGATTTTATTAAGTAAGTGCTTATTTTCTTTGGGAAAATGCCTGCTATACGTAAAAAAACCAAAATCGCTGTTAGCATCGCGTTTTATATTTTATATGAATTTTTATATGAATTTTTCTGCCACATTTTTACTAAAAAAACGCAGTTTTTTAACCTTTTTAAGCCGCCAACATCAAAACTACTCACCCGATTTGAAAATTTTCTGAGAATGAGTTGTAGACGGCTCAATTTGCTTTAATTTGAGTAGTAGTAGGATCAAATACGTCAAAGAAGACGAAAGATATGCTCAAAATTGTAACTGTACCTCCAAAAATTTAAAAAAAAAAGTTCAAAAATTTGTATCTCGAAAACCAATCAACAGAAAAATTTTTAAAACTCATTTTCGTGTTTAGTAGGTCAAAATCAATGAGAAAAAGTATGCTAGAAACAAATCACAGAGAAAATTTTGTTATTTGTGACCTAGTGTAATGCTATCTTCAAAAACAGGGCGCAATGTACGCAATTTTCGCACACATTTCTGTAACATTTCCATGATTTTCAAAGTAATGTCGCAATATTTCCCAGCGTTGTTCAAGCGTATACACAACCATATTCGTTCAGCGGAAGGATAAAACTAATTATCTGTCAAATCAGACATGAGCTAAGTGTTACCATTCATGAAATAAGCACTAGTTGAAAAAAAACCTTAGATGGCGGACCCTTTATATAGCGACAACCGGTTGTCGCCTGAAATCTCATGTAATTTTTTGTTTTCAGAAGGCTTCAACTATGCGTTGGTATACGAACAATATACTTATATACAAATCTAGTTCATGAAAGCCAAGCGTGTAGTAATTACTTGTGTTTTATATTGAATTTTACAAATGGTCCGCCGTTCCGATTTTCTCAGTAAAGGCTCGAACAACACAAAGGACTTTACGTTGCTGCCCTGTACATTTTTTTCCCTCAAAATCGTTTCTCACTTCGGTAGCACACATCCATAAGTATATACAAAACACATATACAAAACCCAAAGCAACAACACAAACCATTTAACTGCCCGAGCCTTAGTTTATTATTTTTTAACTGATCAAGCGATTTTGATATCCTCTGTCCGATGAACCATTGACGACTGAATACATGAAACTTCATCTGCTATTTCCACGCACATTCAGGAATATTTGTGAATCACTGACTGAGAGAATAATGAAAAAATACCGATACACACTCTCGTTGTTCCCCTTTTATTCTCTTGCTCTCGATAAAGCATAAACAGTGCAACAAACACAGCTGTATTTGTATTACAAACACATTTATATTTGGGTAGAAAACAATGTGTTTGCGTACAAGTATATTATTTTTGCGATGAGCTCCAAACACACGTTATATTTGCATTCAAACAACAAAAAACGACCGATTTTTCAGCGTGTGTTGCTTGATGGGATGTGTGCATGGTACGTAATCCTGCTGAGACCAAGGATTTCAGCCCATAAAAAGTTCGTAATCATTCCTGTATAGAGCTCGAAATGGCGTTTCCAGGCCTAAACTGAGAAGCCATAAGTGGATGGTTGTTTGTCTTCTATTGCTGGATCAAGTGGACCTTGCAAGTGAATATTCTGAGATCTTTGTGAAAAATTCTCATCATGCTGGTGCGTGAAATGCCGAGTAGTTGAGATCGATGGCAAGTCGATGTTAAGTCGAGTTAAGTTCATTGACTTTTAAAAGCTGTCTATGAATCAACAGCTTATACGGTAATCATCTCCAAATATGTCCAATGCTCGATTTGTTGAATTTGTAAAAGTTCATATGTGTATTTACCAGTCTCAATTTAATTTTACTTTTGTCGTTTCTTTCTTCAATATTTATTTAAATTCATGAAACAAACGTTGTTCTGACGTGTTTTATTATTTGCTTCTGAAATAAAACAACAAAGTTAAAGCTTTATTTTTAAATTTTTTAACACGCGAGATTTCTGTTTATACAAAAATATTTAACTTGATTCTTTTTGATATCATATTACTCATCAAATTGAAAAGAAATAGCTCTTCGAGTTATGTATATAATTTGGTTGATATGTATTAGTTTTGTGTGATCTGTTTTCATACAAACGTTGTTTTTTTTTTATTTTTTAACAATTATAAAAACATAGTTTCATGATCATTTTTTGTCTAACTTTCTTGATCTTTTTTTATCAAAAATTTCACTCTCGTTTCATTATACTAATATAGGCATTAGTTAGACAAGGCGTTTGAAACGGCACTGTATACATATACGAGTTGCATAAATTAAATAAATGAATCGACTCGCTCACTCACTTGATCTACTGTCATGCAAATTCGTGAAAATATTTCACAAGCCTTTATCTGTAGCAGCTACTTAGCGTTTCATCATCTACATATTCCAGTTGTTCATCCAAGCATTCGTAGTGCTATTATCGAAATAAATATTAAAATTTTTTTTAAAATGATTTCATATCTAATGTCGCTCATAATTCATGTTAGATTTGAAATTTGAAATAGTAGATAGACATAAGTATTTATACTGTATGTTAGCATTTTAAATATTATAAAACAGCATTTGAAGGTAACTTATGTACTCGTATCTACTATGTATATTGTAGGGTATATGAACTTTGATGAGACTGCAAGTTCACGAATCAGTAGGAAGGACATATCTGACTAAGATATCAAGGATTCTGATAAGTTTGTGACATTGAAATATTGAGTTGCGATTGCGTTAAATGTCTACAACGTTAATGTTACTTTCTAACATTTTGTTATATACAAAGTGGCGCCAAGTTAATCATCCAATTTTGTATTTGACTAACTTTTTTACTAAATAAAAAAAAATGATGGAAATCTTTGTTGATAAACATTAGTGTCCGTTTCATCGCATTTTCCATGACTTTCCGCAAGATTTCCGGTGATGGTTGGTTGGTTGGATGGTTCACGTGGTTGCTAATGATACTATTTAGCATCAATTAGTGTCTTGAGACACCGTTTTGCATACCACAACACTCCGGACAGTCTAATGTACAGTGTCTATATCCAACCTGTTAATAGGAGATACCTCATTAGATCCCCTAGATCTCTCTCGTGTATCTCAGTGAGGTTGTGTAGGAACTCAAGGAGCAATTCCTTGCCACATTTCTGATGTCCGAAAAATCTCTTAAATCTCTATTATTTTGTCCGACAACTATCCGTCAAACCTACACATTCTTTGAGGGAAATTTGCAACATCGCAAGGAAATTTAGCAAGAGAGATTTGAGCGAGAAATATGCTCACTCTCTAAGCGAGAAATCTGCTCATCGTCTGATGGGAATTTTTGTATGTTCGACTTTGTTGTTCTGTTTGCATTCCGTTCTCTGCTTATTCTCTGAATGGAACTTTTGGCGTAGAATACGTCTTACCTTACGGTATAGGGGAGTCATGTCAGATTGTTATTGTTGTAATCTTTATTTCATTGATTATGAGGAAACGGCGAGATAACTTTTTTTTAAAAATTTTTTTGTAGGTAAATGAAGATGTTATCTTTCGTTTGATATACATTTCATATTGGTTGATATCTTCCTAATATTTAAATTTCTCAAATGAACATTGTTTAAACACATACACTCAAACATATGTGTGGTGTTTGGTTGAGTGTTTGAGTTTGTAGCGTGAACACAAACTATGCTGCTGCTTCAGTGTGGACACAAACCTTCGGCTGTTGTTTTGATTGATGAAATATTGAAATTTCGTATATTTACTTGTGTATTTAAGTGAAACAAAATGTTAAGTGTGAATCTGAATTTAACATGGATATATAATTATAAAAAATTAATTCATACATTTTTATGTTAAATGAAAGTGCTGCCAAGTAAGCAAAATAACAATGCTGCTTGATGCTGTTTGACAGCAGCTGACAGTTGATGTTTATTATTAGTTATCATTTATTGTTATATATGATTTCTGTCTTATCGGATGGCGTATTCTACGTTAAACTTAATAGCCGTGTCTCTGACACAGCCTGCAGGGACAGTCCGTGGCCGTAGGCCTCGGACAACTGTCTGCTGTTTTTTTGTTTGGTTTTGTTATTATTTTTGCATTCCATTGTAGTTTTTAGTGCGATATTTTTTGTTTTTAATTCCGTTATCATGCTTTCCATTGCCATTTTTTGTATCAATCGCTCGTCATTTATAAATTAAGCGGCGAGTAAGCAAGTGCATATGTAAGTGATTTGTGTCCAATAAAAATAAATAAAGTGAATTTTAGAAAACCTAGTACGTTTAAAATCTCCGACAAATGTCAGAATTGTTTGCGCTTTGCCTGACAAAAAAAACCGACAAATGTCAGAATTGTCTGAACATTATCGGACAAACTGTCGGACAAACATCACAATTGTCTGCACGTTCTCGGACAAAATGTCCTACAAAGCTCAGAATTGTCTGCACATTCTCGGTCAAACTATCAGATTTCCCTCCAAACTTCGCATCCGAATTCGGACAGAATTCTGCAAAAAAAGTTGGCTGAAGTATCAGAATTTTAACAGAAATATCGGTCCGAATTCTTGTCAACCGTTCACACAACTTTCTGTAAGAATTCTGACTAAATTCGGCATCAGATCAAGGATCAGGGTCTATGTACGAGGGACAACTCAGTTCACTACACACTCACTGGCATGACTAGTTTCGAACTCCGTGACAAGTTTATCATCAGATGCCTGACTACTGTGTCTGAATTGATACCATCGGTTGATCATCAATCGTATATATACAAACTCAATTCTGTAATTCACATGTGCGAATTAGTATCGATCGAAGATCCCTAAGTATCAACATCACTGAAAGGCCTATAATTCCAACAACACGAACAGACAGAATTTTTCCACCAAGTTCTTCTTTAAAAAAAAAATGCACGAGGTTGTATGTTTTGAACAGTAAATGACGGGACTTGCTCAAAATTGTACTAGTCTATTAACATGTGGTACTTGATGCATAAAGCAACTATGGTACAGAGAAGAAAATTTACTCATGGAGTGGAATTCCAAAAAAAAAAGCGAGTGAAGCGCGTCGTTTCTCTGCTCTCTTCACTCTTCGTTGAATATTTCAATACACGGGCAGTTTTCTGATTTTGTTACAGTACTTAACTATAGAAATTCCAACCATATTTAAATAAAATTACATAAAGTATGTAAAAAGTATGAAACATGATAAAGTATGTAAGAAGTATGAACACGTCGACATTTTTTGTTCTATTCTGGGTTGCCAAATTGCGCCGGTTTATTCTTCTCTACTTGTACATCTTTTTGCAGCAGTGTTGAATTTCATATAACTACGAGGGAAATACGAAAAGTCGCGGACTTATTGATCCGCTCTCTAATTCCAACACAAGAACAGACAGCTTTTTCCACAATGTTCTTCTTTTCCTCATGCGTACTAGCATTATTGCTGGGCTTTGCTGTGAGATTTTAATCTTTATCACAGAGTTGTATTTTTTCGTGGTATAGCTTTTTGATGAACGGCTTATTTTTTGTTTCAAAATTTTACATTTATCATATGGTTTATCTCATTTTTGATATTCGAAGCTTAATGTTGGTGTCGTTCTGGGGGAAAAAATGTAATCT
This sequence comes from Phaonia tiefii, assembly GCA_963931995.1. NCBI lineage: Eukaryota > Metazoa > Arthropoda > Insecta > Diptera > Muscidae > Phaonia > Phaonia tiefii. Next base: position 167,115,261 of record OZ008371.1, read on the forward strand.
GAGTCAATAAAGTTTTTCAGATTTTCGTTAAAATATTGACAACTGTTTTCCCTAAATTATTTGTTAGGTTTTTAAAAAAGTAGTGACTGTTTTTCTCCACTCTTTTGTCTTTTTATATTTTGTGCGCCGTCATGAAACTGAATATAAAAAATCGCCAAAGTCGCAAATATTCCATTACTAAGAAGTTCAAGAAAGTGATCATGCTTTTAACCTTTAGTAACTGAAATTTAAAACAAAAATATTAAAATTAAAAATTCAAATCATCATAAAGTATAAAATTACAATCCAATAAAAAAAATCATTTAAATCATTTCCAACCGTTAACAATAATAATTTCAATTCAAGTGTTTGAAAAAAATATTTAATCATTGTTTTTTGTTGAATTTTAGTTAAGAAAATATTAAATAAAAATTTTCAATCCAAAGAAATTTCTTTACTGAAATCAAAAATCAAATCTTTATAACCGACGAATGAATGAAGTTAAATAATTCCAAATAAAATTTCAACTTAACACCTGCTAAACGACGCTGTTTGATATCAATACAAAAGAATTACCATCTACGTTGTTGGTGTACTGGAACCGACTACGATCACTGTTGCACGCTCTACGCTAAAGCTCATATAGGCCTATCTGTTGGTGAGCTAGAACTCCTCAAGCAACCCTGACCACTGGCACCGCTGCCGACCAAGCCTCGACTCGATCAACCTGTTACTCTCTCACCTACCCATCATCATCTACCTACAAATCGCCGAGCTAGCAAGCTGACTATGCTGCATAGCTGCTGCTGACTAGCCACAAATCGTTATATCTCTCGATTGCACTTGAATCGCTGCCTGTATTGTTGCCATTGCTGTTTGCAATTGTTTAAGTGTTTTTGTTATTTTATCATTTTTTGTTTTTGGTTTTGAAAAACGCAAACCGGAAATTCAAGACGATTTTCTTTTGAAAGTCATAATTTACAGCTCTCGCATCTTTGGCGTATTGCTCGCTAGCTCAACAATAGCTGAGTTCGTTGGACATAAAGAGGTGTGTATGAATCAATGTTTATTTTTGTGCTTGTTTTTCTTCTTCTTCTTCTTCAGTTTTCTTTTTGTGTGATCTGGTCCGTAATACTCGTACTGGTATACGTACGGCTTATATAAGACGCCATGTAATGGCTTATGACTACGCTCGCACAGATTTCCCTAGAAAATCATGCGTTTACTTACTACATAGATCTTTAGAATGTTGCACGTATCTCCACATTTTGTTGGCAAATCTGCCGAGATGTATGCATTTTTTTCTACAATGAATGAAAACAAACTTGTACAATTTCTTGTTAAAATCTGTGAAATTGTAGTTTTTACCAAAAGCATTACGTATGGAACTAGTTTTGTGTTGTTCCTTTAGGTAGATTGGCTTTTTTATATTAGACTTCAGGCTTTTAGTTAAATTAAAGGTGACCATCAACAAATATCTTATCAATAAATATATTTTCTTTGTTTCGAAAAACGGCGTACGGCAATAATGCCCAAGTGCATAACGCCCAAAATGAAAAACGACATACTGCCCAAAATGTGGCATATCACCCAAATCCCGAGTGTTTCAAAGCCCGAATTCGACGCCGTAACGGCCAAAAATGATTGGGATTTTTTACCTTTTTTTTTGGAGTTTATGACATTCCACATCTTAAGTTTTGGGCGATATTCCGGGTTTTGGCCATAATGACATTTCTAAAGCCCTTGGTAAACAACAGTGTGTTATCATGAGAACAAAGTTTTAAATATATTTAAATTATATTTTGTAAATAAAATCACAGTTCTTCTGTCTTCTTCAATAACCTTGAACGACGTATGTTACGACGTTTTGTTGACAATGTCTGCGGCGTCCTTTGCATTCTGTACTAGTCTTAGAACTTTGTACGTTCCTGTTTTTTCTAAAGATTTAAAAAAATAAGATACATTAAATTATCTTGCCGCGATGCTGCCAATTGCTGGACCGGGCGGCAAGGGGTGCGCCGCCGAAGGTCGACATTTCCCAGATACACTATTTAAAACCATGTAATTTACAAATTTCCTTAGTGCTCAATATAATTAAAATATAAAATAATATTTTCTAAGCTTCATAATTTTTTTATTTCATTCCCAAATAAGGAAATTACCGCGCTCCACCCTGTACTTTATTGGGTTTGAAAAATTTCAAGCTCTTTCAAACATTAATAAATTCATTTACTAAGTATTGATCATGGTTTATATGATGCCCAGAATACAGTCAATTCCAAAAGTACTTCCTTCCATTATACATAAAATTTAGTTTAACATTGTTTTGTTTCTAAGCTTCATAATTTTTTTATTTCATTCCCAAATAAGGAAATTACCGCGCTCCACCCTGTACTTTATTGGGTTTGAAAAATTGCAAGCTCTTTTAAACATTAATAAATTCATTTACTAAGTATTGATCATGGTTTATATGATGCCCAGAATACAGTCAATTCCAAAAGTACTTCCTTCCATTATACATAAAATTTAGTTTAACATTGTTTTGCTGTGGTTTGAAATCGTGCTGAAGGCTCGTTTGCTATTGCACTTTCTTTTTTCTCACATCTGACATTAGATGTAATATTATTAAAATAAATAAATCAATATTTAGCTCACTGAAATAACTGTTTTTGTTTTGTTATAAGCAGAGCGACGACAAAAAGTATTGAATAATAGTATAGAGAACTTATTGCACTCTTTTTCCGCTCTCACGTCGAGAGTCTGAGTAAAAGAGCATAAACGAGTATTCTTCGCTTTATAGAATACTAGCTTGACCAGGCAAACTACGTTTTGCTTTCAAAGATGTTGTAGTGCCAAAGGGTGAACAAAATTTGTAGTTCCATTACGTTTCAATCTATAGTTATGGCTGTTATATCGATTTCTTTCAAAGGGGGTGTGGTACTGTCCTCTTCCACCCTGGCTGTAATTCATACTGTACCAACAACATATATACCAAATCTCATCTTCATATCTCTGACAGTTCGTAAGATATAGCCATTTTAAATTTCAAGTTGTATGGGCGATGCCACGCTTCTTTATCCAATCACAAACCAAGTATAGCCAAGGAGTATCAGGAGGTCGTCCGTACCACATTGTGAAATTTTCATAACAATCGGTCTATTGGTCTATTTTTGAAAAGGGGGCGTGGCACCGCCCACTATCACCTGGCTGTACAGCCTATCTCACCGGCTAGATGATTCTGAATATTGTCTGAAAATTTCATCAAAATTGGTTCAGCCGTTTTCGAGTCCACTCGTAACATTCACACATACATACGATTTTTGAAAAGGGGGCGTGGCACCGCCTACTTTTACCCTGGCTGTATAGCCTATGTTAGCCGCGATATGATTCTGAATATTATCTGACAATTTCATAAAAATCGGTCCAGCCGTTTTCGAGTCCATTCGTAACATACACACATACTACATACATACATCCATTTTTATATACAGGTGGCGCAAAAGTAATCCTCGTATCAGAAAATGCTATAAATTTTGCGATTGGCCCCTAATGTCAGTTCTGCTTTGACATTTGTGTAGTAAACACATGCGAAATACACGTTAATAAACAATGTTACGCTACACTGCTCCAGAACGCGGAATATTGCTGACTATTTATTTGACCAATAATCGGTCGGTGACTTTGGCACAACGTGAATTTCGTCGCAGATTTCCTGGCCGTCCAACGCCTATTGGTGAAACACTGCGACGTTTAGCCGCTCGCCTCGAAGAGACTGGCACAACACGAGATGCTGCCAGGCGTGGCAGACCCCGGAGTAGCCGTTCTGCAGAGAATATTGCTGCTGTAGCCGAGGATGTCATGGAAGCGCCGTCGATGTCATGGAAGCGCCGTGAGCGCTACAGAGCAATAATCAACGAGTTCTTTTTGACGCAACTTGATGAATTGGGATTGGAAAACATGTGGTTCCAACAGGACGGTGCAACGGCACACACTGCACGTGCCACAACCGATATGCTGAAGGATGCACTTCCCGTGCGCCTAATCTCCCGTTTTGGCGATTTGCACTGGCCAGCAAGATCGCCTGATTGGACCGTTCCAGACTTCTTTTTGTGGGGCTTTTTGAAGTCGCGGGTTTATGTCAACAAGCCCCAGACTCTTGCAGCTCTTAAACACAATATCCGTCAAGAATGTGAGGACGTATCGCCGGAAGTTTTGGCCAAAGTGATGGAAAATGCCATAAAAAGGGCTCAAATGACAATCAACTGTGGCGGCGGCCATTTACATGACATCATATTCTCGACTTGATGTAAAAAAAATTAAAAGACCAAATAAAAATAATCCACAAGAAAAATCAAAGTTTTTCATTTTTTTTTAAAATTACAGCCAAAAAACATCGGAAGTTTACTTTTGCGCCACCTTGTATATAGATTTCAATATAAATGCTCCATTTCGACCATGTTATTACATAAAACAATACAAAAAGCATAAGTGTTTCAAAAGGCATCAATGTTTCACATCAAAATTATGAATGGAAAAATTTATAACAAAAAGTGATTATTACGTTTTGAATCATTCGCCAGTTGTCGGCAGTGCTTCTGAGTCATACAATTCGTTCCATGAGTTCTCTATACTATTCAATACTCTTTGGCGATGACGACCTGATTGTTTGTTCGCTGCCGCTACATCAATACCATCATACTTTTTTCCAGGCAGAGACTATTGTTGTACAACAACCACGTATGTGATGCTAACACTGTGTGTAGTTTGCATGTGCTCACTTTGATAGATTGCCCTACACATGCCTATAGAGGTTAACACATCAAAAAAATCTTTTTTTTTTCAAAATAAAGTGCAGAAAAATCTCAGAATTGGTTAAATTCGATTTCTTCAAAAATTTGATGTTCAACAGACATTTCATGGGTACCGACCAACTCAATAGAGTTGCCTCTTACCAATACAATTTACTGCAACGTTGACAAATTTTTTAACTACAACAGTGTAATGTAATCTTAGGTGTGTCCGACATAAGTACGAGCCAAAGGGCTCGATTTGGTGTCGCGCAAACAGTACACAATATCTCTCTCCACGATACCCATCATGCTATAGCCCTGTATTCAGTTCTTGCGAAATTTTAGTAAGAAATTTTGTCCTTTATATCTAAACGGAAAATTTTGTTACAGACAGTTACCACATATCTCTGATTTACCTTGCAAATATTTCATTAATAATTCGTCTTTGCACTCTATTCTATTTTTAACAAATGTGGTATTACTTTTGTTTACTAAAATAATCGAAATCTCAAAATTCCGGTCCCAAACAATTGTCAAACATTTATTTTCGTACGAAACAACCCTGTAAAAACTGAATACCGGGCTTAAGATGACACAATTGAGAAGTAGTATACAAATATTCATCAATTTTTTGTTGGAAAGAATTTCAAAATTAATTCGCATGGTCACCCCTGCAAACTTGTTAACATTTGCAGTTACGTGTATAGTACGAGTATATAATCGGAAGTGGTCTTTGAGTTGTGTTGTCTTCTAAGAATACCGTTGGTTAGAAAGGAATTTTTTTTTATAGTGGGCAATTTATTTAATGCTTATTGGTTCATTGGACCAATTGCAATATTGGTGATAACTGTTTTTGCATTTTTTCGCCGATGGAGTTTAGGCGATAACAAACAAGTGATTAAGCGGCCAACTACAATACCAGGCTTCTCAATATGGAGGCTATAAAACAAACGGGTATTCCAACGGTTATTGTTTGAAGAAGTAGTATTTGAAGACGCGTTGAGCAACTTGGCTAAGTTAAAGTGCCTAGTAAACAGTATTTGCCTTATATGGTTTGGTATTTTGCCAACACGAAACGTAGGCAAAATGACATTTTAACATCACAAGTTAAATTATAATTCGTACCATAAGGAATTGTAAGATGACATTTATGCTGGCGACGAAGATTTCGTCTATAGAAGTGTTTAAAATAAACATGCAAAATATAAAACAAAAAACATGTTTTCACAAAAAAATCACATAATTTTACTGTGATTTTTATATTTCACTGTTCTGGAAAATTACATGATGAGGAAACAAAAGTTTATTGTTTTGTTTAAATAAAAATGATCGTAAGATTTCGTAGCTCTTCATAAAACCATAGCAGACAGTGAATTTAGTTGCACATTAAACATTTGGCATTGCCAAGGTGAACGCTTAACAAGTCACACTTGCGCATCGCCATTACCTGGTGGCATAACTAAACTCCACCACGAGTGATCTACTTTCGAACTGACATTTTGAGTACCTACGTATAAAGCGACTGAAATGAAATTATGTTATTATAACATCAAATGTTGTTTCTTATGTCATACAAGCATTTTGTTTAGGGATTTTTGTTGATTGGCTGTGGTTCAGGTTATGTACAAAATTTCAGTTTCAGTTGAACTTTACTTTTTTTTAAATTTTTTTTATCAGATTTCGGGCGGTTTTTTGTCATCATAACCTGTCCCTTTTGTTTCCAATTGTTGTTGACTGAATACCAGAGACGACATAATGAACTGGAGTTGGTTAAAACTCTTGCCGCAGGGGTTCGATAACAATCATACAGAAATGCATGACAGACGATCAAACAAAAGCGACCACAAAACGAGAAACACTTTCTTCTTTTGTTTTAATTTTCCAATTCCAATTTTGTTAACTTAATTGTTTGGGTTAAAAAAAAGTGATATTTATCAGTTTTCAGTATGAGCATTAAGGGAAAATTGTTTAAACCATAGAGTAATGACGTATAGAGACGCCAACTCTCTCAGTAAATTGATGACATGTGGTGTGTTGCAGATGGGCGGTTGGATGTTGGAAAGTATTGCTTTAATAATACCAGATACAGGCAATGGCTCAAACCATCCAACAATATATCAGCAACGGCATTTTGATTTGTGCGTTAAAATTTTTTGTATAAATCCACCACAAAAATACACTAACGTTAAAATATATCAAACAAGTCCAAAATACGTTTCAATTTCACAGTTTTTCCTCAAAACGACAATTTACGTCAAATAACTCTCTATCGCACCGACCGAACCACGAATAGTGTGAAAGGAAATGTCAGATGAGAACAATGACAACTCTATACGTCATTACTCAATGGTTTCAACATTTGCATCAAAATTTTGTACAGTACGATTTTCGAACACAGTTGGATGTTTTCATTATTATCGGCAGATACAAAAACCTAGAAATACTCCACGGAAGCAAATCGATACAGCTGCTTGCGACAGCCCAATATGGGGAAAATTGTATCTCTGAACTTGCGACTCCGGCATAACTGATCCGCCTGTGTAGAATGACATTGACCAACACCAAATCGCCAGTGAAGGTGGGGAAAGACATAATCGAACTATTCTGTACCACACGCTGAAAAATCTGTATGTTTTTTGTTGTTTGGTTGCAAATATATAATGTTTGTAGCTTGTCGCAAATATACTATACTTGTGCCCAAAACATATTGTGTTTGCTATTCAATATTACATGTTGGCGACACAAAGATTAATAGGCTATAATATATGTGTTTGAGACCCAAATGTGGCTTTGTTTGTTGAAAACCCCTAAAACAAAAAAAGAGACAAATAGCAAAGAAGAAACAAAAGGGCAGCAGATCTTCAATTCGTGAAAACAATGCTTGCGAACATGTACATGTTTCCTGCAATCATTATTTTCCAGCGCGCAAGCGAAGACTGAGACAAGGCGACACACGTACGTACAATCTCTTTAACATCTTAATGGAGATAATAATGAGAAAAGCTTACTGCTTACTGCAGCTTACTGCAGCTGCAGCAGAACAAGACTATTAAGACGAAAAGCCATCTGTTGCTGGCGTATGCTGACGACATAAACATCATTGGGCGAAATTGTCCAGGGAGGTTACAGCACTATTTTCAAGAAATGAAAAAGAATCAGTGAAGGTGGGTCGTGCTGTTAATAAGGGCAAGACAAAATTGATGGTGTCAACGACTAGACAAACCTCTCGGCTTTGTCCGCACTTGAATGTCGACAACCGATTTAATTTTGAAGTGGTAGATGAATTTATCTACCTTAGATCTGCCGTGAACAAAGACAACATCGTCAGCCTGGAGATAAATAGGAGAATTGTGCTTGCAAATAAATGCTATTTCAGGCTGAAAGCAGTTGATGAACAAGCCCTCTCTCGACAGACAAAAGTCTAGTTATACTAGACTCTCATTTTAGCTGTCCTGGCATATGGCCCCGAAACTTGGGTCATATCGCAAGCGAATGAAAAACACCTGGGAGTGTTCGAGAGAAAAATTCTCCGTAAAATATATGGCCCGGGTTAAGGAAACGGTGAGTACCGACGTCGCTGGAACCAAGAGCTATATCATTTATAGTCTAACGTAGCCATAGCAGGGCGAATCAAATTAGGCCAATTGCGTTGGCTAGGCCATGTTATCAGAATGGATGAAGATGAGCCAGGGCGAAAGTGATACGATAACGTACCCGATGGAAGCAGGAAAATAGGACGACCAAGACTCCGATGGAAAGACCAGGCCGAAGAATCCCACCATATCCTTGGTGATACCACATTGCGGGAAAAGGCGAAGATTAGAACCAGTTGGAGAAATAGGTTAAAATTTGTTTATTTGTTTGTTTAATTAATATGACCTCTGACCTCATGACGTTGTCAACAAAAGTAAAGTAAATATACAAAATGTATATCCTAATAGACCTTCGGAAAACCGACGAAAAACCTTCTGGTTGCTGAGAAAGTGATTTGACTGTAGACAACACATTATGACAAGGGACATATTTGAATCTAACTAGGATACCACAACCTAGGATCACATAGATTTTGAGACACTGATCACAGATTTTCCATTACATTCCGTGAAAGCAGTGAATTGTGCGTTTCCTCTTCTTGAGTGTCAGTGATCAGAGCGGAAATTTGTACACCGATTCGAACATGTCATGCTTTTCTGGGTATCAGCATCTAATCTGCTAGTGCGGTTCTGTTAAACCGCTACGATATGTATACCTGACTTCAAAAACTGACTACATTTGTCACTCATCTGTAAATGAGATGGCCAAGCAGTTTGAAATCTGTCGTTTTTACGCGAAGCTATCATGGAACCAATAAGCGAGCAAAATTAAATAAGCGAGCAAAATTAGAGACCAACATACGCCCTTTATGAGCACATGCTCATTCTTTGAACAAAATAACTCAGGGACATGAAGGATATGCGGTGCGTTTGAAGTTCGTTGATATCCACCCCTAGTAGCTGAGATCACTTAGTACTGTTTCATGTCACAACTGTACTGGAGGTTTTCATAACCTAACTGGAGTTTGTCACAACCATACTGTAGGTTGACATTGTGAATCATTATATCGTTGACGACAAAGTCACCGACAATTTCGCCTACATCGTCTTTTTGTACACTACTTTTTGACTGCAGTTTTATTAAATAATCCGGCAGCTTTCTTCAATTCATCAAATTCAAAGAATTTATTTTATTAATGTATTTCGTTTTTTAAAAATAAAAATAAATAAAAACACTAATTCAATTACTGCAAAAGAAAGTAAATAGAGAAAAGGATAATAAAAAAAAAAATAAAGATCGTCTTTCTCGGTCTGAGGTTCTTATTCTACTGAATAATTTTTTTTGCTCTTGTAATTTTTTTATGTGTCTGTGACTGCAGACACTGGTATTATATTCTGTTGCTCCCAAAAATCTAACGTATTTACAAGAGAACTAATCACACAAGTTTTAATGACGACAACGTACAAGACATCGTCGTCCATAATGTCATGTTTACATACAACTAATTTCTAAAAGGCGTCTTTGAAGGCAACGTCATCACATACACTGAGGCCTGCTGGATTCTTACAGTATTAAGCTTCAAGGCTGATGGAGCTTCAAAGGTGATCGTTTGAACCATAGAGCAATATATAAAGAGTGTACATGAGTGTTTCAGTTCCACAAAATTTTCGTCAAAAGTCACTGGGCTAATGGCAGTTTTGATACATTTTGTATAAGTATTATGCGTGAATTTGGACGTAATAAAAGCAAAAATAAATTAAAATTGATGTGTTGCTTCAAATCGACTCATTTGTTGTATAGAAAGTAATTTAAAGGTCATAAGTGAAAATAAGATGAAATTTATAGCCAGTGATTCGCCCAGCTCATTCTCTTTCACATTTTATCCTGTATCAAATTTGTAACTAGGAGGTCGAGCAGCTGTTTTATCGAAATCTCTTGGCTTCAACATCCTGGGGATTAGCTTAATTCCAATACTTATAATTATATACATATTTTTGTTTTTTTTTTAAACCTAATGTTTTATTGAAATTTAAAGAACGCGTCAAATGCAATAAATAAAATTATAAGTACTGTCGGAAAAAATACAAAAAACGTTCAAATTCAAAAAACCTTCAAAGACATAAAACTTACTTTCGAAATCTTTTCAGAAGGTTTGCGAAATCAGGCCACATTTTTATCAATGAAAAATTCTCTAATTGCTTTTTAGAAATATTGTAGATAAGTTCAAATTTTTTTACTTTCGAAATCAAAAATTTTTCCATACTACTGGTGTATTATGAGCAAAGTCCACTAAGTGAAACTTCCTCCAACTTCCGTTGATCGCCTAGTTTTGTTAATTAATATAATTAAACTACAATAAACAATCGATTATTTTTGCCTTTCTAAACTACATTTCCATTATGTTGTTGATTGATATATTTTCAACAATATAATAATATTTAAACAAAATATATTAGAAAAAAAACCCCAGATGTTCAAAGAAATATCAGCAGTAAATTACTTGAATTACCAAAAGAAACTACCTCCGTTATCAGCAATAAATAACAACAAATGATAGTGTTAAAGAAAACTAACAACTTTTTTCCACAATAACCAATTGTTATCTCCTCTCCGCTCCAACAAACGCTTTCAATCACCAACTCTTACTGTAGAGTTTTGTATTTTCATTCAGTAAAATTGCACTGAAAGAAAAGTAAAATTGTTTTCTTTTCCAAAATGCGAGACGAAAAACAAAATGATAGCAAAATGAATGGCAAATGAGCAAAAAGGAAAAGTGTTTGAAAGAAATTGAAATGTTGTATGATTCAAAACAAAAAACGTCATAATTTCAATTCATCCATCAGTCAGTGATTTATTAAATACTTGAACCCCCACCAGACAAGAAATGTGAATGGCTTCAGCAGTCACTCACTCATTCAGACACCTGCAACAAGTCCAAATGGTGATTATAGCTTCTTGGACGTCATATCTTGTTTTCATTTTCATCTGACACAAGATAATGATGACTTTGTTATATTTAAAAATGTATGTTTGAGGAGAATGACTTAAGTGGCCAGTTATTGGATTCATAAAGATGTTTAAAACGTTAACGAGCCAGACTAGTTTTTGGTTAGCGACTAAAAAGAAGCAGGCGATTTTTATTGTTTAAGTTTTTTCAGACATCAAATGGAATTAATGATTACAGAATCTTTCATAAATTTAGCCTTAAGTGGCGTTCAGGTATAACTCGGTTTCGAAGTTTTCGTGATTTTGGTTTCCAAGTTTCGTGAAAAGTTGTATTGGACAACTTGGAAAAGCTATTATCATACAAATCACAAAAGGTGTGCGCGTGAGTAAAGTTTCTCCTACGATCACGCACGCTCACGAGCTGAAACAAGTTGCCAAACATGACAAATACCACTCGAAATGCTAGATCGTGTCATCAGAAATTGAATTCGAATTGCAACAGAATTAAAAATAAAACATATAAATATTTTCCCAGTACATCCTATGAAGCAACAGGCCAGACTTTGTCACAAGCAGTGAATTGTGTGCTTTCTAGTTTTGTACTCACTGATTGGGACCTACGTTTCAGACGATATTTTGAGAAGCTCTTTCGCAGTTACAGCGCGGGTTTTAATTTACCCTCAGTGATTTAGGCATACATCTGTGCTTTCTAGTATTGCACTCCCTAATCGGGACCTACAGTTTTACAAAGGCTCCGCACAGTTTCTTGAGAAATTTGTATACTCAACCCTGTCGCCGTAACTGAGCGAGGTGACTGTCGCTGAAGCAAATGTAAGGTGGTCTGGGCAGGGATAGAACCCGTTTTTTCATGTACCAGAACAGCGCACGCCAACTATTGCACCACGAACGGTCACTAAATGTTGATGTAAAAGTAAAGAATTTGGTTTTTTGTAACGACACTATATACATACATGGGACTAATTAATTATATGATAATTATCATTTGTAGTTTAATTTGAATTTCCTGTCCAAATGGAAATTTAAATAACTTTCAATACCATTGGGCAATTGTACTTCTTTTCAAAGCATTTCCTTCATATCTGGCAATTGTATACATTACAGGTTTATGACTTTGAAAGTACTACGAGGCAATATCTATCGACGCCACAAACCTCAACATATAAAATACTTTAAAAACAGAATTGCCAGCAGTCAAACAAATTCAGAATTATTAAAAGCATTCCCATATTTCATTACAATTGGCATCCGATTCTACAACCTGCATTTGCATTGCCTGAGCAAATGCAAATTCAAAATTTTTCAATTACGGTTGCGAACAATGGTAATTCTTTAGCATTTGCATTAGATAAAGTAATGAAAATTAAAATGCAATGCAAATTAAAAAAAAACCCATGTTTGATATAGGGTTTTCGAGATTCGATTATTTCAATAAATTGTGACAATGAGTGGCCTCCAAGAAGTAGTGATTTAACACCATTAGACTATTTCTTGTGAGGTCATTTGAAGTCATTGGTCTTTAGCAATAAACCAGACTCTCTTCATGCTTTACAAGTCAATATTCATGACATACGATTTGATTTAGTGGAAAAAGTGCTCGAAAATTGGATTCATCGAATTCCTTCCTGCCAAAGAAGACGTGGCGGCGTCCATTTGAAAGACGTTTTATTGAGAACTTAATTGTATCGATTGTACGTGACATTAAATAAAAAAAACATTTGAATTTCCTTAACAATTAGTGTGTGTGTATTTTTTGTTAAGAGAAATTATATCACTCAAATTGGAAAACCCTTTATAAACATTTAAACTTTTATATAAGGCAATCTTACTTACTTGCTTACTTAGGTGGTCTTAACCAACCCAGAGGAGTCTAGAGCCTTACAAAATGAAGATAGCATGTTCCTCCAATCGGCTTGGACTTTAGGTTTTCTCTTCCAGTGTTCTCAACTTCTAGCAGGCATTTTTCCACCTAGTCTTTAAACTGAAGTCTCGGTCGTCCTATTTGTCGATGTACTTCTAGTACGTCTTTCAATACCTTTCTCACTAGTTCATTCCGATCCAGTCTACTGACTCGGCCTACCAAGCGTAAACGCGTTATTTTGATACACATAACTACGTCGATGTCGGACCAGACCAAGAGGTCTGGTTCAGACGTCATCAATATTAGACTCCTAGTGATGTTCCCATCAGCAGGCGATATTACTAGGGGGTATCCATGATACAGCCATAGAGTAATACTTAAGAGCCTCTATTCCCCTCTTCGCTGCCTCTTCAGGACGACGAGGTAGGAAGCCATTTCATCGAGTTCGATTTGCTGCTGTATTTTACCAATTTTACACTTTCGTTGGACATAAAACGGATAGAAATCAAAGGGAATGCGTATTTTCGCTCAATGCAAACAACAGAAAACATAATTTAGCTGTCACTAATATCGATAAACACTATTTAAACTTACTTCCTGTTTTCTTTGGTCTCTCATTCTATATCATTTCCCTAGTACCTTTTCGATCAGCTGTGCCATAGAAACCCCTTGATACAGCTGATCGACTAAGAAGACAGGGTAGATAGGTGAGAGAGCGATAAGCTACCACAAGCAAACCATGCCGCAAACTAAGTTTAAATTGTGTTTGATTGATACTAATGACAGCGAAATTATGTTTAATGTTGGTTGCATCGAACGAAAATACGCATTCCTTTTTACTTCTGACCGTTTTATGCCCAACCAAAGAGTAAAATACAAAAGCAACTCGAACTTGATGAAATGACCAAAAACCTCGTCGTCACCCGGAGAACGTAAAGAGAAGAAAGGCGACCCAGGTTTCTGCGCCATAAAGCAAGACAGAGTTGGATCTTCGTATCTTGAAATTTGATGTCAGTGGGTTCTCTCCAGAATTTGTCGTAGTGTAAATATTTAGCCGCTATTTGATTGTCCAAGCGTAAAGCCAAACTCATAAGGTTGGATCAGATGGTTTTAGTGTTTCGCACGTTACGCTAGAGAGGACCTTGTATACGATGAATAGTTATACGTACATTTGGATCGAATTTTTTGAAAAAAACAGGGCACCGTATGCTAAGGTTGCTGAAAAAAAAAACAGGGCACAACATGCTATCGTCTTGCATGTAATCGTCGAGCCAGATTGTGCATATGAGTTGATGCATGCACCTTTTCAACTGATCGCCGGTTTGCCCGGAACAGCTCGCCCGGTTGCCCATCAGCTCTTGTGGCTTTGCTGTTCTTAATGAGGGAAATTGCAGTTCTAACTTCGTCGTAGTTACTTGTCTTGTATTTGCTCAATTCCTGCTATGAAGTCTCCTGCGACAACTACAGCTGAGAAGTGACGTCTCCATATTCTCAACTCTGCACATCTGCGACTAGATTCCAATCCTTATCACTATATAGGGGAGAGGGCTCATGCTTGACCGTTGGTTTGACTTTACACTTTTCGGTAGAATTTACGGGGCTCATTCTTCATTTTGTAACCGTTTTTTTTTTTTGACAACCGATTTTTCCTCTTAAACCAAACGGGTTTCCTCTCTCTTCTTCTCCTTAGACCGCTTCGTCACGTTGGAACTGACTGAAGCATTGCCATATGTTCAGCGTTCCTTTTATCACTTGCCATGTGATACTCTCCATCGTTCCATGTTTTGTCTTTAAGCGGGTTTTCATAGCTAATCGAGGTCTCGGCAGCAATTTTCATAGAGTGGGAAATATATTTCCACTGCACTTCGGTTTAGGACTTTTCGTGCTATAGTTGATAGTCTCATATATGTGTTCCTTTATAAACAGGGCCCATTGAAACTCTTTTGCGTAACTTGAACCCCTGATCATGGTCTAGAACTTTACCAATATTACGCCATATTGTTATATTTTAAAATATCTTAGTTTTAAACATAGGGCAAATTAGAATAGAGAAGTTTTTTCTCTCAACCATTTTAACTACATAGGTTTGGATGCATGTAAACGTTGGATGTTCCAAGGCATAGCTTCAATAATCCAGATAGAGGCATTAGTATAATACCTCCAACAAAGCAACAACAACCGCATTTCGTATCTGTGTGGCAAAATATTTATGTTAAATACAATACAAATGTATACCAACGATAAAAATCGACAAAAATGTGCAAAATTTATTTAAATTTCAAAGTTCTATACCAAAACGTCATGAAAAAATTAAGTCAACTGGTTTTGTAACTGCACCTGGTGTAAGTTAATTTTCGTCGAATACTGTGAAATGAAATGTCAGATGGGAGACGTTGTTTCTCTTTTATAATTTGTTTTATATATGTCTTTAAATAGAAACAGGATCATTATTTCAGCCAGTGACTAGGGAATTCATAAAACTGGGGTTTCCACATGAGCTAGTTTTCGATTTTGTGGATTTAAACATGTTAGCGGAATGTTAGTTTTCAATAAAATCGAGAAGTGAAACCGGGTTTCCTCGCAAAATGCCACATTGTTGGTCCATGGCCTATCATTTTGTGTATTATCATTTGAGAAAACACATTTAAAGATAAGACTTTGCTTAAAATGTTTTTGATTGTTCTATTTCCGGAACTCAAAGGTGGTGGAAATTCAAACAGCCCACAACAACCTTCAAAATTAAGTTAAAATTGTGGAACAATTGGTATTTCAAAAGTGGGTGAACTAAGTGGGTAACCGAGACAAACAAGAAAGCCGGTGAAACAGGCAAAACGGGTTTGACATTAAACCAGTTACTTGGTGTCGGTTTTGAATTCCCTACTAATGGTGCTTGATAAATGACAAGCTACAATTTTGAGCTATTGTTTCAAAAATATTTCAGTAATATTTGTGTTCTTTTTTTTACAGCAAATTTGTTTCCGCTTCAAACAAAATCATTATGTATTAAATTGCTAAAAATTAAACTCTTTTATCCGTATATAGGGTGATAACAAAAGCACATTCTTTCAAGAGCGTGTTTTTCCACTATTTCATTAAACAATAATATGGGTGGTATTTGAGCTTCAGCTCTGAGAACAAGAAACACTTGCATGTTATGGTTTTAAACGCTGCTTTACCGCATATGACCAAGTTAATCGAGCAGTTAATAGCTCGCTATTGTCTTTTTATTATGTCGTTAGAAAAAATAAAAATCAAAGCATTTGGGTCTCATAACATCAATATACGATTTACACATTTGACTTTAAAAGAAAATATATATTACCAGTATTTAGGAACATTTTTCTTGCACATAATCGCTCGTACGACCAGATAAGAGAAGAAGAAAAAAGAGTTACGTTTTAAATATTCATTGAAACCCGTTGCAACGGTTTCAATTGGAAAAAAGTTTTTCCACTTGTCTTTTTTTTGCATTTTAAGCCACTTCATGAGACTTGCTTAGAAGCAGTGGATGATGGGTAAGCAACAAGTTTTGCTGCTGCGGCCCCAAGAGTTGTTGACTTTGTTAATATGGTAAAATATGACGGTGGTAAAAGACGGCCATAAGTCAGTCATTTGTGTGCGTGTGTTCGTGTCTTATGTTCACTCGCTGTAGTGTCTTTTTTTCTTCTACTTCTACTTGTGCTGATTCAGTATACTGAGGTACAGTGGGGGAAACCGTGAAACCAGCGGCTAGATTTTCAAAAACTATAAACTCATTTACAAAAATCAATTACTCATAAAAAAAAAACTTGCAAAAATACCGCTCGGAACCGGTATAAAACTGTAGGTGTCAATCAGAAAAATAAATAAAATGGTTCCCATTACATCCAATGAAGGAATTGTGGAGAGCTTCCCACAACCACTTAGCTGTGCCCTTTCTAGTTTTTCACTCACAGATTGGGACTTCTAATTTTACACGGGTTCCGAACGGAATTTTCTGAAGCTTTTTCATGGCTCAGTACTCGATAGTGTAGCGATCACTAAGCGAGGGGACCGTCGTCGAAAGTAATGTTTGGTGGTCAGAGCAGAGACTGGAGCCCCGTTCCATTGCACAAGACCCACGCACCCTATTCATTGCACCACCGATGGCCACGTAGGTCCAGGGGGTATCCATGGCACAGCTGATCGACTATGAAGTAGGAAATTGATAGAAAACAGAATATAGGCGAGAAAGCTATAAGCAACCAGAAGCAAACCATGGTGCAAACTAAGTTTTAATGGGGTTTGATTAATACTAATGGCAACTAACTTATGTTCTATGTTGGTACCAAAGGGTAAAATACAACAGCAACTCGAACTGGATGGAATAACCTAGTGCCTCGTCGTCATCGAGGGAACGTAAAGTGAGGGATGGTGACTCTTATCTATTGCTTTATGATAGGTCCCAATCACTGAGAGTAAAACCACAAAGTTCATAACTCACAAATTGTTATTAAATTAAAGGACGAACTGCGACTAACATGGTCCATTCTAAGGTTCCCATTTGCGATGACAGTTCGACAATTCGGATGGTATTTTGCGAATGACGCTGGACTCCAATGCCAATTTGATTCCTAACCTTCATAATTGCCTCTCTGCAACTATGGATTTGTAACTTCGTAATAAACTGACTAATTTGACTGACTACGTAAAACTTCTTTAACTAATAAAAATGTTTTTGCTGCTCCCCTTTCAAGCAAGTTTTGAAAAGGTTATAGGTATTTAACGCTCGTTTACTTGTCACGTACAGTTATTCTAAATATTTTCATCATTTTGCATCTGCTCCACTGATATTTAGAATAGTGCTGTATTCACCTGCTTTTTCATTCTTCAACACTCGCTGAAAAAAAACGGCCCAAGCTACATATTGCAAGAACCATGTCTATGTTTGCAACCATTGTTTTCATGAATTGAAGATCTGCTACATTTTTGATTCTCTGCTATCTTTCAGTTTTCAACAAACAAATCCACTTTTGGGTCACAAAAACATGTATTATAACTAGAGTGGCAAAAAAAACTTGAGTTTTTTTTTCTAACCGGTTTTTTGGTTTATTTGTTTTAAATTAAATTACACTTGCAGCACTTTCAATACTTTTGGTTGGGAACCATATCATATGCATATTCGTGTTTAAAACTCAAAATTGTACAACTCTATCTAAATTTAACAATTACGTTTTAATATTAAATTAAAATATTAATCATATTGCAATTTAGAATGCGTGTTTAAAGTATTGTAAAATGTAAAAGTTTTATTCAAATTCATATTATACTGATTTAAATTCCAACATCAAATTATATATTCCAAATTTTAAAGAAATTTTCATGTATTAAAATTTTTTTAACTTCAAAACATTTATTGTAAAATTTGAAAAAAAATTTAATTCTTGTTAAAATCATAAAATCATTTTGGAGGTTGAACAAAAAAGTTGTATGGAAATGTCATTTATAACTTATTGGAGAATAAAATCATATTTTAAATAAAAATTCGTTTTTTTAAAAAACCACGCACACGGTTAATGACAAAAAGCCCGGTTAACCTGTTTCACCAGTTTTTCTGTTTCGTATTTGAACACTTTAATTATAACCTATTAATGATTGTATCTCCAACATCTAATATTGAAGAGTAAACACAATGTGTTTGGACGCAAGTAT
The DNA here is from genome assembly GCA_963931995.1 of Phaonia tiefii. Classification (NCBI taxonomy): domain Eukaryota; kingdom Metazoa; phylum Arthropoda; class Insecta; order Diptera; family Muscidae; genus Phaonia; species Phaonia tiefii. The sequence goes on from OZ008371.1 coordinate 167,134,059, forward strand.
ACTACATTTGTGACAACCTACAAACACGTTATATTTGCATTCAAACAACGGCAAAAAGACAAATTTCTCAGCGTGCAGGTGTTGATAATAATACGAAATAATTTCCATGATTTTGTTGTTTCGTTTTACAGTAATTTTGCAGTTTTGATGCGCCTTTCTTTCGAAACAATTTAACATATTTTTCCAGAATTATCCGAAACAAATATCATTTGTTTCTTTAAACAGGGCTGGGTGAAATAGTAAACGTAGAACTGATTATCGGTGGCTATGTTGCGTGGGCGGCTCATGTCTCAAGTCCATATAAGCCGACGACTGCGGCCATGACTACCGGCTCATGAGGACACTCGACTGCGCCAAATAGCGCGGATCGTAATCGGTCGGCTTGTATCTCTGACCCAGTTACCATCTCTGTAAATACGGGAGTCTAAAAGCTAAATTTTTACATTACGATTAGCTTCTATATTTTTATTAAACCAATGCAAAATTAGTATAAGATACAGTGTGGGTGTATGAGCTGGTTTTCTTTGAAATACGAGAGAAGCAATTCCTGAGAGTGGCCACCTTTGAGTGCATGCATATGCGTATATGCGTACATTTACACCAAACAAGCCTAACGCATTTCGATGTTCTCATAGTCATACAATGTTAAACTGTAGTTTAATTTTTAACCTCATTTTAAACTGGTGTACATTTTGATGCAACACTGCTAGTTACTATAAAAACGCAACCATAATAAAAACATACACAAAAAAAATACAGCAGACAGTTGTCCGAGGCCTTCGGCCACGGACTTTCCCTGCAGGCTGTGTCAGAGACACGGCCATTAAGTTTAACGTAGAATACGCCATCCGATAAGACAGAATACGCCATCCGATAAGACAGAAAAGATGAACAATAAATGATAAATAATATAAGCAAATGAATTTATTGTTATATATGTTTTCTGTCTTATCGGATGGCGTATTCTACGTTAAACTTAATGGCCGTGTCTCTGACACAGCCTGCAGGGACAGTCCGTGGCCGAAGGCCTCGGACAACTGTCTGCTGTAATTTTTTATATTTACCAACGGCATTTGGTTCAAGTCCGTTTAAAAAAAAAATATTAAGTTCAATTTTTTTAAACTTAATTTAATTTATGTATTTTAATTAATATTTTTATTGAAATAAGTTCTGCGAATGTTGAGAGGGCCGCACTAATATTAAAAAGGGTTTACCTTATCGAGTCTTCGCATTAGCATTCGAGCGTTGTGTGAAAGCTTTACGCTTTACAATTCAAAATTAATATTACAACAGCTTTATTGAAGCTTGCAAAAAAGCTTTATTACGTTAGCTTACTGTTTGTTTCACTTTTTACTAAATACATGTTGCCAAGCAACATTAGCTTGCTGTTCGTTTCACTTTTTACTAGATACATGTTCCTAAGCAATGTTGAGCAACCAAAAACAGTCAACCAAACACCACACATATGTTTGAGTGTATGTGTTTAAACAATTTTCATTTGAGAAATTAAAATACTAGAAATATATCAACCAATATGAAATGTATATCAAACGAAAGAGAACATCTTCATTTACCTACAAAAAAAATTTTAAAAAAATTCATCCAGTCGTTTCCTCAAATTCAATGAAATAAAGATTACAACAATAAAAACCTGACATGACTCCTCATACCGTAAGGTAAGACGTATTCTACGTCAAAAGTCAACTGTTTCATAGATCGAAGCTGATCACGATTTTAAATTTTAAAGGTTCAGTTATTTCAAAAACCAAGTTTCAAAAGACAAGTTAATTTTTCTGTTGTGCCGCCGTCTTCGATAATTTTATCTCGACACGGAGTTTACCTAAGCACTGGGTTGCCAGCTGAAATGTCAATTTAATCTCAAATTGGGCGGTGTAAACGGCAAAGATTATAGAACAAGGTTATCGCTAACCTGGCCGCGATAATGGGCGGTGTAAATGCATTATAAGCCTGGTATTCAGTTTTTATGAAATTTTCGTTGCCATAAGAAGTACGTGCATAAAAAATAACGAAAATTTCATGAACCGAAAATCTCGCTTACTTTTCATATGCTTAATACACAACTCTTTGCAAAAATTTCGTCGACAAAATCAATTACAGGGTTGTTATGCCAAAGTTATTACGTACGAAATCAATTGTTTGATAATTGTTTCGGACCGGAATTTTGACATTTTGATAGTTCTAACAACCAGAAGCGCATAGGGAGAGAGCGCATAGAGGAATTATAAATAAATTATTGTAAATCAAAGATGTGGTCACTCTCTGCAACAAAATTTTCCGTTTAGAGATAAATGAAAAAATTTCTTACGAAAATTTCGCAAGAATTAAATACGGGGCTTTAGAACCAAAGCAAAATATAAAAATTTCTTAGTTTACAACAATCTTTTACTTGCGGGAAGAGTACGAAAGCTTGTGGTCCACCATAAGTCAAAAGATGAAATGAAATATCATTGGGTCAAAAAAAAAAAATATTTTTGTACCAAACCAGGTGTAAACTTTTTTCTATACTTGTAGCCTCTACTACAGTCAACCCGTTATTAATTTATACCTCTTTCAAATCGTCATACACACGATAATACTCATTCCGGAAAATTTGTTTCAATTGTTTCAACATATTGCTAATTTCGTCATTACCCTTGTAAAATCCCCCCACTGTGTGACTGTGTTACTCACGCTTCTAATAGATACATGTTGATAAAGTTTTTTCTTTTTTTTTTTGAGGAAAATATGTGGCTGACACACTAACATTCACATACTTTTATACATGTCTGTCTTTCTAACTTATTCTGTATTGGCTTCACATTACCCTACCTATATTGCCTTTTTACTTGCTTTTTTCGGCGTTTTCAGTAATTGACACACTTTATCGCTCCAAACCTATTTCTGCCATTGTGGCCAATAACCACATGTGCTAAGTGGTGAACTCTTTGTGTGTTTGTTTCTTTCTTTCGTTTCGTTCCGTTTTTGGCTGTAACTTTTTGGTTAGAGACTCAAAGAGGAAATACTACATGCCAATATATAAATATATGTATCTTTAACCAGCATAAATGGTTAAAATAAACAAATGCAGTTATTGTGTCTCGGCCAATTGTATGTATACTCATGACAGACGAAGAAAAAATAGACGTCTTTAGTTATCGATTTCTGAAAATGTTAACGTTAACAACATTTTCGGAGGGGGGAGCCAAAGGTAGGTCAATAACTTACAACGAATTATGAATCAGCTTTCATTGTTTCAGTGCGATGAGGGGCTACTCTTTTGCAACCATCGTAAAGGTTTATTTTTTTTGTTTAAGGGAAGGTGAATAATTTTTTAAATAATAAACGGAAGCTTTATTAAACAAGTGGTTAGTAGGCATGACAATTATACAAGAGAGTGCGAGTTCGAATCTTATAACAATCACCTGTTCAATGTTTGGGCGTCGGTAATCGTCAATAATCGGTTTTGTAAAGGTATCGTATAGAAAGTGTTAGAAGTTACTGTCCCTCTTCCCTGCCAATTTTTAGTAATCGTGTTTTTGTCTTGCATTATTTTCTGCTTATATTTCAAAACTTTGTTTTGTTTCGTCGAATACTCCTTACGCCAGCAATATTCTTCACAAGTTTAACTGAGAGCTCAGCTGAAAAATCTCCAACTTTTAGTACGAAAGATTTCCTCAATGAAACCCGCTTCACCGCAGAGATGAAACTTGTTAGTTACACTGAAAGAAAAGCCCTTCGTTGCATATTTACTTATACATTGCTACAATGAAAAGTTTTGTATATTTAACGACAATTTCGTTGCTGCAACTAAACATGTTATCCAAGATATTTGTGAACGTTTGTCATTTTGATACTAGAATAACTAAAATTTTTGTTGATGCAACCAAAAAAATTGTTGCGCATTTTTTAGAAAAAAATTTATCATGAAAGTTTTGTATTTATTCCCTCTCTTTGTATTGAATTTATAAATTCTAATTTTATTTATTATTTATTAATTATGTTATCAGTAATACGGCATTTACACCAAACAATATTAGCGCATTTTGAAGGTTAACTCCGTTAACCAACGCTAACCCAGAAGATTACTCATACAATTTTAATCTGTAGAAACTGAAGTTTTATTTTTAACCTCATTTAAACTGGTGTACATTTTGATGCAACACTGCTAGTTACCAAAAAAATCAACCATAATAAAAACCTACATACATAACAAAATCAACTGTTTGACAGACGGAAGCCGATTAAAAATGTTTCAACGCGTCGTCGCCGCCATAAAATTTTTCAAGCTCACGGCGCTGACGATATAATTGGCTTGATATTGGTTTAAAATCTGAGACGATTTTATCGACTGGCCCGATTTGACTCACTGACACAATTATAAAGTTTCGGTTAATTCAAAAACATCCCAAATTTATACAAAACTGGCAACACTAATAGCCGCCAACTTCGTTTTTCTGTTGTGCCGCCATCTTCGATAATTTTGGAGTTGCCAACTGAAATGTCAATTTTATCTCAAATTGATTAGAGAACAAGGTTATCACTATCCTGTCTGCGATAAACTATGGAGTGAATGCGTTATAAGATTTCAATTTTTAAATTTAGTGTAATTTATATATTGTGTAAGTGGCAACTCTGAAATTTGACAGCTGTTATATATGTTTATGCCGAATATGAAAAATGCAGCGCTTTACGAAAGAACGACACGTTATAATTGCGAAAACTTATTACATAGGTTTGAAAAGTTATGCTGATACGGATCGCAAACTTCGAAGAATATATAGTCGAGAAACTGCACCTAATGTATCAACCATTCAAAGAGTGGTGAAAAAGTGTGAAGAAACTGGGTAGGTTATGGACAGTAAGACTACCGTGCGTCAATGCACCGGTCGCTCACTTGAAAACATTGCTGCTGTAAACGAGAGTGTCGCTGAAAACCCGAAAACATCAATTCAGCATCGATCTCAACAACTTCAAATTTCACAAAGCACTACGCAGCGAATTTAAACAAAAGACCTCCAACTTCATGCGTACAAAATGCAGCTTACTCAGGAGCTCAAACCTGAATACCATGGAAAGTGGCGGCAATTCTTCCAATGTGTAATGGGGCAAAGTGAAGTCAATGCCAATTTTTCGAGAAAAAAGTCATCTTCTCCGATGACGCCCATTCCCATCTGAATGGCTTCGTGAATACAAAAAATTGTCGCCTTTGGGGCTCAGAAAGTTCTCATGACATTCATGAGAAACAAATGCACCCACAGCAAGCAATTGTCTGGTGCGGATTTTGGTCAGGCGGGGTGATTGGGCCTTACTTTTTTGAAAATGAGGTCGAAATTACAAGTGGCTGTGAAGGTCATTCGTTACAGGAACATGATAACGGAGTTCTTGTGGCCTCAACTGGACGGCATGGATCTGAACGACATGTGGTTTCAGAAAGACGGCACCACTTGCCACACCGTGCATGGAACAATCGTTTCATTGCAACTATAATTTCCAGAACAAATTATCTCAAGAAATTCTGAGGTCAACTCTGCCACCAAAATCATGCGATTTACCGCCGTGCGATTTCTTTCTTTGGCGTTTTGTGAAATCTCGGGTTTATACGACTAAACTAGAAATAATTCCCGTCCTCAAATCCGAGATCCAATGGGTCATCAGTGAGATACTGCCACATCTCTGTGAAAAAGCAATGGAAAATTTCACGAAAAAAGTAATGACCTGTCATCAGAGCCGAGGAGGCCATTTGATGGATGCTTTATTGCATACTTAATCGGAACATGTATTCTTTACAATCCAAAAAAAACATCACAACTTTCTTAAAAAATTCGTATTTTAAAATGAAAAAGTGCATTCTTACTGAGACACCCTGTGTATCTCTATCATACACGGTGCAAACTAGTTATACTTATACGACAATTATAACTTGTAGTTTAATTTGAATTACCTTTCAAAATGCAAATTCAAAAATTTCCAATACCATTAGCAATTGTACATATTTTCACAGCACTTCCTTCATATCTGGCACTTTTGGTTTTCAAATCTTTTATACAGTAGAGGTTTATGAATTTGAAAGTACTACGAGGCAATGCCTATCCAAGCCACAAACCTCTACATATAAAATACTCATACATGGGGCAAATTATTTATATAACAATTATATTTTGTTGTTTCATTTGAATTTCCTGCCCAAATGCAAATTCAAAAAACTTTCAATGCCATTGGCAATTATACTTATTTTCAAAGCATTTCCGTCATATCCGTAATATCTGGCAATTTTGGTTTTTGAATATTTTATACAGTACAGGTTTATGAATTTAAAAGTACTAAGAGGCAATACCTATCGAAACCACAAACCTCTACATATAAACTACTTGAAAAACAGAATTCCCAGCACTCACACCAATTCAAAATAATTAAAAGTATTCCCATATTTCATTACAATTGACAGCTGATTCCACAACCTGTATTTGCATTGCCTGAGCAAATGCAAATTCAAAATTTTGTAATTGCCATTGCGAACAATAGTAATCCTTTGGCATTTGCATTAGATAAAGGAATGCAAATTACAATCCAATGCAAATTAAAAAGACCCATGTATGGAAATACTTAACAACGAGAATTGCCAGCGGTCAAACTAATTCAAAATAAGTAAGAGCATTCCCATATTTCATTACAATTGGCAACCGATTCCACAATTTTTTATATTACGATTCATTAACTATCGATGGCTTCAAATCAGTCACAGTAGTTGGACGTCTGCTGATGAACTTGTTGCGTAGTTCGAAGCTAGTCATTAGTATTCTACACTCTGAAAATAACGGCCCCTGTAACATTATGCAGGAACCACGTCTATTTTTGCTCGTTTCATGAATTGAAGATCTGCTGCTTTTTTTTCTTTGTTGTCTGTCAGTCACGGTTTTCTTTTAAGCAGTTTTCAGCACACAACCCCGTATTTGGGTCACAAAACCAAGTATTATACCCTATTGATCATTGTGTCTCAAACTTGTAATATTGAAAATCAAACAGAATCTCTTCGGGCACAAGTATACTATATTTGCTAGAAGCTACAAACACGTTATATTTGCATCCAAACAACAAAAAAGTACTGATTTTTCAGAGTGTATCGATGGTTTCAATTCAGGCACAAGTAGTTGGACATCTGATGATGAACTCGTTACGTTGGACAATTGACTTATGTTGCTAACACACTCGCAGAACATTTGCGCGTGACTGCCAAATTAGCAGTAAGCGAAATTAGATATTGTGACAACCACACTAGAGGTCTTTACAGCCGAATTAAAGGTTGTCTTAACCCAATTTGAGGTTGTCACAACCAAATTAGAGGTTGTTACAAATGATTGAGAGGTTGTCATAACCGGATAAGAGGTTGTTACAGCCGAATCAGGGGTTGTCACAACCGTATTAGAGGTTGTTACAGCCGAATCAGATGTTGTCACAGACGAATTACAGGTTGTCACAACCGACCCAAAGGTTGTCACAGCCGAATTAGAGGTTGTCAGAGCTGCAGTAGAGTTTGTCTCAGCCGAATTACAGGTTGACACAATCAAATTTAGAGGATGTCACAACTGAATTTTGATTTTTTTTCTCTTAATTAAAAACGTATTTAGTGAGAATTGTTCAACGTTTTATTGATGATTTATTTTCCTGGATTCTCCGAAAAAATTACAAAGCAAGGAAACAATGGGGACGTGTTGCGTCAGTCAGTTGGGGTCCTAAACCTAACCGTTGCCTGTTCGATATAAGGACGATAAAGATTGAACTTCATAACTGATGACATCTGATTGTACTCCACGCTGATAAATCTTGGCAGTTTCTGCAAAATAATACATTTTAATTGAAAATACAAAATTACAATAATTTTATTTACAATTCTAAATATCCACACAAACATATTGTTATAATCGTTACAGCAACATTAGAACATTATTTAACTTTTTTACTGCAATAATTTTTTATAGAATTTTAAACGTCAGGTTTGAAATATATGGAATTATGTTGTAGTAACCGAATTGAAAACTCATTCGGTTGTCACAACAGAAATCATGAGAAATTTGGTTACAGCAACCGAATTAACGCCCAATTTGTACGTTGCAAACACCTTAAGTTGCAAACACCTTAAAATTTATACCAAATTCGATAGTTAGACCCCTTTCACACTCGGCAAGTTACTTGCGCAAGTCAGTTTTTCAACTTTCCGAGTACAAGCAAGTCTGTACTCAAATTTTATTCCCCTATCCCGATCTTACCTCTGTCATCAACAAACCAAGACTTGGGCAAGAGACTTGCGCAAGTAACTTGCCGAGTGTGAAAGGGGTCTTACAAAGGAATTGGTTGGAACTCGGTTGCTGCACCTGAAGTGATGTCATATTTGGTTACTCCAACCGAATTTGGTATCAATTTCAGTTGTTGCTTTCGAATTGCTTTCAAATTCGGTTGTTGCAACCGAAATTGTAGAAAATTTTGTTAACAGCACGAATATAATTGAAGATTCAGTCCTCACAAACAAATCAATTATGAAACGAGGTTGCTTCAACCTAACCTTCAACCGCAATTGTGAGGACTAAATTCAGACGTGACAACCTCAATGCGATTATGGCAACCGCACTTCGTTTATGGCAACTGCAATTCAGTTATTGCAACCGCACTTCGTTTATGGTAACTGCAATTCAGTTATGGCAACCGCTATACTATTCTGGCAACTACAAGATGTACGATTGCTACAACGTATTTTAAGAAAATAGTTCTGCGAGGATAGCAGTCGTAGCTACATTCAGATATTGAAGTGACAAATCGATGTGCTTTCGGCGATAGACTTTGGTTTGTGTTTTAAATGACTCAGAGGGATCTTTACTATATTACCTTGAGCACAGGGTGTTAATCAATATCACTCTTCTAAGACGTGTTAGCAATTCCGGATATATTTTTTTCACAGGTTTGATTTGGTAATACATTTCTGTAGCCCACTGCCTACCTATGTATAAGTATTATTTCCTTTGCACTTCTTTCTCTAATATGTTTTAAATTATAACAAGTTAAGACTTTTTCAAAATGCAATTCTAGTCCTTTTTTGTGAATCTGTTTAGGGTCAAATATGCAGGTTTAAATTGTATTATTATCACAAAATCACACGCTTTGTTTTGCATTGTCATGATACGAGTTGAAAGTAACCCCCTTTCAACAAAACTCACACATATCAATTACCGGAGATAATGGAAATCATCGCCGCTACCGGGACTAGGAAAGCTCACACAAAGGCAATTGGAAAGGTTTGTACCGAATACCACTAGACATAAAATGGGTTTATTCAAATTACATGTAACCCAGCCAAGACAAACCAAACAATTTCTGAGGTCCCCCTCATGTTCAGCTGTTCATCTTTTGTTGCAGAAATTGTTAAGATAGATAATTTCAATGCTAAGGTTAACTGCAAACACAAGATATAGAGAGATCAAATCTCAAGACTCAACACAATTGGCAAAAACACAAACTACCTAGATAGCAATCACTTTGCGTTTAACCTAATGCAACGGGTAAAAATGGTGGCTTTGAGGCCAAAAGGAAAAACAATGCAAACGACATGTTAACCAAGTCACTCAATTCAAGTCAGTCAGTCAGTCAGCTTGTCAGTTTTCCAAACATATCATGTGCATTTTTTCCACTAGTAATTTCGCCCCTTAGTTGAAGGCAACAGAAACACCTTAAACTTGCGTTAAATTATGGGGTAACAATTCATATTATGCGCTGGGCTGCCTACCACCGTTTGCCTTGATGATGTTTTGTGGTTTTAGCGGAGTTTGAAGATTTCAAATTGCTTTGAACTCAGTAGTGATTTTCTTTCCTGTCCCCATTGAGTGCCAACGAGGGCAGTGCAGGGCCCACAACAATACCTGGTTATGGCCAATTTCCGTTTACTGAATTTAAAAGAAGACGAAAAACGTATAAAATAATTTCGTCTTTATATTTATATGGTACTCATGTGTTTTTTTATTTATTTTTTTAGAATTACCTTTTTATGCCATTCTAAGGGAATATCATGTATTTTTAGATGATAACCACTTAGCTTGATGACTACTAATTTTTCGAAAATTTATGACATTTTCGCATTCGTGTTTAAAGTGCATTAATTTTATAGATTCTTGAAAACAAAGCTAAAATTTTATGGTATAAAAGGGGAACAATAATTTCAAAAACTAACTTACCGAGGAGATTTTGCGAAAGCGAAGATGATGCCTTCGGAGTTCGAGAGATAATGACAACATTTGTAGGAAACGTTTCTATGATTCGGTTAATGAAATTCGAAAGAAAATTAAATAAATGATCGTAAATGCAAGTCTTTAGTTTAATGGGCAAATTTGTTTGGAATAATCTTTTAAAAATTACGAGTAAATTGTTTGATACATCCAGAGAACTAATTGTTTAAAAATAGGTTGTAGCCTCCGTAAATTCGGCTGTTGCCACCGCAGTTGCAGCAACCGAATTGAGGTTGCCACGACCAAATTTAGTCCCCACAAGTGAAATTCAGTTGAAGCATCCTCGTTTTATAATCGATTCGGTTGTGGCAACTGAATCTTCAATTATATTCGTTCTGTCAACTAAAATTTTCTTAAATTTCGGTTGGAGCAATCGAATTTGGAATTAATTCATATGTAACAACCGAAATTGGTACCAAATTTGGTTGCAGTAACCGAATGTGGCACCAATTCAGTTGCAACAACCGAATTTGTCATCAATTCGGTTGTAACTATCGAGTTTGGTATCAATTCGTTCGTAATAACCGTATTTAGCCTTAAATTGGTTCCAACATTAAAATTTGGCGCCAATTCAGTTACTGTAACCGAATTTGTAAGGAATTCTGTAGTTACAACCGAATTTAATTGCAATTCGTTTACCACAACATAATTCTGTGTATTTCAAACCGGACGTTTTAAATTATAAATAGAAATATTGTATTCAAATAAGCTACGAATGAATAATTGTTGATGTCGCGCGATAGCAAGTTTTTTTTTTGTGCACACAGAGAAGAGATTCGTTGTCACAACTATATTTACAGCCAACTAATATTTGGCGGTTCCTTGGACTATCACAGTATTACCAATAATTGTGTTCAGTATCAACAAATGTTGTGAATATCAATTGATTTGTAATTCAATTTTGGTTGCAAGAACTAAAAAATGTTTAGTTGAAGCCATAGCAATAATAAATAAATGTGGTCAATCGAGTTTTAGTTCTAGTTAGTCGAACGAATAATTTAAAAACTAATTCGGTTGCACCAACTAATATATAGGTATGCTCAACTAAACTAATTACTTGAATTTATGGCTGTCACAACCATTTGGTCATGCTTTAACCCATTATGAATTTTATAGAAAAAAAAAGTAAAAACTATAATTTTTTATTAAAATTGTGTATTTTATATTTAAATAAAACAAAATTATTATTTTTTATAACCAGGATTCATATTTAGTGCCCATTTTTATCGAAAATATGAAAAAATTTCTATATCTCGAAAACGGAGCGTCCAATCGAAAAATTAACAAATTTTTACGTGTTTCTAAGGGTTTCTCACAAAGTGTTCCAATTCGTAGGAAATAATTTTTTTTCAAAAAATCGCCAAATGAGAAAATCGCTAAAATAAAAAGAAATTGCTATATCTCGGAAACGGTGCATCCAATCGCAAAATTAATTTATTTTTTACCTCCATAAGAGTCTGTAACCAATGGGTGTCTTTACTACAGCATCCCTTTTTTTAACTTTTTGCTAAAACTAAATTTTTTTGAATAAAAAATCGCTAAACCGCCATATTGCAAACGGAGCGTTCAATCGAAATGTAACTAATTTTTTCGGTTTTCTATGGGTTTTTCATAAAGTGGTCCAATTCGTATGGACTTTTTTCCAGTACTCCAATATTTCTATCTATCTATCTTAATAAAAACCAAAAATTCTGATTGAAACTGCAATGGAAATAATTCTACAGCGCTTATATTTTTGGAACGAAGTTCCATATCGCACGTTGTGAAAAAAAATTAAACAACTTCTGTTTTAACACTATTAAGCTACAACCCACTATTATCAACTATATTGTTTACTTTTGCTTTGGTTTGTGTCTAGACCAGTGGTAGGCAAAACCGAACGCACGCACCCAAACGTATTATGTGCTTGTGTGCGGTCGCAAACCCACAGCCATAGACTGTGGCTTCGAATCAAACAAAGTTGTTGTGTACATGTGAGTTGCCGAACGTGGGTGTGTGATAAATACGAGAAAAATACGATTATTTACTTTCACGCGTGGCTATGGAGTGGCAAACACTGGTCTAGACTAACGGCTTGGATCATAGAAAAAGAAATTAACTAGATGTCTCACATATCTTGGGAAAGTTCTTGTTTAACGGGAAGTTTACTAGGTGGAGCCTAGAAGTGCCCTTTCTTAAAAAAAGTAAATTTTATCAAAAACGACCTATTCATATTCTTAAACAAAGTCCCTTTTCTAAACAAAAAACACCATATCTTAAAGAAGTACCTTTGCTTAAATAAAATAAATTTTCTTACAAAAAGTACCTTTGCTTAAAAAAAGTATTTTTTTTAAATAATTACCTTTTCTTTAAAAAGTAAATTTTCTTGCAACAAATTTCATTTTCTTAAAAAAGGATTTTTCCTTTAAAGAGTAAATTTTTTGTGGAAAAAAACTTGTCTTGAGATAAGTACCTACTCTTAAAAATTTACCTATTCTTAAAACAAGGACCAATTCTAACAAAAATTCCCATTTCCCATAAATTTTCTTACAAAAAGTACCTTTGCTTAAAAAAAGTATTTTTTTTAAATAATTACCTTTTCTTTAAAAAGTAAATTTTCTTCCAACAAGTTTCCTTTTCTTAAAAAAGGATTTTTCCTTTAAAGAGTAAATTTTTTGTGGAAAAAAACTTGTCTTGAGATAAGTACCTACTCTTAAAAATTTACCTATTCTTAAAACAAGGACCAATTCTAACAAAAATTCCCATTTCTTAAAAAAAAACTTTTCTTCCCAAAAACGCCTTCTCGTACAAAAGTACCGTTGCTTAAAAAAGTAATTTTTTTAAATAATTACCTTTTCTTTAAAAAATAAATTTTCTTGCAACAAATTTCCTTTTCTTAAAAAACTACATTTTCTTTAAAGAGTATTTTTTTTGTGAAAAAAATTACTTTTCTTGAGATAAGTACCTACTCTTAAAAATTTACCTATTTACAAATTCTAACAAAAATTCCCATTTCTTAAAAAAACACTTTACTTCAAAAAAATACCTTCTCTTAAAAAATATATTTTCTTACAAAAATTCATTTTCTTAAAAGTACCTTTTCTTAAAAATAAAATATTACCTTTTGTTTTGCTTTCATGAGATAAGTAGCCTTTCTGAAAATAAGTACATTTTCTTAAAAAAATAACCTTTTCCTAAAAAGAGTACCACTTCTTTAAAAAGTACCTGTTCTTCAAAAAGTACTTCTTTGGAAAAAAAATGCATACTCAGAAAGTAGTTCTTCTTAAAAATGCTATCTTTTCTTAAATCAAAGCTTTTTATAACAGGAATACCTCTCTTTAAAAATGGACCTTATCGGGAAAATATAATACATATTCTTAAAAAACGGACCTGAAAATATATTTAAAAAAATTACATTCTGTAAAAAAAAATTCTTAAAAAGTTTATCATTTTACAAAAAGTATCTTTTCTTAAAGATCCACTTAAATTGTCGTATTTTCCAAGATGCGCCTTAGCCGTGTTGGAACTTTATGGAATTTATTGTTTTAGAGCAGTTCAACATAAATTACTCCCTTAAAATCCCACCAAATGGACAATTTAACCTTTCTTGGTGTGGTCGTCGGTGGTGCAATGGTAATGTGCGAGCCACTTGTACATAAGATCCCGGGTTCGCTCCCTGCTCTAACCATCTTAAATTCCATTCGGCGGCGGTCACTCGTGACGGAATAGAATATAGTATTAAGCACAATTTGATTAGTTAGGTTACCTGGCAGGCGGTCACCTTGGACATAAATCTCACGGAGATTGTTTCCAATTATATAAAATGACAACTGCCACGTTACTGGCCATTTGTTCCAAATCTCGTTAAATCTAATCAACAGCTACAAATTTTAAATTTCAAACAAACTTATACTTAATTGTTAGTTAGCTCTAACTTTAGGAAATTCAGAGATGTCAGAAATGAGGGTAATTTTTTATTTATGTAAAGTAACACGTTGCAAAAATACAATGTGTACAGTACTAGCTCAGTACTTTTAAATGATGCAGCGCCTTGGTGTTGGCAACTTTAATGATTTGTACAGTACAATCTCAATATAAAGGGTTTTTCAACAAAGACGCTACGAAAGTAAATCGATAGGGACAGCAAACGTCGCCACATTTTTTCCCGCTCTTTTGACATTTCTCTTCAGTAAGGTTTGCTATTTCATCATGGAAAGATATACGAGCCAACAACGAGTCGAAATTATAAAAATTTACTACCGAAATTTGGAGTCAGTGGCCTCAACTTTAGAGCGCTACGTCCAATTTATGGTCCTCATAATCGTCCTACCAGATCAACAATTGAGCGTCTGGAAATATTTGAATCCACACGCACAGTACAAAATGTTCCCGTGCCAGTGAGACAAAGAAGTGCCCGTAGTGTCGAGAATATTGCTGCTGCTGAGGCTTCAGTTCAAGAAAGCCCAAATGTGTCTCTCACATGTCGTTCTCAAGCGTTGGGCATCTCTGTGATGTCGAGGTGGCGAATTTTGCGAAAAGATCTTGCGATCAAATTGACGCAAGAACTGAAGCCGCTTGACCACCATAAGCGTCGTATGTTCGTGAATTGGGCTGAGCAACAACTTGATAATGATTCGGATTTTCATCGGAAAATCATCTTCAGCGATGAGGCTCATTTCTGGCTGAATGGCTTCGTCAATAAGCAAAATATGCGTTATTGGTCAGACAGCAATCCACACGTAATCCATGAGTCATCATCGCATCCCGACAAAATTACGGTTTGGTGCGGTTTATGGGCCGGCGGCGTCATTGGGCCGTACTTCTTCCGTGATGATCAAGACCGGCACATTATTGTGAATGCGAATCGCTACCGTTCAATGATAACCAAGAAATTATTTTGGTGTTGCCAACTTTATGAATATTAATCAGCAATGCGATTTTTTTTGGTCATAATTATATTTAATGAATATTAGTTACATAAAAATTTTAACTTTAGTAGATTTCCTTATATTAAAATAATATTTTATCAAATATTTTACTAATGTTTTTTTCGTTCTTTTTTGTCCATTTGCAGGTTCACCGTGGCACGTTGAAATCATGTCTACACCCGGCATCACAGCATTGGGCGAATCGACTCGTCTTGTACCCGCCAATACACCGGCGGTTTTTGATATACTGCCGCCTCCTGGTCAAAGCCTTGCGAAAGGCGAGTGCGTGGCAACAGTTTTGGGTCCTAACAAATCCAAACTGAATGCCAGAGTCACCCACGAGGCGGCAAACGGTGCTGCACGCATCGAGTTCGTACCCACGGAAGTGGGTACGCACATCATTGAGGCCTCCATTAATGGTACGAAAATTTCCGGTGGCCCTTTGATTGCCAAAGTATACGATTCCAGTCTCATACAAGTTACGGACGTTAATGGCGGCGTTGTCGGTCAACCGTGTCAGTTTCGTGTTGATGCCAGTGCGGCTGGCGAGGGTCAACTCGAGATATCCATAAATGAGGGCGAAGTACCCAATCATGTGCAGGTTGTTGGTGGAGGCCGTTGTTTGGTCTCATTTACACCCGAGCAGGCAAAGCCTCACCTGATCGACATCAAATTTAATGGCGAGACAGTACGCGGCTGTCCATTCGTCTGCCAAGTTGCAGATACTTCGCGTGTTATGTTAAATTTGTCAAATTTGGAATTGGTTCCAGTTAACAGACCAGCCTCATTCCATATCACTGTAAGTGGTGGTGGTGCTGCCGAATTGGCTGTCAGTGTGCGAGGACCTCATGGCGAATTGCCAGTACGGGTCACTGGAGATATACATGCTGGTTTTACGGCTGAATTTACACCCACTGCTGTGGGTGGCCACTCAATTAATGTGGAATATAATGGTTTCCCCGTGCAAGGTACTCCATTCTTGGCAAAGTCATATGATGCCACCAAAGTTGTGGTGGGTAGTGTATCACGTGGTACAGTCGGTCGCCCAGTGCAGTTCACCGTCGATGCTGGCGATGCGGGTGAGGGTAATTTGGAGATAACCATATCGGCGAAGGGACAAAATATACCAACACAAGTGCATCCCCAAGGAAGTGCAAGGTAAAACTTACAACTTCAAGCAACACAAATTGACAGAAATTTTAATGTTTGAATTGTTTCTTGTTTTGTTATAGATTTTCCGTTTCATTTGTCCCCACCGAGGCCTGCGAACATACCATCAATGTTTCGTTTAACAAAATGCCCGTACCCGGTTGTCCCATCACTGTGAGCATAAGCGGCGGCATGTCCGGTCCCCAGGTATCATTGGGTGGCCCCGGACCAGTACATCAATCGAATTCTTTTGTTATCAATCACAACGGCGGTCGTTTAGAGGATATTGAAGTGAATGTTGAAGGTACAGTATTGTTTTTAAAGCAGCTGAATGACCATGCAGCCATTTATTGGTTGCATCCGAAAATGTTTCATAATTTATGTGTTTTTTTTTCTACTAATCACGTTGAAATTGTTCTTGGTGGGTGGTTAATATGAATTGGTATTTTTTCCATATCACAATTCGTTTAACTATCACCGTTTTATATATAACTTCTCGTTATTTTTCCTAATTTTCGAGCATGATTTTTTTTCCTTCAAAAGAATCACTTTTGGTATTTCATCTTTTTTTACTGCAATCAATTTCAATTCTTATCTATCTGCAAGGCGATTTGTCCAAATATTTTTCAGTTTCGTTTCGTTTTATACTTATATAATTTTTATATTCTCATCAAATCAATTCACTTTCAAGCACATTCTTTTTTATTAACAACAATATCCTTTATGTATTTAAGAATATTTTTTTTTTATTATCGTCTTTCACTGTATGTGCATGAGATTTCCTTGGAATGCTAGTTTATAAAGTAATAGAATGTAGGTATATAACGATACATTCGTCAATGGAGGTGTAGCATCTTGAGACGGTCTTATTCAGAAAAGTACTGTACAAAATGAAAGGATAATCATCTTATTTATGCATGCATGGCATATGTTTCTCTGTAAACATATGAATATGATATCAATTTGAGGAAGAAAATATTTATACCTTTGTCGCTTATCCGTTTGTTCGGTTTGGAAAAGAGAAAGCAATTGAAAGGGAAAGATGTATATTTTGTTATAAATTTCGTGCATTCGAAGCTGTTTACAGATAAAAACTATGTTTGCCTTTATGTTGTTAGTTTTTCAAAGGATTTTTTCACGCTAGTAAATTATTCGAAATCATTGTATTTACTGGCTCTAATTGCTAAACTGATAATCCATAAACTGATAAACTGATAATGCATTAAGCATTTAACTGCATAGGTCTGTAGCTCCAAAACTTGTTCTTAAAAAATATGTTCACATGGCAAAAGTTGTACTTCTGTATTCACAAATTACATACATGGGGCATATTAATTATACGACAATTGTAATTTGTTGTCTAATTTTGAATTAAATATATAAATGCATCTACAAATTTAAATGCCATTGGCAATTGTACTTATTTTTTAAGCATTTCCTTCATATCGGGCATTTTTAGTTTTTGAATTTGGAAGTACTATGAGACAATACTTACCGAAGCCACAAACTTCTACATATAAAAAATTTAAAAACATATTTCATTACAATTGGCATCCGATTCCACAACCTGCACTTGCATTGCTTGAGCAAGTCCAAATTCAAAATTTTATAATTGCCATTGATGAAGTAATGCCAATTAAAATCCAATGCATCACATCCGAGTGAAAAATGGTCGCACGGAAACAGCCTCTGACATCTGGTGAAAATGGTGAACCGAATCAACCATCTAAAGTATTTCTATCATCGTTGTTCTAATGAAACTCTTCCTGTCTTACAGTATTAGATTACAGTATTCTCCTTACTCCTGAGAACTTGACTGGAAACTCTAAAATATTGTGCATTCAAAATGCATAGCATACTTTTTTGGAGTTTTCAATTTTAAATTTTGTGATCATCAAAGATGATAGAAATACTATAGATGATTCATTCGACAATTTATCATTTCCACCAAAGGGCACATTCTGTTTCAGTACAACCAAAGTAATTATACGAAAATTTAAATTTGTTGTTTAACTTGAATTACCTCTACAAATGCCAATTCACAAAAATTTAATTACCATTGGCAATTGTACTTAGTTTCAAAGCATTTCCGTCATATTGGCAGTTTTGGTTTTTAAATATTTTATACAGTACAGGTTTATGAATTTGAAAGTACTACGCGGCAATAGCTATCGAAGCCACGAACCTCTTCACATAAAATATTTTAAAAACAGAGTTGCCATCCGGCAAACGAATTCAAAATAATTAAAAGCATTCCCATTACGGTGGCAATGAAATGTATCGTGCATATATTTATCTCGAATTTTACCAAATACCAAGTGGATTCGTATGCCATTTGGTCTAAAACTCCCGTGGTGCAAATTTGAGCTCAATCGGATAACTTTAACCGGTCCGACTCGTGGTCAAAATTTTCGGGTTTTGGTATTTGGAGTGTAAATTTGTATACACTAGAAAATTTTCATTTCTCAGTTTATTTGAATAAAAAATCGAACATTGATTTAGTTTGACGTAGATATAAAATGGTAAAAATTTTAATAAAATCCCAACACTCTTAATTTGAAGAAATTGTACAATTTTAGAAAAACACTAAATTTCGGTTTTTCGGCTTTTCTCCAAAAGTTGTATCTAAATGAAAAAAATATTCAACTCGGATACCAAAGTCTTTTAGTAGAACTCTGCACGGTTAGAATAACCTAGTTGGATATTATGTATTGAAAACACTGTCGCTAATATTTCATCAGGACCATGTCGATAGGTGATGGCAATTTATATAAGATATCTTCTTGACATGTCACTAGTTTTTACTTCGGTGGCATAAATTGTGAAGGGGCTTACAATCTATGTAAGACCGTCCAAATGATTTGTCTGCACTTTGCCATGGCTGACTCTTACTAAGCCCAATGCTGAATGTCGATAGAGGAAGTCTTCATCATTTGCCAACTGAGACTCATGTGTATGGATTTTAAATTGTTCAAAAACTTCCAACTGCAAAATTTTTATTTGTGTATTTGTAGTTATAAAATATGTATATGCCATACATTTTCAGAATCTATTTCAAAACTTTTGAAATTGGGTAAAACAATAGGGAAATTTTCACAGCATTATAATTCTGCACATATGGCTCACTTTCGGTCATATTCTATTTCAGATTTTTGCAATATTCCAATTTGCACAAAAACGGCATCGGATCCGTTTCGAACTTGTAACGAGACCGTAGATAGCGTAAAAGCGTATCAGTGTAATTGCGATTTGGTGAATTCGTCTCGAACCCGTTACGAGTCCGTAAAAATATAAAAAAAGCGAAACAGTGTAATTGCGATTTGGCGGATTCGTCTCAAACCCGTTACGAGTCCTTAAAAACATAAAAAATGAATCAGTGAAATCGTCTCGAAACCGTTGCATGTCCAATTTCATTTATTTCCAACAAACGAATCCGAAACGGATTTGAATACGATGTTCGTTACGAGTTCGAGACGGATTTGAAAAAGTACAAAAAACGATTCGCGGTTTCGAAAGGAATTTCATACGAAAACTAATTCGATATGAGTTCGTTACGGATGTCCGTTTCGGACAAAATGTCCGCTGAAAAGGACCCGTCCCGAATTCGTAACGGATTTATATGGCACATTAGGATCATGCAACAGATCAGATACATACTTACACATACGTAGATTCCAATAAATAAGTACCTATAAGATGTCCCCATGTACCCTAATTAAAAACGTCTTCAGCAACTGGCCCACTGATGAATAGTTACTCAAGAACGTTGTGTGTAAATGTCATATGGTGATAAATGCTGTTGACACACTGCGGAAGATTCCTGCTGACTTTTGGCCATATGTATGAAAATGTCAGGGGGTGTCATGACGGTTTTTGTATGAGAGCGGATTGGAAAGTAAAGCAGTTACTAAATCCGGATTTGATTAATGACTTGATTTTAAATTCCAGTATTTATAACCGGGTTTAAAAAACGCGGAATCAAATAATTACAAGAGTTGAATTGAAAATAGAAGTTATGTGGTAAAACCTACTCAAAAACCCGGGTTGAGGAACATACTTGTAGAAATCTGTTCCAAAAATGGTATAATTGTATTTCATTGAATAAAGAGAATTTCTCATACATGAAGCGTATACTCGTAGAAATCTACTAGAAGGCATTTGTATCCGAGTTGAATATTTTTTTTCATTTAGATACAACTTTTCCGGGAAAACCGAAAAACCAAATTTCAATTATTTCTAAAAATTTAAAATTTTTTCTAATTAAGAGTTTGAAGCCCAGGAGTGGTGGGATTTTAGGCAAATATTTACCACTTTATACTCTGGTTAAACTAAATCAATGTGCAATTTATTGTTCAAATGGACTGAGAAATCAGAATTTGCTAGTGTATACAAATTTACACCCAAAAGCCAACACCCGAAAACTTTGACCACAAGTCGGATCGACTTAGAGTTATCTGATTGGGCTCAAATTTTCACCTCGTTAGGTTTGGACCAAATGACAGACGAATCCACTTGATGTTTATCAAAAATCCGAAGGCTATATTATTACACTAGGGCCCCGATTCGACAACCTACACTTGCATCGCCTGAGTTAAATAATTGAATGAATTTAAAGTAATAATGGGACTAAGGTCAAGAAATTTCAAGACAATGTTTTGGGGAATTAAAGAAATATTGAAATTTTTCTAGGACATATAAAAATTCCAAATCCCCAAAATTTTGATCGATTTTATGGGGAAGGTTTTTGTTTTCAAATTAATCACGAATGCTATTTTATTTGAAACTGGAGCATCTTTCATAACGCACAGTTATGTATTTTTGATTCTTATAAAAAATTTAAAGTCATATCCCTAATATAATACATGTTCTTTTTAATTTGCATTGGATTTTAATTTGCATTACTTTATCTAATGCACATGCAAAATAGCAATTAATTGTTCGCAATAGCAATTAAAAAATATTGAATTTGCATTTGCTCAGGCAATGCAAATGCAGGTTGCGGAATCGGATGTCAATTGTAATGAAATATGGGAATGCTTTTAATTATTGTGAATTTGTTTGCCGTCCGGCAATTCCGATTTTACAAAATTTTATATGTAGAGGTTTTTGGCTTCGATAGATATTGCCTCGCAGTACTTTTAAATTCATAAACCTGTACTGTATAATATTTGAAATCTAAATAAGAAGAGTTTTGTGGCTTCGATAGCTATTGCCTCGTAGTACTTCCGAGTTTATAAACCTGTACTGTAGAAAATGTTAGATATCCAAAATTTATACAATGTTTACAAATATTTTATACAGTACAGGTTTATGAATTTGAAAGTACTACGAATATTTGAAATCCAAACTAAGTTAAATTTCCAATGAAATTTAAATTTTTTTGAATTTGGATTTGTGATGTAATTCAAAATTAAACTACAAATTATAATTGTCATATAATTAATATATCCCATGTTTGCCTAACAACCAGTACTTTTCTGAACAAGTTTATATTAGAGAATTCATACAATCCGTATCGTCGTATTTGTTGTACATATTCCTTATAATTTAATATTTTTAAAAATATGAACAAGGCACGTAGGATACTGAGAGAGTACCGACCACATATTTCAGGAATGCCAGATCCTGAATTCTATTGATCAACGGCAAAGCCCAATTTTGCACTTGTCTTCTTTATTAAAAACCACCAAATATACACTACGTTGTTAAGTATATATTAGACTAATCCCATTGTTGAATCTGGAATTGAGCTGCTGAGGTTAAGGGACGTTGAAGCCATATGATACCCCAACCCGGTGTTCCAAGATGAAGATGAAAAGAGACAAACGAATATGTTCTTTCTGAAACGATGCTACTAAAATCATTCAGCTTCGCTGCCGGCATGTCTGTTAGATCCAAAAAGTAGTAAGACTCGAAATGTTGTTCCCTCGTCACACATAAGGCGGACAAGGCTTTACGAGACATTCCAGACTCTCTTCCTCCTCTTCGTCCACGCAGCTTCTGCTGTAAACATGAGTTCGTTGAGTCTAGACCCCTAAAAGTCATCAAAACGTGCACAGTGATTACAGCTACCAGCGTTGTGATATTCTGTCTAGGAGTTGATATCAAGTTTTCGAATGTGTCAGATCATAACTTGCCCATACTTGTCCATTGCTCCTGCAATTTGTGTATCCAGTACAACTATGTATTAGTATAATTCGCACGTCTGAGAACTTCGGTTTTAAGCATTTACTTGCCTGCAAGCAGTATAGTCTCATATTCCACATCCAGTGGAACGAGTAAGATTATTTCCAATCTTGCCATCTCATTAACTCTGTTAATTTCAGGAATGCTTCCAAGCCCTTCCGCGCAAATTAGGTGTATATTAAACTGATGGGCCAACTCATTTAAACATGAGTGGCAGTTATGGACAATTCATGAAGTCACGAATACAAATTGCAGATATTTTATAGGAACCCAACTGTCAGAGTAGATGCTGACAACCCTGTCATTGATGGCGCTTCGTCGCCGACAGAGGGCAACTTTTTCTTAAGCTTGAAAGGCACTAAAATTATCGGGTAATGTTTTTGCGAGTTCTGTTACCGACTTCTATAAAATAGACTCCATATCCTACTTTGCAGTATAGTTTTGTGTCGTTTGTTTAGAACTCTACATACTTGCCTGGTATGGCTCTCTTCCGTACTTACTGACTTAAGTGGCCTCAAACAACCCAGAGGGGTCAAGAACCTTGCAACGTGAGGATAACATGTGTCTCCAAACGGCTTGATCTTCAGTGTTTTTCCTCCAGTTGGTAACAACAAGTTCTTGGAGTCAATATGACACCTGGCCTTTCCAGAAAGATCTCCGTCGTCCTATATTACGATGCCCTACGAGTACGTCTTTGAATGCCTTTCGCACTGATTCTGATCTATTACACTGACATTGCCTAGCCAGAGTTATTTCGATATGCATAACAACGTCGATGTCAGGATAGAGAATATATAGCTCGTGGTTCATCCATTGTCGATACTCGCCGTTTTCCATTATAGTACCCTATATTTTTTGGAAAACTTTTTGGAAATGCGATATGACCCAGGATTCTTCACCACAAAGCTAGATCGGTTGTATGGAAGTCTGATATAGTTGGATCTTCGTTTCTCGAGAGAGAGTCTTATCTCTGAAGTGCTTTCTCAGACCGATATAACACCAGTTTTCAAGTACAATTCTCCGTGTGAATTATAGACTGACATTATTGGTTCTGTTCACGGCAGATCCGCGGTAAAGAAATTCGTCCACGAAACTATAAAGGTTAACAACATTCACCGTTTGAACCCATCGGTGGATGCTCTGGCCGTTAAAACCATTAATTTTGAGATTTTTCGATTACTGTCAAACCCACTTTTGTTGATTCCTTCTGAATTCTCGAAAATACTCCAGTAACTTCTCGCAGATTTCGCCCAATGGTGTCTAAATCATCAGCATACACGAGCAGCATCTTTCGCTACTGATAGTTTTATTCGTGTTGACAACAGCTTTTCTGACGATGATCTCATTTAATATGCTGAAGAGATCGAATATTAGGGAGTTGCCCTGCATGAAGCTTCGCCTCGTAATAAGTGGTTCGGTGAGATCTTTACTAAGGATTTTGTGTCGGTCAGTGTCATTATATAAAGGTTTGCCAGCTTAGCAGGAATACCAAGCTCCGACATAGATTGGTACAGTTTGCCTGTATCGTGTTATCGATTGTACTCTTATAATCTACCAATATGTGGCAGCTGTCGATTTGGTTTCGAGATATTTTTCCAGGATTCGCCGTAATGTGAATATCTGGTCGATAGTAGACATTCCAGGCCTACAGCCACACTGATAAGGTCCGGTCAATTCTGCAACAGACGGCTTTAGTCGATTGATAAAAGGCTTACTCCACGATAGTCCTTAAGCCGGGAAATTGCTTAATAAAGCAGATCATTGATCTCTCCATATTCCCAATATACTGTACACATCTGCTACAAGATTCCCGTTCTTATCTCTATAAAATGGGGACCCCGATGCATGGTCGTTGGTTTGAATTTGTACTTTTTCTCGGGCCTCATTCTTCCTTCTGTAAGATAAAATTCTCTCACTTTCGTCTTTCTCCACAACCGTTTTTTCTTCTTAAATAATCGGGTTTGCTCTCTCCTCTTCTCCTTACGTTACGTCCTCTTCTCCACTCTCCTATTGCCCTACGTGCACTGTGCTCTTCTCATCACCTGCCATGCGTTACCCTTCATCATAGGGCAGGGTTTGTCTTTCAGCGGCTTTTCATAACCAACAACGGTCTCTACAGCCGTTTTCGTAGAGTGGATAGACTTTCTGTTGACCATCTGTCTATATATCTGAATTCGTACGACTATCGCTCTGCTTAACCTTGTATGAGCCTTTGCTGCAACCAGGTATTTTATCCGAATCGATATTAATTGGGGGCCAAAAATATTCGGTTATCATTGAACGGTAGCGATTCGCATACACAGTAATGTGCCAGTCTTGATCATCACGGAGAAGTAGGGGCCAATGACGCCGCCGGCCCATAAACCGCACCAAACCGTAATTTTTTCAGGATACAATGATGACTCATGGATTACATGTGGATTGCTGTCTGACCAATAACGCATATTTTGCTTACTGACGAAGCCATTCAGCCAGAAATGAAATTCAGGAATTGGACGTAGCGCTCTTAAAGTTGAGACCACTGACTCCAAATTTCGGTAGTAAATTTTAATAAGTTCGACTCGTTGTTGGCTCGTATATCTTTCCATGATCAAATGGCAAACCTTACTGAAGAGAAATGTCAAAAGAGCGGGAAAAATATGGCGTCGTTTTCTGTCCCTATCGATTTACTTTTGTAGCGTCTCTGTTGAAAACCCCTTTCTTTGTATTCAAACAACAAATTCTTAATGCCATGGCCAAGGCAGCGGTGGTATGGTTCCTCTAGGCCTTCAGAGGACATTTGTTCTGTATTCTTTCTCTTCTGTCGGGGCATGTACGCAATTTATTGATATGTTGAAGTATTTCGCTTTTATGCGGATGGTGGCTTTAATTTCACATAAGGGGTTAAACCTTGCGACCAAATTTGCACTCTATTGCCAACTACAAATCCACAACCATATTCATAATTTGGCTCATGGCAGCTGTCACAGTTCTTCTTCCTTGTACAGCCATCTTCTGGATAGTAGTCACATATTGTGGATAGTAGTAATTTGAGCCTTATAATTCTCGACATCTGGCAGTTGGTGGCAATGGATCTGTATTGTGTTCTAACATTCAAAGTGCATATCCGTTTTATATTCCCCATTCTCATTTTATATTTTTTTTGAAAAATATAACGGTGGCAGAAGTTAAGCCCAACCCACACCAATAGGCAATAAATGCATTCTCTGGAGCAGTGTAAATAGAGTTGTTGCAGCAGCGCCAGGACGACAAAAAGCTTAGAAAATATTGTGATATATGTTTCGTTGTGGTTACGGCAATTTCATCGCGTGTACGAAACATTCCATCGCAGCAACGAAAACACTCTAACGAACATGTTTCAAACTGCAACGAAGCGTTTTATATAAGAAAACATTTAAATATATATATTTTAATATATGTTGTTGATTTTCTATATAATAAAGGACACCTTATTTAATCCTTCTAAACTATTTGTAAATCAAGTTCAAGATGAAGCGCAAGATCTGCTTGATTTTTACTTTGATGTAAAAATATTTTCGTTGGATTCTATTTTAATATATGAACATGTTTTGAAAATTATTAATGATTTAAGCAGGCACGATGATAAAACAAGGTGTGTGAATTCTCTAATTTCTCTAGAGTTAGAAAAAACAGTTAAACAGTTTTTTGATCGTATATAGAATACCAATGTAATGAATAACTAGGGTTACCTAAACTGTAAGAATTATGTGTAGGGCAGTTCTTTGTGTACTTAGGCTAATGTTAGTTTTTGTTTCTCTGTTGTGTATAAAGCTACCAAAACCTAGATATCAGCTGTACAGATCTTTTGTAAATGAATGATGCTCTTATCCCTGTATTGTAAAAAAAATATGAACCTGTTTATAAAATGTATTCTTATGTTTATATATTTGTTTTTCTTTCTCTTTATATCTTTGTGTTACATTTCAGGACGACGAAGATTATTGTACTAGAGACCCACAAAAAAAAATCAAATATAAACTCCCTGTCCCCCCTGTTCATTATAAATACATCCCGAAAGTTATTCGAAACAAAAAATAAAAAGGCGGAAACGAAAAGAAAAAACATATTTTTCCTAATAATATTATTATTAATTCTACCCTTAAACTAAAACGAACCATATATTTTTTTTTATTATTATTATTATTGCCTACTATTATTAATTGCCTATACATTACTGTGTTTGTTTATTAACCATTTGAATATAACTGTTCTGTTTAAATTGTAAGTTATTTAATTTGAATGAAAAACAAAAGCGATTAAACAATGAAAGCGACAATACAATAAAATAAAAGAATGACTAATGACTAATTTAACCACAAAAATATAATTACAAAGAACGGAAATATTCAATACTAATTATTAAGTTGCATTAAAAGTGCAATAGTTTGCGTCGCAAAGCGATCGGTTTTAGACGAAAAATTCGAAAGTCTACTAATCTTTCTTACTAGTACTACGTCTAATTAACAACAGTTTTCAAGAAAAATGTTTAATTTTTATATTTTTACATAATAATATAATTGTTAATGGTTTTAAAGACGATACAAATAAACAAATGAAATGATTTTACGAAAAACTACCGAAAGATTCTACAATTTTTTGGCGTCTCTTGTCTTAAGGGAAATCTGTGTAGGGGTGTTGGTGTAGTTCTTAAGAGTAGATGGGAATGTAATGTAGTATACGATTAAGTTTTCGACACAAATTTCAATATGATTTCCTTGGGTTTTTAAGAAATTTTTAAATGGTGTGGTAATTTTTATAAGCATGGTAACTCTAAAAGAAAAACACGGTTTTGATGTCATATATGTAGTACGAGGCCGGTCACAAAACTAGTCGACCTACACATACAGAAGAGAAATTTGGCGGTTCCTTGGACTATCACCGTATTCAGTTGTGATTACCAATAATTGTGTTCAGTATCAACAAATGTTGTGCATATCAATTGATTTGTAATTCAGTTTTGGTTGCAAGAACTAAAATATTTAGTTGAAGCCACAACAACAAGAAATAAATGTGATCTATTAATCGAGTTTTAGTTCTAGCACTCAAATTATCCTGTAGTAGTGAATATTCCATCAGTTGGATGAACGAAAAATGTAAAAACCAATTCGGTTGTACCAAATAATATATTGGTATGCTCAACTAATTACTTGAATTTTATGGCTTTCACAACCATTTGTTGATTCTTTAACCCGTTATGAATTTTATAAAAAGAGTAAAAAAAATAATTTGTTAATTAAAATTTGTGTATTTTATAATTAAATATAAACAAAATTATTAATATTTGTAACCACGGTTCGCATTTCGTGGTTAATGGGTTACCCTGGCTGGGTTCATCCCCATCTTTGATCGAAAATATGAAAAAAATTAGAAAAAATGTGTACATCTCGGAAACGGAGCGTCTAATCGAAAAAATAACTCATTTTTGCAGGTTTCTAAGAGTTTTTCATAAAGTGGTCCAATTCGTATGGAATATTTTTTTAAAATCGCCAAAATAAAGAAAGTGCTAAAATATAGCTAATGGGTCCGCCAAATAATTTTTTTTTTTGAAAATGCTATAAAAAAAAACTACTGAATATTTTCTCAAATTTCTTTTTTTATTTGAAAGTACAATCCTTCCGGTTAATAATGGAAAATAATTTCATTCAAATGGCTGCCTCGGCTGGCCATGCAGTAGCCTACACGATCGGTCCAATTTTTAAGCACATTATCGATTGTGTGCAGCTGTATTTCACCAATGGCTTCACGAATACTGTCCTTTAAAGCGTCAGTTGTCTCTGGCTTGTCGGCGTAACACTTATCTTTGAGGGCACCCCACAAATAATAGTCCAACGGTGTCAAATCGCAGCTCCGAGGTGGCCAACGACATCAGCTCTGCGGCTGATAATGCGATCTTCAAAAACAGAGTGCAAAACATCGAGTGTAGCTTCGGCTGTGTGGCACGTAGCGCCGTCCTGTTGAAACCAAATGTTGCCAATATCCTCCTCTTCAATTTTTGTGAACAAAAATTCGTTCAACATGGCCTGATAACGATCGCCATTGACTGTAACGGCCTCTCCTTGCTCATTTTCGAAGAAAAATGGCCCAATTATGCCTCTGGATCAAAATCGGCACCAAACAGTGACTCGTTTTGAGTGTATCGGCTTTCAATGTATGCGTGCGGGTTTTCTGTGCCCCAAATGCGACAATTTTGCTTGTTTACATACCCGCCAAGATCAAAATGAGCTTCGTCTGTAAAGATGATTTTTTTGGCAAAATCGGCATCTTCTGTAAGTCGATCGCAGGCCCATTTTTCCCATATTTCCCAGCGGTGCTCAAGCATATACAAAATCAGACATGAGCTAAGTGTTACCATTCACGCAATAAGCACTAGTTGAAAAAAAACTTTAGATGGCCGACCCGTTATAACTCGGAAACAGTGGGTCCAATCGCAAAAAAAAAACACTTTCAAAATGAAATTTTTTGAATAAAAACTCGCTAAAACGCCATTATGTCTATATTTTGGGAAACGGAGGCGTTCAATCGATAAAAAAATTCAATGAGTGTTCGAACCCACGGGAGATGTGTTAACACCTTTTTATTAGACGACACCTGTTCGATTTCTATGAACACATAAGTAAATGTTACATTGGAAAATAAAACAAAGAATAGTTTTTGTGCTGAAAGCTCTTTTGCTTTTGCACTTTCTTTTCCTTACTTCTGCTTTAAGATTAGATGTAATATTATTAAAATAAATAAAGCAATCTTTAGCTCACTGAAATAATTGGTTTTGTTTTGTCATAAACAGAGCGACGACAAAAAGTATTAAATAGTATAGAGAAATTATTGCACACTTTATCCGCTCTCATGTAGAGAGTCTGAGAGAGTCTTATTCTCTTTATAGAATATTTTAATACAAATGCACCATTTCGACAATGTTATTACATAAAACAATACAAAAAGCATAAATGTTTTAAAAGCCATTACTTTTTCACATCAAAATTATGAATGGTGCAAGTTATCACAAAAAGAGGGTAATACGTTTTAAATCATTCGCCAGACGTCGCCAGTGCTTCGACATGAGTTCTCTATACTATTCAATACTCTTTGGCGACGACGACCTGCTTTTTGTACTTGTTGTTGGCCGTCGGTGGTGCAATGGGTAGTGTGCGCGCCTCTTGTACATGAGATCCTGGGTTCGATCCCTGCTCTGACCACCTTAAAAAAAAATACTTTCGGCGGCGGTCACCTCGCATAGTGACGGCGACACTATCGAGTATTTAGCCATGAAAAAGCTTCTCAAAATACCGTTCGGAATCGGTGTGAAAACTGTAGGTCCCAATCAGTGAGTGAAAAATTAGAAAGCGCATTGCTCACTGGTTGCGAGAAGCTCTCCCCAATCCCTTCATGGGATGTAATGGGAAACGGTTTTACAACAACCACGTATGTGATGCTAGCGCTGAGTGTTGTTTGCATGTGTTCACTTTAATAGAGTGCCCTACTCGTGCCTATAGATGTTAACACATCAATAACCAATACTTATATTTCCGGATTTCTAGGGTGTTTCATAAAGTGGTCCAATATGAATGGATTTTTTCTTTTTGAAAAAAAGACAAAATAAGAAAATCGGTAAAATAAATAAATAGCTATAACTCGGAAGCAGTGCGTCCAAACTCAAAAATCTTAAATTTGTTATCTCAATAGGAGGATTTCACCAATGTATAACTTACATAAAAAAAATCCGTTAAAATAACATTTTCCGAATAACAAATGGTTAAAACGCAGATAGGATGTGTTAGCGATTTTTATAAAAATATTTGATGCCGTACTAAAGACATTCATTGGTTAAAGCCTCCGGTGGAGATAACAAAGTTATTATTTTTGCGATTGGACGCAACTTTTCCCACGCATTTTTTTTGGATATTTTTGAAAAAATTTCATCCACTTTATAAAAAACCCTTAGAAACCTTTGAAAGTTAGTAATTTTTTCGTTTGAACGCTCCGTTTCCGAGATATTGGCAAAACGGCCGTTTTATTGATAAAAAAAAATGTGAAGCCGTATTCAAGACATACATATGTTAACGCCTCTTATGGAGGTAACAAAATGATTAGTTTTGCGATTGCACACACCTTTTTCGAGTTATATCCATTTTTTTGTTTTAGCGATTTTGTAATTTTCGCGATATTTTGAGAAAAAAATTCTTCCATACGAATTGTATGTAACCCCCTTAGAAATCCTCGAAAATTAGATACTTTTTCGGTTGGACGCTCAGTTTCCGAGATATAGACATTTTTTCTAAATATTTATTGCCATCGCAATAGTGGATGTAACGGCAATTTTTCTACAATTTCATCACTGAGACGCTGCAATAAATTAGCATAATATTCGCCCTTGATGTTTTTTTTCCCCCTTCTGAAGATAACACTGTGGAACAAAATGATACCTTTTCGAAAATAACAAGGTTCTGACAACGGATTCTGGTAGGGAGAAATTTACGTCAGAATTTATTTTTTTTTAATTTTCCTCCTTTTGCAAATTCTTATGATGAATCGGCATAGGAAACCATGTTATCCTCACATTTTAGGTATAGGATGTATTCAGCAATTTTATATACAAATTTACGAGAAACATTTTCTTGGAATACTTTAATACTCTACCGCCTCAAAATAGGGTTTTTTTTGTTATTTTTGTGGAAAAGGGTAAAACACCCTTTAACTAACCCGCTGTACCACAAAAATATTTCTCAGAACATTCTGCTGTATTCTTAACGCATTATAGCTCACAACTCAACTTGAATCCAAAAAATAAGTCAAAACTTAAAATTTATTTCGTACTTATTCCGAGTTGGCGTTAAAATCTGACACAAAACTGCATTTTAGGGAGTTCGTGTGTATTGACCAAATATTCTACGTAAAATTTCACTGGGAGTCGCCGAACAAAATAAAGCTGTATATATAATATCAATAAATAAAAATAAGAGAAAATGTGTTTTTTTTTCACACTGCGCTATTTACACGTGCCATACCTTGTCAGCTGCATTTTGACTGATAAGATCCATCGGCCTTTTTTACCCCCTCTGTCACAATCCGTTGTCAGAACCTAGTTATTGTTTTTTTGTTCCATTATAATTTATTCCATCAAGCTGAGAAAACGATATCGGCCATTTGCCATCACTCTTGCCAGAACTTCGGGCGACAGTTTCTCGCATTCTTGGCGACTATTCTCCTTAAGGGCTTCTAGATTCTGAGCCTTGTTGACGTAAATCCGCGACTTCAAGAAACCCCATGAAAAGAAGTCTTGAATGGTTAAATCGGGTGATCTGGCCGGCCAGTGCAAATCATCAAAAGGATAGATTAAGCGAACCGGAAATGCTTCCCTCAGAATATCGGTTGTGGCTCGAGTAGATTTCGCTTTTGCACCGACCCGTTGGAACTATATGTTCTCCAGTCCCACTTCATTCAATTGAGGAAAAAAAAATACAGAAATCATGGCTTTGTAGCGCGCGCCGTCCACAGTCGTCGTTTGGCCCGCGAAGTTCTCAAAAAAAAATGGCCCGATGACTCCCCCAGCGTAAACAGCAAAACTCGTAGTAACTTCGAGCCGGTGTAATGGTTCTTCGTGGGTAATACACGGATTTTCGGTGCCCCAGAAACGATTATTTTGTTTATTCACGTAACCACTAAGATGGTTTGAGCCTCATCGCTCATGATAATTTTCGATGAAAAATCGTCCACCTCTTCTTTGAGGTTCAGGATGGTTTGAGCGTAGGTTACACGCGTTGGGCGGTCAACAGCTAACAGCTGATGCCCTGTCTGCACTTTGTAAGGGAACATCGTCAAATCTTTCAGCAAAATTCAACGTAGAGACCGCCGGCTAATGCGCACGACCTCTAGTCGATGTTCCGGGCTCATCTTCAATATTTTGGGCAACAGCAGATATATTCTCTGCAGAACGGCTGCTCCGTGGTAGGCCAGCCTTGGGAAAATCTCGAATTGTCCCAGTCAAGGCGAGTGGCCAAATGCCGCAGTGTTTGTCCAGTTGATGTCGGACGGCCAGGAAATCTGGGACGAAATTGATGCTGCGCCAACACAACCGACGAATTGTTACGCAAAAAATGGAAACAATTATTCCCCGTTCTAGTAAAGTAAACCGATTCATGGCTTATGTATTTGTATTCTACGTTTATTTACATCACAAATGTCAAATCCGAATCTTATACAGTTTTCCAATAGGATGATTACTTTTTCCCCACCTTGTAGATATACGGCCTTATCCGGAAAAGGCCGATATTTTAAAAAGCTTTTTCATGGTTAAAAGCAGGGCATAAAAGCAGGGCACA
The DNA here is from genome assembly GCA_963931995.1 of Phaonia tiefii. NCBI lineage: Eukaryota > Metazoa > Arthropoda > Insecta > Diptera > Muscidae > Phaonia > Phaonia tiefii. The sequence continues at coordinate 167,166,906 of OZ008371.1, forward strand.
CTACCATTGCACCACCGATGCCCACATCGCTGTAAAAACAAAAATTTATATATTTTCTACACTACATTTTTTAATAATCCTAAAAATCATTATTTTTGTGTCGAAATTTATTGTGTAAACTACTGTCATTACTTTCCCCTATCATAAATGTTAGTTCTTCCTCTTCCTTATTTTCAAATGGTATCTTTAGTAACTAATCGTAGTTAGTTTTGTCTAGCTGATAGCAGTATAGACTTGTACCTTAGATTTTTCTTTAAACCTCCTTTTAACCTTTCACCAACATTTTTAAAACATCATTATTAACTCTAAAGGCATTACGAATTGGTATATTTATTATTCCCCTCAACCATCTATTGAACTAACACTAATTACTTTTTTCTTCGGGTGTAACTACAAAACACTAATCATCCCTGCTTAAACTATCGTTCTACTTGCGAACAACTCAAACAACATTGACATAAGTATTTCTAATCGCATAATTCTAATATTTTTTTCTAAATTTTTTTCCAAAAATTTTTAAAACAAATATACTAATATATCAAAAAATTAACACTAAAATTTTGAAAACAATTTCAAAACAAATTCTAAAACTACGCAAACCACAAAATATTCAACAAAAAACATTGATTTTAATAAAAATAAAATATTTCTATATGACGCGAATAAAACAAAATGAACCAAAAAAAAATATACGTTAACATTAACAAAAACTATGAAACAAAAATAACAAAAAATAAAAACATCGAATCGAAATGAATGCAACCAACATCTATGATGCTGATCTTCAGGACCCGCTGGACAATCTGTGCCCGCACAGGTTCATCAGTCAGCAGAGGGTGTCTTCAAGGCGGAATTTGTACCACGCGTTGTTGGTGAACATCGGGTGCATGTCACTGTATGTGGCCTAGCCACTGCTGGTAGTCCTTATGCAGCCAAGGTGAGTCAGTCATAAATTTACTTTTCAGATTTTAGGTCCCTCGAATCTAAACAGAACAACTTTTAATAATTCAAATGGTCGTATGAATTTCGAGTGTAATTCGAAAATGTCAAATCACCAAATGAAATCAATCCTAGTCATATTTCTTTTATATTCTTCATTCAACTTAATCTCTCAATTTCTGGAAAGAAATTATTGAAACGAGTCCAAAGAATCTATGACATTTTAGTAAAACTAATTATACCATGCAACTACTATATAAAGACGGACATTTCCTAAAATCAAGATTTTGTGAAAACAAATTTTTAGGACAAACTCTTGAGTGGTCTCGATCTTTAGAGTGACTCTTTGTCATATTTTAAACAACATTTAGCTTTTCTGATTTTAGGTCCTTCGAATCTAAACAGTAAAGCTTTTAATAATTCAAATGGTCGTATGAATTTCGAGTGTAATTCGAAAATGTCAAATCACCAACTGAAATCAATCCTAGTCATATTTCTTTTATATCCTTTATTCAACTTAATCTCCCAATTTCTGGCAATAAATGATAGAAACGAGTCCAAAGAATCTATGAAATTTTAGCGAAACAAATTACACTGTGCAACAAAATAATGACGGACGTTTCCTTAAATCAAGATTTCGTGAAAAAAAAATGTTAGGAAAATCTCTTACTCTTTAGAATGGGCTGATTTAATTTTCAATTTGGCTGTGCGGTTTTACATGAAGTTTAGCCAAAAAGGAAGTCAATATATATTTCAGAAGTGTTTGTGCTAAAACCTCTTCAGTGATATTGTATGAGATGGTATCTATTTCCTACAAACCGGTTTTATAGTTTTTCCAGAAAAGTAGAATCGCGATATTTCTGTTTCCAAATATGCCAGTAATTACCAGAGACCGGGGCCAACCCCTTATTATCATTGGACCAATTGAGGGCCCGTGGCGGCGGCTGTCTTGGGGAAGACTACGATATCCGAGGCCTCTTGATCCGATAGTACACACCCCAACTTAAGACAGTACCATTTTAATTTAGAAAAATTTATCCTTTTTATAATATTGGAGATCTGAAGTTTCGAAAACTTTGTCGTATCAGAAACAGACATGCCTAATTGTTTTTCATACGTTACTTATGGCAGGGGAAAATCGATAGAAAAATCCACAGCGGCTAACTAATCTTTCTAATTTCTTGGCGGCTCCCGGACAAATTCTATCAAGTCATGAAAATCAACAGGGTCCCAATATGCATAAAATGGTTGCGAATACGTTTCAACCCCGTTGCAGGTCCGTACAATCATAAAAGAAAGGAAATTTGAGCTCTCGAACCTGTTTCGAACCCGTTACATGTCCGTAAAAACATAAAAATCTCATGAGGTGTCAGGGGAGACCCAGTTTGAACGAAGTTCATTTCGCTATATATAATGTACTAGCTAGTTCCAACAAGCTTAAGGCGCCCATTGAAAAATACGATAACTGAAGTGGATCTTTAAGAAAAGAAAATTTTTGTCAAATGGTAAACTTTTTTTAAGAGTTTGTTTTTATAGAAAATATTTTTTGTAGAAGAATATAAACAAACAAATTCGTTGCAATTATGAATGAAATGCATTGCAGCAACAACCATACGTCCATCGCAGTGACGAACAATTTGCGGTTGCTGAACACATTTTCGTAGCGGCAATGAAAAGTGATGAATATTTTCATCCCTGTGACGATGCTTTTCCGTTCAGTGTAGGTATTATTTTGAGAAAATTTCCTTTTTTTCCTTTTCTAGCACGTTGGATTTTCTAAATTTACTTTTTATTGCGTTCAAAACTGCAATATATTCTAAATATTGTTACAGCCTCCATCTAGAAAACTTCCCATTAAACAAAAGAAATTTCCCAACATATGTGAGACATCTGTTCATTTCTTACTCTGTGATGCAATCCGTTAGTCTAGACACAAACCAAAGAAAAAAAAACAATAATGGGATGTAGCATAATAGTGTTAAAACAAAACTTGTTTAATTTTGTTTCATTTAGCCCCCATCCCGCAACGTGCGATAAGGAACATCGTTCCAAAAAGGCGAATCAGTGAAATTGTGATTTCGCAAATCCGTTTCGAACCCAATAAGATTCCGTAACAACATAAAAAGCATATCAATGAAATTCAGTTTTAGCGGATTCTTTTTGAGTCCGTAAAAACGCAGAGAAGTGAATCAGTGAAATTGCGATTGATTAAGCGGATCGGTTTCGAACCCGTTACGTGCAGAGGGTATCAATGCCACAGCTGAGCGACTATGTAGTAGGAAAATGAAAAAACAAAAAAACCGTGTGTGTAGGCGAGAGCGATAAGCAACCAGAAGCAAACCATACAGCAAACTAAATTTAAATAGTGTTTACTTCATAGAGAAGTAGGAAAGAGCCGCTATGCCACTCTACGTGTTCTCTTGATGACGACGAGGTAGTAGGCGATTTCATCGAGTTCGAGTTTCAATTGTAATTTAAAGGGGAACTAAAGGGTTTTTCAACAGAGACGCTACAAAAGTAAATCGATAGGGACAGCAAACGACGCCATATATTTTCTCGCTCTTTTGACATTTCTCTTCAGTAAGGTTTGCCATTTCATCATGGAAAGATATACGAGCCAACAACGAGTCGAAATTATTAAAATTTACTACCGAAATTTGGAGTCAGTGGCCTCAACTTTAAGAGCGCTACGTCCAATTTTTTTTTACGTCCGATGAGGCTCATTTCTGGCTGAATGGCTCCGCTAATAAGCAAAATATGCGTTATTGGTCAGACAGCAATCCACGCGTAATCCATGAGTCATCATTGCATCCCGAAAAAATTACGGTTTGGTGCGGTTTATGGGCCGGCGGTGTCATTTGGCCGTACTTCTTCCGTGATGATCAAGACCGGCACATTACTGTGAATGCGAATCGCTACCGTTCAATGATAACCGAAAATTTTTGGCCCCAATTGAATAATATGGACTTGGAGGACATGTGGTTCTAACAGGACGGCGCCACAAGCCACACAGCGAATGCCACAATCAATTTATTGGAAACCAAGTTTGGTGAACGTGTTATCTCAGGAAATGACCCAGTTGATTGGCCGTCTCGGTCGTGTGATTTGACGCCGTTAGATTATTTCCTGTGGGGCTACGTCAAGTCTATGGTCTATGCCAACAAGCCAGCGACAATTTATGAACTTCGTACGAATATCGAACGTGAAATTGCAGCAGTATCGGCCGATTTATGCTTGAAAACCGTCGAAAATTTGGTTCAGCGTCTGGACTTCTGCAAGCGTGCCCGTGGTGGCCATGCAAAAGAAATCGAGTTCAATACATAATGGCATCGAACGTAGTTTCACAGGAATAAAGAATTTCATTGGTATCTAAAACCGGTTTTGTTTTATTTAAAAAAACTTTTGTATCGCTCTTATTGAAAAACCCGTTAAAAGGGAATGCGTATTTACGATCGATGCAGTCAGCATAAAACATAATTTCGTTGTCATTAGTATCAATAAAACACTATTCAAATTTAGTTTGCTGCATGGTTTGATTCTGGTTGCTTATTGCTCTCTCGCCCATCCACTCTATTCTCTATCATTTTCCTACTTGTTAGTTGATCAGCTGTGCCAAGGATACCCCCTGGTTGGAAACGGATACGAAAAAGTATAAAAAAACGAGAGGAATTTCATACGTAAATGGATTCGTTGTTTCCGTAGCTGATGTCCGTTTCTGACAATATGTACGAAGAAGCGAATTCGTCTCGAATTGAAAACGAATTCGTGTATCACACTGTGATTTGAAATTACTATCACTCTTCAATTTATCTTTGTGTCGGCTATGCTGTAGCTACGAAACTTTGGTAGCTCGACAGCATAGTGAAATTTCCAGTAAAAAAAACCGTAGTTGTGCTGTTACTGTGATGTGAAATATTCCGTAGCATAAAAGTAGTAACAAACAAAAATCCTGCTTTGATGTTGCTCTGCTATAAAAACCTCCGCAGCACAACAAGTAGCGGTAGCAATATCAAAAAAAAGTCGTAGCTGGACTGTGGCCGTGCTGTTGCGATTGATGCTGTAGCTCTGTTTCAATGTGTGTTGTCTATGTAAATATAAATTCCAAGAAGCAAATGACAAGAAAATATTGAAAGCTGTTTACAGCTAAAATGAAAGGAACAACCAATACGCTTTTAAACCCTGTATTCAGTTCTTGCAAAAATTTCAAAGGAACTTTTGTTATGTATCTCCAAACACGATGTACAACTAGACAGTCAAAATTTCTCTTCACTCGAATGCCAACAAACAAAACAAATGAAACCTTAACTATTATCTGCTCTCTCTCTCTCTCTCTCTCTCTCTCTCTCTCATTGAATATATCAATACACGACCAGCTTTTTGATAGAGTTATTGTATATAACTATACAAATTCCAAGCATGTTGAAATAAAATTACATAAATTGTGCAAAAAGTATGAAATAATCAGGATATGATGCTAGAGAAAAATGCGTTTGAATGAATTGTGACCACTTTATGGTTCTCTTTTTGCCAAATTGCGCACATCTTCTGGTCGCCTACTTCTTGACGTCTTTGGTATCTGTAAATGCAAAATTTTGTTGAGGAGTGTTACCACCTATCGTTGAGTTGCCTTGCAAATATTTCATTTATATTTCCTCTACGAACTTCATTAAATTTTTAACGAATGTGGACGTTACCTTGTGTTGTTAAAATGATTGAAATATCAAAATTCCAGTCCCAAACAATTATCAAACAATTGCATATGTACGAAAATACTTGGGCGTAACAACCCTGTATTTGATTTTGCCTACGAAATTTTCGCAATGAACCGAGTAATAGACTAACACATATGTACATAGATACATTTATTCTCTCAATAAATTAAACGTAAACATTGGATGGCGCAAAACATGGGTTCAATAATACCAGATAGAGGCAATAGTAAACAACGTCCAATAAAGGAACAACAAACGAATTTCGTGTTTTTGTGGCAAACTATTTGTGTTAAATACAATACAAATGTATACCAACGATAAAAGTCAACAAAAAAGTGCAAAATGCATTCAAATTTTTCAGTTCTACACCAAAACGACATGAAAAAGATAAGTGAACATATTTTGCAACTCCACCTCGCATAGTGACGGCGACACTATCGAGTATATAGTCATGAAAAAGCTTCTCAAAATACCGTTCGAAATCGGTGTAAAACTGTAGTCCCAATCAGTGAGTGAAAACTGGAAAGCACACAGCTCAGTGGTTGTGAGAAGTTCCCCCCCGGTCCCTTCATGGGATGTAATGGGAAACCATTTATTTTTTATGTATTTAATGTAATTAAATTATTAAAAAAATTAATTATAGTAATTAAACCTACGAAAAACTTAATTGGCTTAATTAATGGACTTTTTTAAATGTTCTTTTGATTCAAACTTTTCTTCGTTTGCCCTAGACCCCAAATCAATAATTTCGTATTTCCGGCCCTTCTTTATATATTAAACACAACAAAATTCCATTTTATCCGTTAAAGGGATCATAACACAGTTTCTGCCATGATGTCCTCTAAGTCATTCCAACTTCTCTTTTTCTCCATTCCAGGTTTATGATGTAGCTGCCATTAAAGTGAAAAATGTTAGCAATGGAACTGTTGGCAAACCCGTAACATTCCTGGTCGAAACTTCACAGGCTGGACCCGGCAACCTAGAGGTTACCGTCAATGGTGGCCGGGTGCCAACATCGGCCCAGGCCCAAGGCCAACACACATATGCTATTAGCTTCACACCACGTGAAGCTCAAAATCATACGGTCGAGTTACGTTTCAATGGTCAAGATGTACCGGGATCACCATTCACATGCCGTGTCTCGGCGGCCGCCCGCATACAATCGCCCGAGACTATGGACAAAGTCAGCGTGGGTCGTATGTTTGAGTTTGTTGTGGAATCGGACACCAAGCCAACCGTTGAGGTATTGGGGCCAGCCAGACGCAGTGTTCCCGTCAAGGTTGATGACACTCACATGGGTTACAATGTGAAATTCGAACCTGTCGAAGTAGGTGACCATTCGGTTGAAGTTCGTTTGCCTGGTGGTGGTCATGTGGAGGGTAGTCCTTTTCTTTTGAAAGCTTATTCCGCTGAAAAAGTGGTGGTCACTGACATACGTCCCGGAGTGGTGGGTAAGAGCGTAAGCTTCGGCATTAATGCCAGTCAAGCTGGTGCTGGCAATCTAGAGATTATTGTGGCCGTGAATGGCAAAAATGTACCAAATTTTGTACAGTCGGAAGGAAACGCCCGTTTTAAGGTGAATTTCAAGCCTACAGAAGCAGCTTCACATAGTTTGTCGGTGCGTTTCAATGGCCATCCGGTGCCGGGATCGCCCTTTACCTGCCACATTGGCTCAGCACCCATAAGTCTGCCGCGAGCCATAGCTACGGGAGAAGCCTTAAAACAGGCCGCTATACGCGTAGATAACTCATTTGATCTAGATGGCTTCGAGGGCATAGAGCCTCAGGTGTTTGTTACGTCACCCTCCGGCGACAATGTCCCTGTTGATATACAAAGTCATGGTGCCGATTCATATACTGCTGCCTTCCGTCCCAGTGTGGTGGGTCGTCATCTGATAAGCGTTACTGCTTCGGATCAGCACATCAACGGCTCACCGTTCTCTTGCAATGTCTTTGATGTATCACGCGTGACCATAAGTGGCTTGGAACAACAGTATGGACCCGCAGCTTTGGGTATACCGGTAACATTTAGTGTTGATGCTGCAGGAGCTGGAGAAGGCACATTAGAGTTGGTGGTCTCTACCGACACCAGTACGGTGAAAGCAGAAGTTGTGGCTTGTGCTCGTGGTTTATATGATGTCACGTTTGTGCCTCAATCTACGGAGGCCCACTACGTCAACATTACTTTCAATGAGGTGCCTGTTGATGGCAGTCCCTTCCGGGTGGATATTCAACAAACCGCCCAAACAATACAGATTGGTAGCTTGGCAATGATTGATTTCCCATCGGATGACCAAATTGCAGAAATTGTTGGACCAGACCACAAACCGGTCCCCTATACCATCAATCGTCAAACGGCTGAGTTCCGAACACACATGACCGGCAACTATTTAATGCGTTTCATAGACCGTGAGACACGCCAGCATATTGGCACTAGAACTTTGACGGTCTTTGATCCATCATTGGTAAAAATCACCGAAGTAGGTGACGCTTTATGCCACCGCCCGGCAAGTATTTCCGTTTCCCTCAACGAAGCCGGCCAGGGAGATCTATCGGCTATGGTGAAATGTGGTTCTTCAGAGGTTCCCCATAGCATACGAGGACCCAGTAAAAATGGAATCTATGAAATTATATACCATCCAACTCGAGTGGCTCCCCACAAGATCACAATAATGTTTAATGATGTCCCGATTTCATTGAAACCTTTGGAAATAAATGTTTTGCCAGCCGGAGCTGGCAAGGAGATCAGTGTCAGTGGTTTGGGTTTGTATCAGTCACGAGTGGGTAAGACGACATCGTTTGCTATTGACACAATTAAGAGACCAGCTCGTGAGTTTGATGTTGTGGTTTCGGGACCTGGAGGTCAGGCTTTGCCGGTGCGATGCTATCAGACAAAGAGTGGACATTTGCAGGCAGAATTCACCATTAACAAGCCAGGACAATGTATAATAGGTTAGTATAATTTCCGTTGTGTATTTTTAACCATCATCGTCTTTGCTTTATTATGTAATAATTTATAATATATCTCTTTTTTTTTGCAGAGGTTCTTCATCAATCTAAACCATTGCCTGGCAGTCCTTTTACGTGCGAGGCTTTCGATACTTCCAAGGTTTCCGTTCAGGGTATACCCAAGGCACCCATGGCTCTGCACAGTCCCATTTCTTTTACCGTTCGCACCGAGAATGCTGGTTTGGCTGAATTGGAAGCTTTTGCTGTTTCCCCAACAAATCAAAATGTCCCTGTTCACATCAATGAACAAACCGAGGGCATCTATAGTGTTGAATTTGTGCCCACACAACCTGGCAATTATAAGCTGACTCTGATGTACGGTGGCGAAACTCTATCCAATTCTCCGTATACATTCAATGCCTCGACTACCGGTGCTAGAACTGACACAAGAGCCGCTGGCAATGGCCTGGAGGTCTGCCATCGCAATAAAGAAGCTTCGTTCATCGTCTACTGTCCCATACAACCGAATGTGCAGATCGAACGCACCGATGAGTTCGGGGAACGTATCGAACCAAAAATCAAGGCTTTGGGCAACAATGAATGGCGCATTGCTTATAGTATATTGTCGGTGGGAAGATATGAAATACGGGCCAGCTGCCCGAATCGTGGAAATTTGCCCGGTTCGCCCTGGCACATATCGTGTGTGGAGTCTAGCAAAGTCACGCCGGTCGGCGGTTGGGGTACTCTGCTGGATCATGAGGGTCGTTTGATTTTACCAGCTCGTATTGTATTCGATGTTGATAATGCTGGTCCCGGAGAACTGAACTGCACTATCGATGGTATTGAGATACCGGTAGACAAGTTGGCAGACGGAAAACTGCGTCTGTTCATAACTGGCGACAATTTGACGGCCGGCGAACATGATTTGGACTTGACTTGGAGTGGTTTGAACATTGTTCAGTGTCCGCGCAGTGCTTTCGTTACCGGACAACAAGCTGCAGATAAGGTGGTGTTAACCGGAAGAGGTTTGGCTGCTGCCCAGGCGGGTGAGGCAGCTCACTTCACCATCGATGCTACTGATGCTCCAGCTGGTAGGCCAGAAGTTATTTTGGTTCATCAAGACAACACTTCGGTACCCGTTAGTTTGGCACAACCCCGGCCCAATGAAGCAATTTGGCTGGCTTCCTATACTCCCCAAAAATCTTCCTCTGGTTCGTTGACATTATCCGTTAAATGGAATGGTCGTTTGGTCAAGGGTTGCCCCCTGACAGTCGCCGTTGGTTCTTCTATGGATGCTTCTAAGGTGATTTGTTCGGGAGAAGGTTTGCGTCATGGTATTGTGGGCAAAGATATTAAGTCATGGATCGATACACGTCGTGCTGGTCCTGGAGAGTTAACAGCTCACTGTGCTGGTCCCCGTAAAGTGGCCTATTGTGAGCTTTACGATCATGGCGATGCAACATTTACATTGAACATTAAGCCACAAGAGCCAGGAAGGCATGTGCTAACAATAAAATATGGTGGACAAAATGTACCAGGGTCACCATTTGCTTTAAAGGTAGCAGGTGCTCCGGATGCTAGTAAGGTAAGGAAGCTAAAAAAAAATAATGCATATATATGAGGGAGTTATAATGACGTTAATTTCTTAGGTTCGAGTCTATGGTCCTGGTATAGAACATGGTGTTTTGGCTACTTTCCAATCCCGCTTTATATGCGATACCCGTGGTGCTGGTGCTGGTCAATTAACGGTACGCGTGCGAGGTCCTAAAGGCGCGTTCCGCGTGGAAATGCAGAGGGAATCACAAAAGGATAGGACAATATTATGCAAGGTAAGCCTCAAAGAGTTACAATTACCTAGTTGAATATATAAATATTACTCGGGACGGATGGAGGCTGTAATCAGTTTAGTATTTGTTATTAAAAATTCTAGCAAAGACTATAGTGTCCAGTTTAGTTGTCATAGATCCGAGGTATTTTTAAAGTTGTAATTTCCTTTAAGGCTAAGAGATCATGTTTTGTCCGGTTAGTGAAAATATCAATGAGTTTTCGAACTCACGGGCGATGTGTTAACACCTTTTTATTACACGGTACCTGTTCGATTTCTATAAACACATTAGTAAATGTTACATTGGAAAATAAAAAAGAATAGTTTTTGTGCTGAACGCAATTTTGCTATTGCACTTTCTCTTTTCTTACGGCTGTAATATTGTTAAAATAAATAAAGCAATATTTGTTTTGTCATAAACAGACCGATGACAAAAAGTACTGACTAGTATAGAGAACTTATTGCACTCTTCCTCCTTCATGTAGAGAGTCTGAGTAAAAGAGCATAAACGAGTCTTATTATCTTTATGGAATATTTCAATATAAATGCTCCCTATAATGACAAAGTTATTACAATACAAAAAGCATAAATGTTTCAAAAGGCATCAATGTTTCACATCAAAATTATGAATGGACCAAATTATGACAAAAAGAGTAATACGTTTTGAATCATTCGCCAGATGCTGCCAATGCTTTTAGGTCATGCAATTCGTACCAAGAGTTCTCTATACTATTTAATACTCTTTGGCGACGACGATCTGCTTGTTTGTTCGCTGCCGCTACATCAATACCATCATACTTATTTTCAAGTAGAGGCCACGTATGTGGTGCTAACGCTGTGCGTTGTTTGCATGTGTTCACTTTGATAGATTACCCTACCCGTGCCTATAGATCAAAAATTTAAATGCCGCGGGTGGGATTCGAAGTCACATTTGCTGGACGATCGCGTCGATGTTTGTGAAGCATCATCTTCATCTTCGAAGTTAAAATGGAGCAGTTAATGATTTGGTATACATAAGGTGATAGGTCAATATTCTAAGCAATAAAATATAAAAAATTTTCAATTTTGAATTTTTTTTTTCAAATTTCACTCATAGACATAGGGGTTTCTTAAAAAATATCCAACAGTAGATTATGAGGCAGATTTTACGGGAGCGCCAAAAATTCTGAGGGTTCGCCCGGATGCGAATAAGATCAGAGATATAAAGTTCCTGGACAAACTCGAACCGAGTAGATTAAAGGGATTTCAAACTGAAAAAATGCCTGTGGGGTGGCCCGGCTGCGAATAAGACCAGAGATTTATAGTTTGTGGACAAACTCGAACCAAGTCGATTAAAGGGATTTCAAACACAATATATCACTCTAAGGGCACTTATGTATAGAATTGAGCAAGCATATGCAAATCCTTGCAGGGCGTGTGAAGAGGACATCGAGATGATAGAACACTATCTATGTCATTGCGGCATTTTCGCAGGATTGAGATTCCAATACCTTGCCAATGATAAAATACCCACAGTGGAACATCATAGGGCAAGAAATTGGAAAATACTGAGACTATTTGAATGAAAGGCGAACCTCCTATGAAAATATGAGGTTCCCCCTGGACTATAAAAAGCCCAATACAGACCTATGTAGTGGCTAAGGTATATGCTCTAAAATGGGTTATGAGACGAAGCGTCAGATTTCCCCCAGAACTCTCAAACTAGAATTCAACAAACGGTGTTCCGTACAGGCTTTGGATAGTTTTATGAACTAATGAGAACCGTTCCATGAATCAATTAGAATATGACTAAACAAACAGTTTTGGGACAATACAAACATTTTCAAAAATATAATTTAACATATTACAAATTAAATTTATGTTATTTACATTTTGATAAAGAAAAATTTTTATATATTTTATTTAATGTTCCTCGATCTCAAACGAAAGCTTTCGTTGGTATTCTATTCGAAAGAGACTTTATTTGGGTTCCACAAACTTGTTATTTTAATTCAAATGAAAACGTAAAATTTCTGAACACTTCAGTACAAATTTGGGTTTCTGTATATTGCATCTGCTGTCATTTGTGAATAAATATTGAGTCACTAGAAAGAAAATGTCGACTTAGAGGAACCCAATTTGAGTCGAATTTTGTAGCGACTTTCCTTCACTTACTTTTTCGTTCGAGATCGGGGAACAGACCATCAGATTCGAAATAGATAAATTTTAAATTTAATTCGAGCTGAAATAACAAAATTGTGAAACCGAAATCAATTCGAATAGAATACATGCACGCTGAATATAACGGTCTCTGTAACATATTCTCCCAAACATATTCCGCAAGCGACATGTACATGTTTGGAACACACTTCGTACATTTATATGTTTGCAAGTCCTAAACGTACGTGTATTTAAATACAATCAATAGCATGTTTACTAACAAACATGTTTGCTTTTACGTGGACACATATTTTTTCTTCATCCCAAACATCCATATGCTTACGTGGAAGCATTCGCGAGTTTCCCCCAAACCTCCATGTACTTACATGGAAACATGTGTGTATTTCCTCCCAAACATAGTAATATTTATTCTTTGAATTCAATACATTTTTATTATTTATTATAATCAATTTTATCAAAATAAATACCCATTTATAAATAAGTAATACAAAAATTTAAAAGATTTTAAACGACCCTTTTTACAGTTACTTGCATTGAATACATTATTTGTTTTTTTTTTTTCAAGCAATGATAATCTGCTTCTCATTGCTTTGTTGCCTCTCATGTTCACAATATTCTCAGTAAAGGCTCGGACAGACAAAGGGCTTCACGGTTTTGCCCTTTGCAGTTTCATTCCTCAAAATAGTTTCTCACTTTGGTCGCACACATACATAAGTATATGCGAAAAATAGACACAAAACCAAAGCAACATCACAAACCATTTGACCGAGCCTTTGTTTTTCTTTTTTCACTGATCAGGCGCTTTTGTTATCCTCTGTCCGATGAACCATTCACGACTGAATACATGAAACTTCGTCTGATATTTATACGCACATTCAGGAATATTTATGAATCACTGACTGAAAGAATAAAGCAAAAATGCCGATACTCACTTATACGATAAACTCTCACGTTGTCTCTTGCTCTCGGGAGAGCATCAACAGTGTAGCAAACACAGCTGTATGTGTATCACAAACGTATATATATTTGTGTTGCAAATACATATATTATAACCTATTAATCATTGTGTCTTAAACATGTAATATTAAGTAGCAAACACAATGTATATGCACACAAGTATATTATATTTGCGACTTGCTCCAAACACACGTTATATTTGCATCCAAACAACAAAAAATTACATATTTTTCAGCGTGTGTATTTCTTAACTTTTGTTTTATTTATATCTCTTTCTCCCTCTCTCTCTCTTCTTTCCAGTTCGATCCCACCGAGCCAGGTGACTATCGCGTTGAAGTGAAGTGGGCCGGTGAATTTGTGCCTGGCTCTCCATTTCCTGTTATGATTTTCGACACCGAAGAGGAGTTGCGACGGTTTCTTCAGGGCATATGAGGCCAACACAGCATAAGCACCATAATATTGCCAAACCCTGCCCATAATGTCCCGCATCAACAACACCAGCACCACCAGCAGCAGCAGCAGCCACAATCAGCCCACCAGCCATCAGCAGCAACAACACCAATTATGCCACTTTTCTCTCACCATCACCAGCAAACGCTTCTGCGCCTCTCGCCCCTATATTTCAATAACTCCGGTATTGGCGGCGGTTATTTAGGAGGCGTGGGAGTCGGCGGCAGCGGTGGCATTGCCGTTTGTTTCGGCGATAATAGCAGTCGCGCTGCCAGCCAACAGTACATAAGTAATCCGGACTTGACATATGACATAAGCTCACGTTCGTGCCTCAATCGGAGCAGATGTCGACAAGAGTCATCGTGTTCTATTCTCTGATGAATGCAATGACGCACACACACACAAAAGCAAATTGTTAACATTTTATTTTATATAATAATTTATACTTTATATTATATTTTTTAAATATACAAAAATATTTTTTACCATATACAACGAATATAGATACATATATTTATATATATTTAAAATATATACAAGATTTTTATTTTATAATTATGAAATTTCGAACGATGCGATCAATCAACTTCAAAATGCTTTAAATTGACAAAGGACAAATTTTGAAAAATGAGTTGTAGGTTTATAAAAAACTTTAGCTTAAGTATTGAGAGTATTTTTTAAAATGACAATTGCAAAATTTTTACTTTTTTGTTATTATGTTTCTTTTACATTTGAAATAATGCTCTCCATTATGTTTGTTTATAAAAAAATATACACATATTTAACGATATCAATAAATTAAATAAATCTATTATATTATTGAAGTTTTATTACAGGATGAAATGTGTGTAAGTTAATAAAAAAATTTGCTTATGTTAATTTTAATTGAGATGACGAAAGCTGATAAATTTCTCTCAATCACTCTATAGTTCTGGCCTCCTTCAAGATTGATCTAATAGGCTTTGTAATGCCTAATTTGGTGCTGTATACATAACCTGACCAAATAAATGATTTTGATCGAAAAGCGGGATTTTGAGCAAAAAGCGGGTTTTTTTTTTTTTTAACAAATAAGTTACATACACTGTGTCTAATTTTTTTTAGGTCATGGCAGTATGACCATATACGGATACCTTTACGTGATAAAAGGCAAAAAAAGACCCGTATCTCCCAATTTTGCCCAAAGTCATGCACTTTTGCTATGGGCCCCAAAGATTTGGGGCCTCAGTGTCATTTTTGCAAAAAGTGATATTTTGTCAGGCTCATATCTTGCAATTCGTTCGGAATTTTGATTTACTCTCTAAGGGAAACTTGTAGCTCTTGTCATAAGGAATAAAAATTGTCAACACATAAAATCAAAATAAATTCATCTTCAAGGTCAAAATCGCAAAAAAAATTAAAAAATTAGATTTTTCGCCTTTTCAGTTCCATAGGCAGCAAACCGTTCAAAATTCAAGGAAACAATCAACTACAAGAATGTGCCTAAGATCTCAGTAAACAAGTTTCTAGAACATATGAACTGCTATGCCTAAGAATGATTCTTATATTGTGTGCTGCGACCCTTGTTGCGTGTGCTGAGCTTACTGCTTTGCCTGTGCTGCTGCTGTCGGTAGTATATCAATGTTGAAGTAAACGATGTTAGAAATCATTCCTAGTTGTTTATCTTAGGTAAATTTTTGTAGTTGATTGTTTCATTGAATTTTTAACGGATTGCTACCTATGGACCTGAGCCCCAAGCCTAGCGAATCAATAAATTTGAATCTTCCACACTTTCCACATATTCTCTTCCTTCGACGTGTTGTTGTTATTGCATCATTTACAAAATATGTGGTATGAAATCTATCCACAGCTCGACGGATGGCTGTCTCAGATGGACGATAGATTCCGTTTTGGTTTTTTCATGATTTTTAAAAATAAAAAATTTAAATTTTTAGGCAAACAATTCTTTTTTTGACGTAGAATACGTCTTACCTTACGGTATGAGGATTCATGTCAAGTTTTTATTGTTGTAATCTTAATTTCATTGAATTTGAGGAAACGGCTAGATGAATTTTTTTAAAATTTTTTTTGTAGGTAAATGAAGATGTTATCTTTCGTTTGATATACATTTCATATTGGTTGATATATTTCTAGTATTTTAATTTCTCAAATGAAAATTGTTTAAACACATACACTCAAACATATGTGTGGTGTTTGGTTGAGTGTTTTTGGTTACTCAATATTGCTTAGGAACATGTATCTAGTAAAAAGTGAAACGAACAGCAAGCTAATGTTGCTTGGCAACATGAAGCTAGTAAAAAGTGAAACAAACAGTAAGCTAACGTAATAAAGCTTTTTTGCGAAAGCTTCAATAAAGCTGTTGTAACATTAATTTTGAATTGTAAAGCGTAAAGCTTTCACACAACGCTCGAATGCTAATGCGAAGACTCGATAAGGTAAACCTTTTTTAATATTAGGGCGGCCCTCTCAACATTCGCAGAACTTATTTCAATAAAAATATTAATTAAAATACATAAATTAAATTAAGTTTAAAAAAATTGAACATAATATTTTTTTTTTTAAACGGACTTGAATCAAATGCCGTCGGTAAATATAAAAATTACAGCAGACAGTTGTCCGAGGCCTTCGGCCACGGACTGTCCCTGCAGGCTGTGTCAGAGACACGGCCATTAAGTTTAACGTAGAATACGCCATCCGATAAGACAGAAAACATATATAACAATAAATGATAAATAATATAAGCAAATGAATTTATTGTTATATATGTTTTCTGTCTTATCGGATGGCGTATTCTACGTTAAACTTAATGGCCGTGTCTCTGACACAGCCTGCAGGGACAGTCCGTGGCCGAAGGCCTCGGACAACTGTCTCCTGTAATTTTTCTTTTCTTATTCTTTAAACGAGCTTAAGATCTTTTATTTGTTTTGCGTATTTATCTCCAATATTTCGTCTCCACATTGGGCGACTTCTTCTATTGAAGATCGTGGAAAACTTTACATATTCGTTTTTTTTTCTTCATAAATATATTTATTTATATTTATAACTGCAAAACTGTTGATTATGTAGAGAAACAGTATATCAATAGATAAAAGGATCTGTAATTTTTAATTTTTCTAAGTTTGTTGCAGCAAAATCGGACTAGTCGTTCTCGAGTTATTTCAAACCAAAGAGCTCCAAACGTGACAAATTCCCATATATAATATACTTACAAACTTCAAAGCGATATATCTCGATCCCTAGACGTGACGATGCGAAATGCAAGGACACGTTTAACTTAATTTTGACCGATATAACTTCCGTCGGTAGCCAGAACCCCCGTCTATCACTGACCCCTACCATTTGTCGCACAGTGTAAATGATTTTCGAAGTATATCTGGATAATTTGGTAGCGTTGTTGAAGAGTGGCTCTCTGTTAATGGTGATTTGTCAGAGTATTCAAATCGTAAATGTCAAAAACTGAGTGCAGTATGACAGTTCGTTTGACAGCTATGCCTTTCGTAAGTACTTACTTACTTACTTATCCGGTCACGAACAACCCCGAGGGGTCAGGGACCTTACAAAACGAAGATAACATATTTCGCCAACCAGTTCGATCTTTTGCCTTATCTCTCCAGTTGGCAAATAATAAGCGTACGCAGGGATTCGTCAACCTAATCCTTCCAGCGGAGTCTTCCTATTTTTCGTCATCCTTCGAGTTCGGTTTCGAAAACCCTTCGTGCTGGTTCGTCTTCATCCATTCTACTGACATGGCCTAGCCAGCGCAATCGTGATATTTTGATCCGCTTACCTATGACAATGTCAGGATAAAGCTCATACAGCTCATGATTCATGCGTCGCCGATACTCGCTGCTGTGCTCTATAGGGCAATAAATTTTTCGGAGTATTTTTCTCCCGAAGACTCCTACAGATGTTTCGTCTGCTTGCGATAAGACCAAGGATTCTGCGCCATAACGCAAGACAGGTTGTTTGAGAGTCTGGTATAATTGGACCTTTGTTACTCAAGAGAGGGCTTTATCTCTAAACTGCTTGCTTACCCCAAAATAACATCTATTTGCAAGCACAATTCTCCGCTTCATCCCTTTCGTAAGTAAAAAAATAAATAAATGGTTTCCCATTACATCCCATGAAGGGACAGGGGAGAGCTTCTCACAATCAGTGAGCTGTGCGCTTTCAAGTTTTCACTCACTGATTGGGACCTACACTTTTACACCGATTCCGAACGGTATTTTAAGAAGCTTTTTCATTGCTAAATACTAGATAGTGTCGCCGTCACTATGCGAGGTGACCGCCGCCGAAAGAAATTTTAAGGTGGTCTGAGCAGGGATCGAACTCAGGATCTCATATACAAGAGGCGCGCACACTGCCATTGCACCACCGACAAGTATCTAAGTAAAAAAATCACATGAGGAATCAGGCGACACCCGATTGGAACGAAGTTCCTCTCGCTGTATATTATGTACTAGTTAGTTCCAAGACGTCTAAGGCATTCGTTGAAAAATATGATAATTTAAATGGATCTTTAAAAAAAGATACTTTTTGAAAAATGGTAAACTTTTTTTAAGAACATTTTTTTTTATATAAGTAGAAAGTATTTTTTTTTAAATTAATTTTAGGCCCTTTCGGTAAGAATGTGTATTATATATTCCACAAAAGGTACATTTTTAAAGAGAGGTACTTTTTTTCTTAAAAGCTAATGTTTTTGTTGAGAAAAGGTAATATTTTTAAGAAGAAGTACTTTCTGTAAGAAAAAATCATAACAGTATGATTTTTTTACAAAGAGATACAGTTTTTAAGAACACTTCCCCACTTTTTAAATAATTGGGACTGTTTTAGGGAAAAGGTTATTTTTTTAAGAAAATGTACTTATTTTCAGATCTCAAGAAAAGAAAAGTTATTATTTTAGTTTTAAAAAAATTTACTTTTAAGAAAAGGAATTTTTGAAAGAGAAGGTATTTTTTAAGAGAAGGTATTATTTTGAAGAATAGGTTTTTTTAAGAT
This sequence comes from Phaonia tiefii, assembly GCA_963931995.1. Taxonomy (NCBI): domain Eukaryota; kingdom Metazoa; phylum Arthropoda; class Insecta; order Diptera; family Muscidae; genus Phaonia; species Phaonia tiefii. The sequence continues at coordinate 167,185,892 of OZ008371.1, forward strand.
ATGGGAATTTTTTTAGAATTGGTAATTTTTTCAAGAATAGGTAAATTTTTAAGAGTAGGTACTTATCTCAAGGAAAGTTATTTTGTTTCACCAGTTAAATTAAGAAAATTTAACAACAGAAAGGAAATTAAAAATTTCAGGATAGAAATTTTTAATTTCCTTTCTGTTTTTTTTAAGAAAAAGTACTTTTAAGAAAAGAAAATTTTGAAAGAAAGGATAGTTGTATAAGAGAAGTTATTTTTTTGAAGGAAAGATTTATTAAGATATGGGAATTTTTTTAGAATTGGCCTTTTTTCAAGTATAGGTACATTTTTAAGAGTAGGATACTTATCTCAAGAAAAGTTATTCTGTTTCACAAAAAGGTACTCTTTAATGAAGAATTAATTTTTTAAGAAAAGGTACTTATTTAAAAAAAATACTTTTTCTAAGAAAAGGTACGTTTTGTAATAGAAAATTTACTTGTTTTTAAGCAAAGGCACTTCTTTAAGATAAGGTGTTTTTTTTTAAAAAGGTACTTTGTTTAATAATATGAATAGGTATTTTTTCTCCAATTGTCATAACCATAAATCTTTTAGATATTGGAAGGTTATTTGATTTTGATATAAGTGTGGACTTTCTTCCGGCAGTTTCCGTAGAGATGTCATCATTAGTGTAAAACTCATAAATCATTTTAACATTTTCGTCAACCGTATTATTTGTTTGAGCTTCTTCTTCCTCTTTCAAGTATTTTTCTGTAAGCATTTTAAGAATTTCTTTTTTTTTGTTAATGTCTTTTGGTAACGCTAATTCCACTTTTTTTAAGGCCTTGTAAAGGGAATTTTTGCACTTATATGCACCATCCATTATTCGTAGCTCTTGTTTTTTTTGTTGCTTTATTTTCTTTCTATAACTTTCCATACGATTTCGGTGGTCAGCCTTTAGTTTTTTTGATAACGAATCATAATTTTTAAGTTTTTCTTTAAGATTTTTTCGATAAATTTTCATTCTTTTCGCATTTTTTAAACGTTCTATTTGTGTTAAGTTTTCATTTGATTGTATTTTTTTGCGATATTTTCGAAAAATTGTCGAAGGATTTGTTGTTTAACCGGTTTTGGCTTCAACGTCGATTTTTGGAACACCAGGCTGCCAGATCGAGATCGGTCGGCTGATATTTCTGGTCCATTCTGAGGTTGCAATTTTCAATGGATAATGTTGGCTTCTAAGTCCTCAATCGTAAATGGTTTGCCCATGTATATTTTAGATTTTAGATAACTTCAAAGAAGAGAGTCTGGATGTGTGATTTCACATTACCTGAGCAGACAATTCACCGGACCAAAGAGTGAAATTAACAGTTCATTGAATTCCTCCCGCAATAATGCAATGGTTTCATGGACTGTGTGCAAAGTACGACAATCTTGTTGGAACCAAATGTCGCACAGTGGTTCAACGTTCGCACTAAACGCGAATTTATTCATATTTCTTACATCTATGAATTTTAATAAATATCGTTTGAATGGAATATTTAGTAATCAAACTATATTACAGTGTGTAAACTTTGTCACTTAAATTAGTATTTCAGTGGCCTGGTAACACCAAATTGAACGAAGTGCATACGTGTATCTTATAAACAAAATAGACAGCTACATTCGTTGACCGATTCCTTTAAATATTAAAATTTAATTTATTTTTGTCATCGTTCATTGAATTCTGAGTACTTTAATTATTATGTCTGCTTGAAAAAACGGCAAGTATGTATATGTTGTTTATTACCAGGTAGGACATCACTAAAAATTCGAAGATCACTCAAAATGCATATTCATGTTTTTGATGAGAACCATAAAAATACGTGGCCCTACAAAAATTGCAGGTGATTGCAGTCTAAAGATTCTATTATATTATAGTTAGTTCATATATTGATATTTCATAATAAAAAGAAACCCGAATCCCCGCGTTACCCCAACATTGTATATTTAAGTTTTTCAGAAAATGTTGCTAGTACTTGGAATTATTTCAACAATGGTTTAAGTTCAAAAATTTAACTAGGGTCGAAATTGGTCCAAGGCTATCATTGAGCGAATTTTATTAGTATTCAGGTACAAAAAACATTATAATAATGCCAATGTTTGCTCTTTGATGAATTTCGGTGTCACCTGTAGTCAATTCAACAGCGGCAATAATTTAATTTATATGCCATATGTTGTGTTTTATGAAGGAATGTTTGGGACATAACTTAGGCAAATGAACTCCGATTAATACCAATAATACCAAAATGCGAAACAGAATTTTATCAACTTTTTAGCTGCGTACGTATTTTTTTAAAGTTGTTGAGGAAAAAAATAGTTATTCCCCTTTAGATATTGAAAATTTCAGCATCAGAATTTTTTCAATAAATTTGCATTATCTGGTGTGTGTTCCATCGGGCGGCAAATAAAGTTATCCTGCAAAATTGAAGAACAGATTAGCCTTTCCAAGTGTGTATCAATATCATTGGACGCCTTTGAAGAAAATAAGTTATTTTAGTCCAAATTCAAAATTTTATCCAACGACGATATTTTTCAAATAGCTAGTACTTCCGAAAAGTAATTAGTATAAACACATCCTAGCCGCTATATTAAATAAAACTAACAACTATATAACCAACTTTATAATAAAGCAAAATTGAGTGCAATATCTCTAAAACTGCATGAGATACAGTGCAAGAAATTCGAAAAAAGATATCAACATTTTTCGATTCTCAAAATTCGAAATTAGCGAATATCTGCAATGCGAAAAGAATTTTAATTTTTTGTACGCAGTATGAACAATTATATCCAAATATGTAAAAAAAAAACATAAAAAGAAAAAACCAAAATTTTTGTAATCTTGGAAATCGAAAACAACTATAAGTAGTTAACTTTGCAAATTTTCCGGAAATATACGTGTATGTGCGATTTTCAATATTGATATATGATATACATATATTTTCAATATTGATATAATCACTGACTCCTTGCCTACAATCGGGTTTTAACAGAACTTCGAAATGTTTGTTAGATCAAAATAAAGTTTAATTTATACGGATGGAAATAGATTCAGAACACCACTGTGTGTCTAGGAGAACACAAGCTTATATTTCAGGCAGAACATTTTCGGATTTCAGGGCGCCATAACGGACGCCATTCACAATTACGTCTCATCCGACCTCATATTTAAATAAATATGGACCGACGATTCTACCAGCCCATAGGCTACATCAAACCATTGTTTTATCTGGATATAAAGTAGCTCTGAATCTCTTCAGCTTGCACTTCAGCCCAAATACCACAATTTTGTTGATTGATGTAGCCAATAAGCCAAAAATAGTTTTCATCGGTGTACACAATTTTGGTCAAAACCAATGGATATTCTTCAAGCTTTTCAAGAGCCCAGAGATTGAAGCGGTACCAAAGCGGAAGGATCCATGATGAAATGTCAAACAACACTCAGAAAATTACAATGGCAGTTTGAATGTTAAATCTATCAAAACCGCACTACTGACAAAAGTACCCCTAACTGAAACGTACTTAGCCAAGTACCACTTTGAATAAACAATATACACAAAGAAAAAACTCGTTCTTCCCAAACAAAATTACAGATAATTGAAGTTCGTTTGGGGACTGTAGTTGGGAGAAACGAACTTCTGTTAAGCCATACATGTCATTTCGATTAGAAGAACCGAAAAATGTTTGCAGCAAACGAGATATGAAAAACATTAACTGAAAAAAAACGTTAGTGAGAAACGAAAAACGGTTCCTCCAACTGTTGTTTCGGTTACAGCAACCGAGTTTGTGAGCACTGAAAAACGTTTTTCAGTAAACGAGGTACGAAAAATTAGAGCTGAAAAAACGTTTACGAGAAACGAAAAACGGTTACACCAACTGTACTTTCGGTTACAGCAACCGAGTTGTAGATACTCTAAACTAAGAAAACGCTTGCGGGAAATATTACTTGTACATTATCTTGAACATTTTCTTGTACATTAAATTTTTATTTATGGCTTCCATAAGCTGTCCTGCCTTCCATTCAAATAACAACTAAAAGCGCAGCAAACTATAACGCGTCAATTTTCCATCCAAGATATATTGACAAGGTAGCAGCATTAGAGTGTGTGATCACTTTTATGGGTATGCGTGATAGTGTATATGGATAAGACTGTGTATACAGACGACAGAATGAGAGAAATTTACTTTCTTCGTAATCTGTGCTCTCATTAGAAAAATGGTTAGTTTCAGTTATAGCAAACGTTTTTTAAATTTGCGGCAAATGATAATTTATACGCGTTTGATGCAAACGAGCACTCTTTTGCTACAACATGATACACATTTGCGGTATATGAGTTTATTTGGGAGAACTACATGAACGGTTGCGATTCAATCAAAGTATTGTTGCGGCAACCGAGCAATGAACGTTTTTTTTCTTTGCGTGTACCTTAGATTATCAACAGAATTTCTCAAACTTGCAACCTCAGAGCAACCTCAGATACAAGCGAAAGGTTTCCACTGATATTTAATAATTTGCAATATAAACTGACCTTAGCCAATTTGCCCAATTGACCTCAATGACATGGTGTTAGTATATGGCCGCTGCGTACTAGCCTCCCCTTTTGTATCTTTATATCTGCGTTATTTACAAATTTAGTTAAAGTAATTAACGCAATAGAATGTAGTATTTAAATTAAAAGCAACAACAAACCGATTGATTAATGCAATGCTTAATGTATATTAAAAAATTATGAAATTATTGACTTTAATTTGGTATAAAGTAAGGGTTAAGCTCACTAATTGGCACCAGTTACTGTTGTAGTGACTCCAAATCACCAGTCAATATTTAGTTTAGATAATAAAATTATGCGCTTTCTTATATCCTCTTTAGTCTTAGTGGCTATTTGTGTTTTTGTCACCACAGCACCAAGTCCTCACAAAACCCGCCACCATGATCATCATGGTAATGCCTCCAGTTATGCTGTAATTACTAAGCATGAATCCAAACATGAGGATCATCACGGTCATCGTGTTCATAAGGAACATCATGAACATCATGTGCATCAGGAACATCATGAGCATAAGGAACATAAAGTAGAGCATCATGGTCATCATGTTGAACACCATAGTCATCAGGTTGATCATCAGGGTCATTATGTTGAACACCATGGTCATCAGGTTGAACATCATGGTCATCATGTGGAACATCATCATAGCAAAGATAGTCATGATAAGCATCATGAGGAACATCATGATGAACATCACAGTCATCCCAAGTATAAATTCAAATATGGCGTTAAGGATACAAAAACCGGTGATATTAAGGAACAATGGGAGGCCAGAGATGGTGACAAAGTTAAGGGTAAGTTTTAAATAAAAAATACAAAATCTAAAATTCTCACTTATAGGTATCGTCCCTTCTAACATTTCAGGTGGTTACTCTCTCAAGGAAGCCGATGGTACTACACGTGTTGTAAAATACTCTTCGGATAAGAAGACCGGCTTTGAGGCTACTGTACAAAAGATTGGACATGCTACTCACGACCATAAGGAGCATGGTCCCAAAGAACATGCTCATGAACACCATGAACATCAGGAACACCATGAACATCATGGAAAACACGAGAAAAAGCATGGAAAGTATGGAAAACATAGTCACCATGATCAACATCAGGCCCATCATGGTCCTGCCAACAGTTTCATTGTGGTCAAAAAACATTAATTGTTTGTAGTCAAAAAAACACTAACTGATCTCGCACAGCTTTTCAAAAGTGAACAAAAATTTAGTAAATTTTAATACCAAAGTCGGGAGTATTGAAATTATCCCGAATGAACATTAGAAAATTAATAAACTCAAGTAATCTCAAAACGATTACAACGATTTTGATAACAACTTATAACTGATAACGAAAATCCAAGAAAAAACTCGTTCCTCCCAAACGAAATCTCAAATAACTGAAGTTCGTTTGGGGACTGTAGTTGGGAGAAACGAACATCTGTTAAGCCACACATGTCATTTCGTTTGGGAGAACCGAAAAATGTTTGCAGTAAACGAGTTCTGAAAAATATAGGCTGAAGACAACGTTTGCGAAAAACGAAAAACGGTTCCGCCAACTGTTCCCTCGGTTACAGCAACCGCGTTGTAGTTGATTTTAACTAAAAAAACGTGCGAGAACTGAACAATGTTTGCAGTAAACAAGTTATGAAAAATTAAAGCTAAAAAAACGTTTGCGAGAAACGAAAAATGGTTCCACCAACTGTTATTTCGGTTGTAGCAACCTGCAGGAATATGAATAATTTGTAAACTACACACAGGGAAAAGATTAGTTGGAAATCAATTCAGTCACTGGAAATTCCATGATAAAGTCTATGTTTTGATTAGACTTCATAATTATCATACATGAGAACTATTTTTCGATGTTATTTATAAATTGGAAATAGGTCTTACTAAATAGATTGCAAGTAATGTCTTTCCCACGGCGATGGGTAATGGGTTACCATCCCCATTTTTGATCGAAAATTTGTAAAATTTGTAATAAATGTCTATAAGTATATCTCAGAAAGGGAGCGTCCAATCGGAAATATACATAAATAACTTTTGGCAGATTCTAAGGGTTTTTCATATAGTAGTCCAACTCGTATGAAGCAATTTTTATTTTAAAAAATCGCCAAAATAAGAAAATCAGTGATTATTAAATCACTAAACTAAGGAATGGCTATAATTCGGAAACGGGGCGTCTAATCGCAAATATACAAATCTTTTTACATCCATAGGAGGCTTTAAGTTATGGGTGTCCTGAACGAAGCATCACCATTTTTTAAAAAAAATCACTAAAACTAAAATTTCTGGAAAAAAAAATCTTTAAAACGCCCTTATGCCCATATTTCGGAAACGGTGCGTCCGATCGTAAAACCCATAACTCATCCAACTCGTATGAAATAATTTTTTTTTTAAAAAATCACTAAAATAAAAAAAATTGCTAAAATAAAAAATGGCTATAACTCGGAAAAGGTCCGTCCCATCTCCAAAATAACAACACTGATACCTCCATTGGAGGTTTTGGCCAAATGAAGTCTTTAATACGGCATCACTTATTTTTAAAAAATCGCCAAACTCATATTTGTATTTCAGCGATTTCGCACCTTGCCGGATGGGGGCAAAATGAAAAAAAATAAACATCTTTTGTTTTAACACTATTAACCCAGCATTATCAACTATATTTTGAACTTTTGCTTTGGTTTGTGTCTAGACTAACTAGGTTTCTCACATACGTTCGGAAATTTCTTATTTAATGAGAAGTTTTCTAGGTGGAGCCTGTAACCAATATTTAATATACATATATTGTAGTTTTGAACCCAATAAAAAGTAAACTTCGAAAAGCGAAGTGAAAGAAGTTTAAAAAACGAACATTTTCTTAAACAAAATAAATTTTTGTAAATATATTCTAAAAAATACCTATTCGTATTCTTAAAGAAAGTACCTTTTCTTGAAAAAAAATACCTTATCTTAAAAAAGTACATTTGTACAACGAGGTAGTATCCCATTTCATCGAGTTCCAGTTGGTGTAGTATTGGACAGAAATAAAAGGGAATGCGTATTTTCGTTCGATGCAACCAATAAAATCATAATTTAGCTGGCATTAGTATCAATCAAACACTTTTCGAACTTATTTTGTTCCATGGTTTGGTTGTAGACTTGTTTCGAACTCGTTCACTAGTTCTCGAACTCGTTCATTTAAGGTGCCCGGCCGTAACTATACCGAACATACTCGTCGTATCGTACATACGCATTATGTTCATGATGGTGATGTCTGGTCACCCTAAATGAACTACGTAGTTCATGAACTACCTAACTCTATTTGGTTGTGGTTACTTATCGCTCTCTCGCCTATCCACTCTGTTCTCTATCATTTTCATCCTACATAGTAGATCAGCTGTGTCATGCATACCCCCAGTTTCCATGCAATGGATAGATGTGTGTCCCAGTACATACACGCTGAAAAATAGCGGCCCCAGCAACATATTGCACGAAAGATGGGCATTTTAGCAAGCATTGTTTTCATGAATTGAAGATTTGCTGCCTTTTTACTTCTTTGGTGTCTAACTATTTTCTTTCTTAGCGGTTTTGAACAAACAACCCCACATTTAGGCCATAAATACATGTATTACAACCTATTAATATTAATGTGTCCATTCAATATGGCAAACACAACGTGTTTATGCACAAGTATACTATATTTGCGGCCAGCTACAAACATGTTATCTTTGCATCCAAACAACAACAAAATACAAATTTGTTGTGTTGGAATCTTGTACCTCTGTCAACCATGTATTTTGCCGCGCCGACATCTGCCAGTTGCATTCCCTTGTCGGTTGTACTGATGTGTAGACTGAGTTTGCGGACGGTCGGTTGAGTGATATAGTTGCGGCCTATGCACATTAAAATCACGTAGAACAATCTTAATGTCATGGTAAGGGCAGGGGTTATAAGTTTTATTATAGGTGCTCATGGAACATGTTATTGGTCTTGTCGTCATTATCTTCCGTCAGGTCATGTACACAATTCAGCGAAATTATTAAGTATATCGCTTTTATTCTGATAGTGACTATACATTCACTCAGCGGGTTGCAATTAGAGACTAGACGTCGTAGCCTTTTGGCAACTAAATAAATAAATATTTTCCCATTACATCCCATGAAGGGATAGCGGAGAGCTGCTCACAATCACTAAGCTGTGCGCTTTCCAACTTTCACTCCTGCTGTTTTACACCGGTTCCGAACGGTTTTTTAATAAGCTTTTTCGTGGCTAAAAACTCGATAGTGTCGCCGTCACCAAGCGAGGTGGCCGTCGTCGAAAGAAGTGTGAGGTGGTCAGAGCAGGGATCGATCCCACGTTCCCTCGCACAACAGCCGCGCACGCTAACCGTTGCACGACCGACGGCCACCAACTACAAATCCGTTATCAATTTTGTCAAGGCTGCTGTTCCAGATTCCCGACGGCGGTGCAATGGTTGGTATGCGCGGCTCTTGCCGTGGGTTCGATCTCTGCTCAGACCACCTTATATTTATTTTGACGACGGTCACGTCGCTTAGTGATGGCGACACTATCGAGTACTTAGCCAAGAAAAAGCTTCTGAAAATACCGTTCGAAACCGGTGTAAAACTGTAGGTCCCACTCAGTCAGTGTAAAAACTAGAATGCGCACATCTCACTGATTGTGAGACGTTTTATCCAATCCTCCAATCCCATTTTTTTGTTGCTTTTCACAGTTCTTCCGCGGCGTAGTGTCACGTCATGGCCACCGCATATATCCTGAACAGCTGTAATGTCAACCTTATAACTCTCGATGACACCCGTCAGTTCAATATTAGTTGATCGTTATGGCAAATAAATGGTGGCGCGCGAATCGTGCTACAAAAACAAAACGTTATAAATTTTTTCTTTCTGAGTAATCGGCTTCTGTGTTTATTTTCCAGGTTACTATTTAGAATTTTTAAATTGAATGCTTGGGATACCGGATAGAGGATTTGGATAGTGCAGTGGTACCATACTTTTCAGTCCTTCATTTTCGTCCAAAGTCAATATAGGTGGGAGTTTGACGGCACTCTCCAGTTGATGGACCATTATGAGGTGGGTAAACATGTTTGCCGTATCTGGAAGCATCGCACGAACAACGTACCATCGAGATAACTATGTTAGGGTTCAAGACACAATAGCGGCTGTAGCATCGTCAATTGAGGCAAATGCCAGCGTCATTAAAGGTTGTCATTAGTCATTAGAGGTTATCACAACTTCATTAGAGGTTTCAACACATTAGAAAGCGAGAAAATAAAGTCATTTATATAGGGTAATTTTTAGAGTAACACATATGTTTTACATGTCACCTTTTTTGAAGTCCTGGCTATCATGGGTTACCGCACCAATTCTGGTGTGTTGTACATATGTGTTTCGTACACATATTGCAGCATACGTCAAACAACCAACCTTGAAAAGCTTCAAAACTCTTGATATCTGCTTGGACATTCTCTGAAAAATTAAGACGATTTAATACAAAAACCATAATTACAATATCTTTTCTTACCTTTCATAATAACCACAAAATAATCCTGATATCGCCGCGACAAGAACAATTATACCTTCTTTGACTTCTTTTAATATAATACTTGTTTTTATAATTTTAGACGCCAAGTTTTAAATTAATAGAATTATGTTGTGGTAACCGAATTGAAAATGAAATTCGGTTGAATTCATAAAATTCATAAGAAATTCAGTTACAATAACCGAATTGATGACGAATTCGGTCTTTGCAACCGACTTAAGGGTTAATTCGGTTATTGCGACCGAATTGGTGCCAAATTCGGCAGTGACAACGGAATTGATGGCAAATTCGGTTGTTCCAACCGAAATTTTAGAAAATGTTGTTAACAAAACGAGTATAATTCAAGATTTAGTTTTCACAACCGAATCAATTATGAAACGAGGTTGCTTCACGAGGTTGTGACGATTAAACTCGGTCGTGACAACCGCACTTCGGTGGTTAAAACCGAATTTACGGTTGCTACAACCACTTTTTAATCAATTGGTTCTCTGGGTGTACAAAACGAAAGCAAGGAATTTAACTGAATTAAAGCAGTCCATTAAGACAATTATTGGGGCGATCCCGACTTCCAGCCTTCAGGCAGCCATGTTTGTTGCATTGTTTATGCTCTATCGAGAGCAAGAGAATAAAAGAGGAGCAACGAGGGTGTATCTTGTAAGTGTGAGTGGATCTGTATTTTTGCATTATTCTCTCAGTGAGTGATTCATAAATATTCGTGAATGTGCGTGATGTATTGCTTTTTAATTTCATGTATTCATTCGTCAATGGTTCATCGCACAGAGGATATCAAAAGCGCTTGATCGGTGAAAGAAGAATAAACAAACGCTCGGACGGTTAAATGGTTTGTGATGTTGCTTTGCTTTATTCATGTGCTTCACATATATTTACCATAGTGAGAAACGATTTTGAGGAAAGAAACTGGAGAGGAAACAACGTGCAACCCTTTTTCTGCCCGAGCCTCTACAGAAAATATCGGAATGGTGGACCATTTTTGAAATATAATAAAAAAAGTCACAAGTATTTAATACACGCTTGACTTGCATGAACTAGATTTGTATGTAAGTATATTGTTCGTATACCAACGTATAGTTGAAACCTTCTGAAGACAAAAGCGTGATAGGCAACAAAGGAAGGAGAAACAACAGAGCAGCAGATTCAAAACAAAACAAACAATGCATTCAAATTCAATTCAAGTGAATGTAAAAATCATTTAATTGTTTTAATTTTTTATATTAATTAGTTATATACACCCACAGAAAAATGCGGTTGAGACAACCGAATTAGCCGTAACCTCATTGGAGGTTGACACTACCTAATTGGAGGTTGACACAACCTCATTGGAGGTTGACACAACCTCATCGAAGGTTGTCGCAACCTCATTTGAGGTTGACACAACTTCAGTGGAGGTTGTCACAACCTTATCAGAGATTGTCGCAACCTCATTAGATGTTGTCACATCCGAATTAGAGGTTGTTACAACCGAATTTAGATATTTTCACAAATAAATTTTGAAATTTGTTTTAATTATTAACTGATGATTTATTTTCAAGAATTCCCGCTTACTGCAGCAACTGCTCATCACACTGCTTTAGAAATTGGGATTAAAGCGTATAAATATGCAGTTGGAGCTAATAATAATAAGGTCCGGTACAATTATTTTAAGGGCAATTTTGATGATTTAAATTATTTCATTTATTCTTTGAACTGGGAAAATTTATTGGATAATGAAATTATTGCCATATGTTATGAATCTTTTTTGACTCACTTTCTCAGGTTAATGGAGGAAAATATCCCCTTGGCCAAGTCACCTGTTTATAAATTACCATGGTACACCCCTGGCCTTAAGAAATTAAAGAATTTAAGAAATAAGTATGATAAACTGTATAAGCTGTCAAATAATGCCATAGATTATGCAAACGTTAAACATTATCAAAGAGAATTTAATTGCCTGAATAAGTTCCTATATAATCAATACATGATGAGCTTTAATGATTCAATTAAACAAAATCCTCGGAGATTTTTCACTTTCATAAACTCGAAAAGAAATAGTTCTTCCATTCCAATAATCATGACATATAAGGATTTGATATCTAATAACTTAACTGACTCCTTAAACCTCTTTTCGTCTTATTTTCAGTCCAATTTTAATGACGATTTGTCTCCATTTGATCATATAGATTTAAATGGGATAAATTCTTCAGTGGATTTTAGTCTAATGCTTATCTCAGAAGAGGATGTCGTAAATGGTATAACCAAACTTTCTAATTCCCCCAAAAGCGATAATGATGGTTTATCAGCCCTTGTTTTAAAGAAATGCACCCGTTCTATAGTACATCCCCTTAAAATAATATTTAATAAATCTCTGAGTGCGGGCTACTTTATTCAAAGATGGAAGTTTACAACTATTTTGCCGATACATAAATCTGGCAATAAAAATGATGTTTGTAATTATCGACCAATTTCTAAATTAACAAATGTTGCTAAAATCTTTGAACACATAATTTATGATAAAATTTTCTTTAGCTTAAAGCGGCATATTTCCATATCCCAACATGGTTTTATGGTTGGAAGATCCACAACCACAAACTTAGCTGTGTTTACTAACTTTTGTATATCGTCTTTTGAAAAGGGCTATCAAGTTGATTGCATTTACACCGATTTTGCAAAGGCTTTTGACCGTGTCCCCCACAATCTCCTCTTGGCGAAACTTGGTAAGATTGGGTTTCGCCCGCCAATGTTATCATGGTTCCGTCATTATTTAACTGGTAGATGTTCAGTGGTATCTGTCGATGATTTAAAGTCCAACTCGTTTGTTCCTCTCTCAGGTATACCGCAAGGTAGCATTTTAGGCCCACTATTATTCAATATTTTTATAAATGATATTTCTGCTATCGTAAAATCTTCTCAATGTCTATTGTATGCAGATGATTTGAAAATTTTTAAACAAATCTCATCTGTTCGTGATATTATGGATTTGCAATATGATTTAGATAGGATTGTGTTCTGGTCAGATTTGAACGGCCTTCCTTTAAATGTGAGTAAGTGCTTCACTATGTCATTTCATAGACTTCGTATAAGTTTACCTTCTTTATATTCAATAAAGGGGTTAGGTTTACCCTCTGTTGATGAAATTGTAGATTTAGGAGTGGTATTTGACACTAAACTTTCTTTTAACAACCATCTTAATACTATGTTGCCCAAAGCATATTCAATGTTTGCTTTTATTCGCCGGAACTCTGATAAATGCTTCGACCACTATACAAAGAAGACTTTATTCATCTCCTTTGTGAGATCAAAGTTAGAACACGCTTCTTTTATTTGGGGACCAAATGCTAAAGTGCATATTAATCGTGTGGAAAGGATTCAGAAAAAATTTATTAAATATACGTTTTCTTTTCTTAATTTCCCAACAGACTCTCATTCTAATTTTATTCCTTCGTATGCCGATAAATGTTCTCTAATAGGGATGAAAACGCTTGAAGCAAGGCGAGATATTTTGTCGCTAAACTTCTTGTATGGCATTATGTGGGGCTTAGTTGACTGTCAAGATTTACTGCAAGTTATTCAAATAAATGTACCTTCTAGATCTTTAAGATTTAACTCGTATTTCTTTAATGTTGGTTTTCATAGAACTGAATATGCACTAAATGAGCCGTTAACTAAAGTTTTAAGATTATATAACAAACACTGTAATCAATTAGATATAAGTTTTTCACATCAGCATTTTAAGACTATTCTAAATAACTTAATTAATTGATGTATCTATTATTTAGTTGTAGGTGCTAGTCTGTAAGGATTCATTGTGTATCCATAGACTGAAATAAATAAATAAATAAATAAAAAACTTACAAAAGGAGAAAAACAAGTCATTTATATAGGGTATAATTACGGTAATACATTAGATATACCTGCCAATTCTGACTTTTTTGAAGTCCCGGACAACACGGGCCATCGCACCAATTCCGACGTGTAGTATCTGTTGGTTTACCTAAACCGTTTTGTATACAGACGATTGCAGCACAGCTCAAATGCCCGACCTTGAACAATTTCAAAACCGTTGATATTTATTGGACATTTTCTGCAAAAAAAAAAACGATTTAAGACAAACTACAATTTCAATATTTGCACTCACCTTTGTTAATAACAACAACAAATCTTGATATTGATATAATATTTGTATATATAATTTTAAACTTCAGGTTTGAAATTCATAGAATTATATTGTGGTAACCGAATTGAAAATGAATTCGGTTCTACTTACAGAATTCATTACAAATTCGGTTACAACAACCGAATTGATGCCAAGTTCGGTCGTTGCAACTGTCTTAAGGCTAAATTCGGTTATTGCGACCGAATTGATACCAAATTCGATAGTTACAACCGAATTGATGACAAATTCGGTTGTTGCAACAGAATTGGTGCCACATTCGTTTACTCCAACCGAATCTAGTACCAATTTCTGTTGTTGGATTCGAATTAATTTCAAATTCGGTTGCTGCAACCGAAATTTTCGAAAATTTAGTTGACAGAATGAATATAGTTGAAGATTCAGTTGTCACAGCCGAATCGATTATGAAACGAGGTTGCTTCAACCGAATTTCAGTTCTGGGGACTAAATTCGGTTGTGGCAACCTCAATTCGGTTATAGCAACCGAAATTCGGTGGCAACAGCCGAATTTACGGTTGCTACAACCTCTTACAAAAACAATTAGTTCTCTGGGTGTAGGTAAATGTGGATATATCTATATTGATAAAAATTTATTATAATAAATACAGAAAGAAAGAATAATTCGTTTCTAAATATTATTATGTTTGGCAGAAAATACGCACATGTTTCCACGTAAGTATATGGAGGTTTGGGGGAAACACGCGAATGCTTCCAAGTAAGTATATGGATGTGTGGGATGAAGCACGCATATGTTTCCACGTAAACGCATACATATTTGTCAGAAAAAGTGCTGTTTCCATTTAAATTCAAGTGTGTTTGGGGCTTGCAAACATATAAATGTTCGAATTGTGTTCCAAACATATACATGGTTCATGCAGAATATGTTTGCGAGAATATGTTACAGGGCCCGTTTTTTCCAACGAGTGGATGAGCAAGGAGGTCATTTGCGACCTATAATCTGCCGTCGGTGGTGCAATGGTTAGTGTGCGCGCCTCTTGTACATGAGATCCTGGGTTTGATCCCTGCTCTGACCACCTTAAATTTCTTTCGGCGGCGGTCACTTTTATTTAGCCATGAAAAATCTTCTTAAATTACCGTTCGGAACCGGTGTAAAACTCTAAGTCCCAATCAGTGGGTGTAAATCTAGAAAGCGCACAGATCACTGGTTGTGAGAAGCTCTCCCAAATTTCTTCATGGGATGTATTGGGAAACCATATATGTATGTATGTAATATTCAAAATCAATAAGTTATATAAAATAAAATAAAATGTTCTATATAATAAAATATAATAAATGAAATATATTGATTAAAAGAAAAGTAATTTGAATTTCTTATTGTAGCATAATTGGTGTGCCGCCCTGTACAATATACTTATATACATATTATGAAACTAAAAGATTTTTGAATGTTTGGGTTAGTTTACGAATTCGAAACAATAGAACCAATCAGTCGAAATTGAGTATAATGTTGTAACAACAAAATTTGATTTGAATTTCGACAAGCGAAAGTTTTCAGCAATTTTTGAATCAATTAGCGTAATAATTCAGCGAAAGTCGACAAATCCTAAGGCATAACTATACAAATGCGTTTTGTAATGTGATCCTATTGTTCACTTATATGGGAGTTCTGTACTTACTTTTCCCAGAATCTTTCAAAATTTGAGTAGAACTACAGTAGGTTATGATTTAATTGTTATCACATTTAATACGTTTATTACTTAATGGAAAATCTTTCTTTAATTTGGTAGAAAACATTTTGACAGAAACTAATGCTTGTCATATCTTTTAAGAATAGAGAAACTTGTGGCATGATCGCCATGGTGGTCGTGATGGCTGTTATGCTGACCGTGTCCATGATTATCGTGTTTACCGTGATCATGATATGATTTTTCATCATTACCATGATGGCTACCATGGTTGACGTGAATTTCAATATGCTGGCCATGATGTTTAGCATCGCCATGCGTGTCATGATGTCCATGGTGTGTTTGATGTTTGCCCATACCATGCTGATCGTGACGAACACCATGATGACCCTTTTTATCGTTATGTCCACCATGACTCTTCTTTTCATGTTGAACAACTCGCTTTCCAATGTGGGAATGATGCCCACTATGTTTATCATGTTTCCCATGATGTTGCAATTGATGTTTTTGGTGGCCATGTTGTTGCGCGTGATGTTTTTGATGGCCATGATGTTTTCCTTCACTGCCATGATGCTCTACAAGATGTTTAACAACACCATGGTGCTTTTCATGTTCAACGCTGTGATGTTTGCTATGATGCTGGTGATGCTGACCATGGTGAGTGTCATGTTTGGCGTCGACAGTTATTTTTTTGGCCTCATCATGAGCAGGTTTACTAAGCCCAAACCAATGTCCCGATACGGTAAAGGCACACAGGATCAATAATGCGGAGGTAGTTACGCAATGGAATCTCATTTTAAATAGGATAATCCAACAATTAAGTTGTCGAACTTCGTTGGTGTGGAACAACTACTACGAAACTTTAATCTGCTGGAAAACTGATACAAGAATATATTTTCCGCTGTCTATTTATACAACATATTCTTTGAATTTTATTAAATAAATATAAATACACATACATATATTTAAAACAAACTATCTTAATTGTCGGTTTTTTTTTTGGTAAATAGGAAGTAAGCTTAACTTAATTTCAACTCAATATCGAAAACGTTCATGTTTTTCACTGCTACATTACTATATAATTAAACTTCATTGACTTCCTATGATGATAATCGTATCAAGCACTGCCATCGTGGTCATAGCAAGTAAAACACCATCTGAATCATAGCAACCAAGGGATAAATGGTGGTTTATATGAATGCTGTTGCAACGTGTCCAACTATAACCAATACAATTTTATATAATTTCGGTTGCAACAACCGAATTTGTAATTAATACGAATGCAACAACCGTATGATCCATCACTGCAGGTGTAATACCCGAATTTAGTATCAATTCGGTTGCAATAACCGAATTTGACTTTAAGTCGGTTACAGCATCCAAATTGGCCATTAATTCGGTTGCTGTAACCGAACTTCTCAGGAATTCTGTTGGTACAACCAAATTCGTTTTCAGTTCGGTTATCATAACATAACTCAAATACTACATTAATATATTTAAGGACTGACAAAATGTTGTTGTCGCAGTAATTTCAAGATTTTTCCATCGGTTAAAACGGTTTAGGACCTCAATCGACCGCTCTAAAGATTGCCCCATAAAAAGTGTATTACTTCCTCGGTTTGCTATTTTTATAAGAATATAGGAAAATAAATAATCAATAAATCATTATACATTTCTCACTAATTTTGTATCTAATCAATAGACACAAATTAAATTTCAGTTGTCACATCCTATAAATTCGGTTGTGACAAACACTAACTCGGCTGTGGGAACCTTTAATTTGGCTATTTACCTGCGACAACCTCTAGTTCGGATACGACAAACTCTAATTGGGTTTAGACAACCAATTAGATTCGGCTGTTATGATTTATATTGTGGTTGTGACTGTAATGTTCGGCTATTTCCAACGAATTTTGCTGAGGGTGTACCAGCTAAACAAACACTGATTGGAATGCTAGTAGAATCGACCACCCTGCAATTTTATATTAGACAATATTTCGCCAAACATTACTCTCGTATTAAAAAGGGTCGAATTCGCCACTCCCCGCCCGGTACCTCCCTCACAAACGTTGAATAGATAACACCAGTTTACAGTCACTTTGCTGCAGAGTTTTTAATAATTTTTTCTGTAGATTTTGGACTCCTAAACACGAAAATTATTTTTAAAAAGAATTCCTCCGACTATTTTCCAAGATATGAATATTGGAATTTTTTATGAGATACCTAAGCTTATTGGGGCATAACTCGTAAACACGGCTACCAATTTGAATACGAGTTATCTCACGTTAAAGGTGGTAAAAGCTTTATAAATTTTAGGAAATTTTATTTTCATCATTTAACTTGCGGGAGTTTTATTCGATCTGTTTTCCAAACTTATTTTCCAAATTTATTCAAGCTCAAGACCTTTTTAAATAATATAAAGCTTATTTATTAGCTTTATATTAATAAATAAATAAATGTTTTCCCATAACATCCCATCAGGGTACAGGGGAGAACTTCTCACAATCACTGAGCTGTGACCTACAAATTTACACCGATTCCGAACGGTATTTGGAGAAGCTTTTTCATTGCTATATACTCGATAGTGTCGCCGTGACTATGCGAGGTGACCGCCGCCGAAAGAAATTTGAAGGTGGTCAGAGCAGGATTCGAACCCAGGAACTCATGTACAAGAGCCGCGCACACTAACCATTGCACCACCGACGGCCATTATATTACTTTCAAAAAAGTGGAGCATAAAAATGTTCCAATGATACCAAGGCGGTCTGTATAGCTATTTCGGAACTTGCCAAGATCTTCATCAGCAGCCGTTTTTGGTGAATTCGGTGAATTCTTCAAAAATATATATCTAGAAACACTCATCATATTAATGAGAATTCCTTTATATATATGTCTGAAGAATACCAAGCACTACCAAGCAAAAAAAAAAATTTAATTGTTTGTGCAAAAATTACAGCCTTAAATTGATATAAAAATAGATTGAGCATAAACTTTCTCCTGCAAAACAAGCCATCGATTATAAAAATTGGGTAAAAATTGGTAGATTTACACGTTTTAAATGGGTCACAACTAGTTGCTGCAGAGATCTAATTAATTTTTTTCAATAGATGTTGGACTCCCAAAACAGAAAACTTAATACTAAAAATTATTCATCTGATTAGTTTTCCAGACATGAATTTTTGAAACTTTTTTCTAATTTTTTATTAGATGCCTCAGCTTATTGGAGCATTACTCTTAAACTCGGCCATTGATTTAAACTAAAGTGAAATCACGTTAAAGGCAATGAGCTTCATTACACGGTTTTAAAATCATTTAGACAGTTTTCATGGTAGAGGCATTTAAAATTAAAAAAACTTTTTGTTTTTGTGCA